>CAWUFW010012945.1:0-95000 GCA_963921515.1 Calotriton arnoldi
CTTCTTTCTGCTCCTCTCTTGAATTTATGTATCCCTTTTACCTCGTTCTGCACCCCTGTTCCCCCTTTCTGCACCTTTCTTGCCTGTTTCTGCACTTCTCTTGCCTCATTCGGCACCTCTGCTGCTTCCTTCTGCACTTCTCTTGCCACTTTCTGTACCCCTCTTCCCTCTTTCTGTACCTCTCTTGCCTCTGTCTGCACTCCTGTTCCCTCTTTCTGCACCCCTTTTGCCTGTTTCTGCAACTCTCTTGCTTCTTTCTGCACCCTTCTTCCCTTTTTCTGCACATCTCTTGCGTCTTTCTGCACCTCTCTAGCCTCTTTCTGCACATCGATTGGTTCTTTCTGAACTGCTCTTGCTTCTTTCTGCACCCGTCTTGCCTCTTTCTGCGTCCTTCTTCCCTCTTTGTATATCTCTCTTGCCTCTTTCTGCACTTCTCTTTCCTCTTTCTGCACCTCCATTGGTTCTTTGTGCACTTCTCTTTCTTTTTTCTGCATCTCTCTTACTTTTTTCTGCACCCCTCTTGCCTCTTTCTGCACATCTGTTGCTTCTTTCTGCACTTCTCTTGCTTCTACCTTTTTGTACACAAATTTACAGAGTATGCTGTATGAAACACAGGTATTCAAGTATTTGTATGTTTATTTTTATGTAACGTGTCACTGGGTAAAAGCAGAGACACACGCATGCATACCTTCACAAACTTGGTCAGACTTACAACAGTGATATGCTTAGGATTGCTGTTTTATATTTGGTAGGCCTAACATTCTGAACAGTCGATGAATATTGAACCTTCAAGAGAAAAGTGAGGTTTAAGACATCTTGGGAGACGGATTAGTGATTAGGCTACTTTGTAGGCTACTTTGTATGACTCTGTTGTAAGGTACAGTCAAAGTAGGCCTCTTTCTGCACCTCTGTTGGTTCTTTCTGTACATCTCTTGCTTCTTTCTGCACCTTTCTTCTTCTTTGAGGACTTCTGTTGCCTCTTTCTTCATTTCTCTTGCTTCTTTCTGCACCTTTCTTCCTCTTTCTGGACTTCTGTTGCCTGTTTCTGCACTTCTCTTGCTTCTTTCTGTGCCTTTCTTCCTCTTTCTGCACATGTCCTACCTATTTAGGCATAGTTAGAATCTAGCATTTAAAAAACCTTAGAAATTCACTGAAAAAGCCATAGGTTTGAGGGACGTTATAGTTAGTAATTAGCATTTAAAAAACCTTAGAAATTCACTGAAAAAACCATAGGTTTCAGGGACGTTATAGTTAGAAATTAGCATTTAAAAAACCTTAGAAATTCACTGAAAAAACCACAAGTTTCAGAGACGTTATAGTTAGTTGGAAATTTCACTCATACAAAACCAGAGAAATTCGGCCTTTATAGTTAGTTGAGCTAACTATAACTCGCGCCCCCGCAATGCTGATGATGTCACATATTACATCACATGGTCAGTGACATCACTGATGACATCTCAAATGGCATCACTGATGACCATCCATGTGATAATCTGATGCACCCACTCACCCTAATATAACCTTTGATACACCCACTCTAAATAACAGACTGCCATTCTCGAAACCATAGACACACCAATACCAATTACTACATACCCACTCATTGATTCCTAGGTCTACACACACATCCACTCACTCACCCATACAGTCACTCATACATGCACTCACTCATCAAAACAGCCACTATCATATGCACTCATACACCCATACAGACACTCACACACTGCCACTCACCTATAGAGTTACTCACAGAGCTAGTCAGTCATGCAAAGAATCAATCACACTCCCATTTACTCACCTACACAGTTATACACACACCACCTCACTTATTTATAAAGATACTAACACATACTTACTCTCTTATACAATCACTGACACAAGCACACACTCATCCATACAGCCACTCTCACAATCACTCACTCTCACATATAATCATTTATATACTCCAACACTCACATATACTGCCTTCCACACATGTAGTTACTCACACATGTACCACTGAGACATCCATACACTCACCGACACAGCCATACGCATACTCACTCAACCATACCATCCCTCAAAGATGCACTCATAAACCCATACACCCAGGTATTCACCCACTCATACATCTATGCAGGGAGACACATAGCCCCTCACCCACCAACACAGACACACAGGCACTCATACAGGTACTCAGACAACCAATCATTAACCCATATAGACACTCATGTAGATATTCACCAACCCATGTAGCCACTTACACACCAACTGACAGACTGATACAGACATTCACACAGATTAGTCATTCACCCATGCATTCACTAACACACGTTCAATCACTCACCTATACAGTCAGTCATGCACCTAGTAAATCATCCATTCAGAAACTCATACACCCACTCATTCTTCAATACACCTTGGCATATATATATATATATATATATATATATATTAAAAACATATTCAAACATTTTAGAAACACTGAGTCACTGGATGATGTCATCAGTGATGCTATTTGAGATGTCATCAGTGATGTCACTGACCATGTGATGTAATATGTGACGTCATCAGCAGTGCATTGGGGGCGCAAGTTATAGTTAGCTCAACTAACTATAACAGCCGAATTTCTCTGGTTTTGTACGAGTGAAATGTCCAAATAACTATAACATCCCTGAAACCTGTGGTTTTTTCAGTGAATTTCTAAGGTTTTTTAAATGCTAATTACTAACTATATCGTCCCTGAAACCTATGGTTTTTTCAGTGAATTTCTAAGGTTTTTTAAATGCTAATTACTAACTATAACGTCCCTCAAACCTATGGTTTTTTCAGTGAATATGCATATTATCTACTGGCGGTCGCCAGTAGATAGTTATAGTTACAACCTATTATCCATAGGAAATCCGCGACATTCTATTTGAAATAACTCTCTTGCCGGTTGACGTATCTTCGCAAAATTTTCAAACTTTATGGCCCGCTCCGGTCCGCTCCTACCCTGAAAGTCTCGGGGGGATTCGTCAAGCAGGGGCCGAGAAAAAAGGGGGGTCCCAAAACGCGTTTTCCCCATGCAATTTTCCATAGGAAACTTTAGACACGGCTACAGCCCGAACTGCTGAACGGAATTACACCAAATTTGGCAAAGAGGTAGTTCTTGGTTCAGAAAGAACCCTTTTTGTTAAATGGTGTAAATCCGTTCAGTAGTTGCTGAGAAAATGAAAAGTAAAAAGATAGTGATATCTAGGGCCGCGGATCCTCCGAGCACGAGCTTTATGTTAATTGGCTGTCAACACTCCAAACCCGGAAGTGTTGGCAGCCATTTTGTCCCTCGGTAGAACCGAGGGACAGAAACAAGTGCGCAAAGCGCACAAAGGGGGCAGGGTAGAAACACCCTGACCCCCTAGGTCTGCTCAGGGGTCCCACAAGGACCCCTGGGCAAAAATATATATATTTTTTTTTTTAAATCGGCAGGATGCGCTCAGAGAGCGCGAACCCTGCCGAGAAAAAAAATCGAGCGCGGTCTCCCGCGCTTCGATGTTAATTGGCCTCCGGGTGGGCCAAGTCCCGGGGGCATGCTGGGGGGGTTAATTTTATGTGTGGGGGCCTCTAAGGGCCCCCAAGCCCCGGGGACCACCACCCCCGGGGCTTTATGTATAATGGTGCGGGAGGGCTCTGAGCCCTCCCGCAGCCCGGGGACCGCCACCTCCCCGGGGCTTCTTTTTTTATTTAAAAAAACCTATGTGGGGGCTCCAGCCCCCACACGCCCCGGGGACCACCACCTCCCGGGGCACTAAGAAAAATTAAAATGGGGGTCCGTTTTGGACCCCAGAGCCCGGGGACCACCACCTCCCCGGGGCTTTCAAAATGTAGGGAGGGGGCCGCGCGGCCCCCTCCTGGAGCCCTTGATGGCCCTGGGGACCACCACCCCCAGGGCCGGCTCCTGCAGTGTCCCGGGGTGCCTACCCCGGGACACTGCTGTTTGCAATGACAGGACGGGAGCCTCGCGGCTCCCGTCCTGTCATTGCAAACTTGCTTTGGATATTGGAAGAGAGAGCAGGAAACCTGCTCTCTCTTCCAATATCCAAAGCCGACTGCTTTCCACATGGGGAGCAGCATGTTAGCTGCTCCCCATGTGTAAAGCAATGCCGGCTCCCGTAGGACACGGGGAGCCGGCGGGACTGTGGGGGGCTTGGGGACCCCCACAGTCCCCAACGAGAGGCCAGGCCCCGGGGGATGGGGTCCCCGGGGCCATAAGTGGCCCGGGAGGGGGCCACGCAGCCCCCCTCCCCAAAGGAAAAAAATAAAAAAATTAAAAAAAGTGCAAGGCCGGCCCCGGGAGATGGGGTCCCCAGGGCCTTAAATGGCCTGAGGAGGGGGCCACGCAGCCCCCTCCAAATAAAAAAAAGAGGCCATGCCCCGGGGGATGGGGTCCCCGGGGCCAATACAGGCCCAGGGAAGGGGGGCCACGCGGCCCCCTTCCCGTTTTTTTTTTAATTTTAATTAAAAAAAAAGGGGAAAGGCCCTGGGGGATGGGGTCCCCAGGGCCTAAAAATAGGAAAAAGGAAGGGGGGCCACACAGCCCCCCTTCAGGGGGGAAAAAAAAAACAACAACAAAAAAACGATCGGGCCCGTAGGCCCCGCCCCCTTCCTTCACCACTCTGCAAACGCGCCCCTGGCGCGTTTGCAGAGAGAGAACAATTCCCCTTGAATACTGGGGGTCCCTGGGGGCCAACTAGCCCACCAGGAACCTCCAGTATGCGCCAGGGGCTGCCTTGCAGAGAGGTGTACAGAGGCCACGCCCCTTTTACACCTCTCTGCAACGCAGCTCTATGGCGCTTTTTGGAGGTATATGGTGGGCTAGTTGCACCCCAGGGACCCTCAGGATTCAAGGGAGTTAATCCCCCGACTTAAAACGCGCCACGGGGTTCGTTTGCACAGTGGTGAAGGGAGGGGCGGGGCTTCAGGTGACATGTGTGCAAACAGGCCCCGTGGCGCGTTTTAAGATGGGGAATTAAATCCTCTTCAATCCTGAGGGTCCCTGGAGGCCAACTAGCCCAACAGGTATGTCCAGAAAGCGCCACAGAGCTGCGTTGCAGAGAGGTGTAAAAGGGTGTGGCCTCTGTAAATGTCTCTGCAACGCAGCCCCTGGCGCATACTGGAGGTTCCTGGTGGGCTAGTTGGCCCGTAGGGACCCTCATGATTCAAGGGGACTTAATCCCCCAACTTAAAACGCGCCACGGGGCGCGTTTGCACAGATATCACCTCAGGCCCCGCCCCCTCCCTTCACCATTGTGCAAATATTCCTCTAAAATCAGCCGAAATACGAATTCTGATTTACTCACCTGTTATCAGGAGAGACCTCAGTGCTGCATCTTTCAGCCCAGTACTAATCCTGAAAAGTAATTTTAACCGTACTTACCAGTAACTTGAATTTCCTTCCATAGGCTAACATTGACTGGTTTCACTTGGAAATTCTTCTAAGTGTGGAGTTTTGGAACTTTAAAATATTCCTCTAAAATCAGCCGAAATACGAATTCCGATTTACTCACCTGTTATCAGGAGAGACCTCAGTGCTGCATCTTTCAGCCCAGTACTGATCCTCAAAAGTAATTTTAACCGTACTTACCAGTAACTTGAATTTCCTTCCATAGGATATCATTGCCTGCTTTTTGCTGAAAAAGTTTCTAAGTGTTGATTTTTGAAACATACAAATATTCCTCTAAAATCAGCCGAAATCCGAATTCTGATTTACTCACCTGTTATCAGGAGAGACCTCAGTGCTGCATCTTTCAGCCCAGTACTGGTCCTGAAAAGTAATTTTAACCGTACTTACCAGTAACTTGAATTTCCTTCCATAGGCTAACATTGACTGGTTTCACTTGGAAATTCTTCTAAGTGTGGAGTTTTGGAACTTTAAAATATTCCTCTAAAATCAGCCGAAATACGAATTCCGATTTACTCACCTGTTATCAGGAGAGACCTCAGTGCTGCATCTTTCAGCCCAGTACTGATCCTCAAAAGTAATTTTAACCGTACTTACCGGTAACTTGAATTTCCTTCATAGGCTAACATTGATTGGTTTCACTTGGAAATTCTTCTAAGTGTGGAGTTTTGGAACTTTAAAATATTCCTCTAAAATCAGCCGAAATACGAATTCCAATTTACTCACCTGTTATCAGGAGAGACCTCAGTGCTGCATCTTTCAGCCCAGTACTGGTCCTGAAAAGTAATTTTAACCGTACTTACCGGTAACTTGAATTTCCTTCATAGGCTAACATTGACTGGTTTCACTTGGAAATTCTTCTAAGTGTGGAGTTTTGGAACTTTAAAATATTCCTCTAAAATCAGCCGAAATACGAATTCCGATTTACTCACCTGTTATCAGGAGAGACCTCAGTGCTGCATCTTTCAGCCCAGTACTGATCCTGAAAAGTAATTTTAACCGTACTTACCGGTAACTTGAATTTCCTTCATAGGCTAACATTGACTGGTTTCACTTGGAAATTCTTCTAAGTGTGGAGTTTTGGAACTTTAAAATATTCCTCTAAAATCAGCCGAAATCCGAATTCTGATTTACTCACCTGTTATCAGGAGAGACCTCAGTGCTGCATCTTTCAGCCCAGTACTGGTCCTGAAAAGTAATTTTAACCGTACTTACCAGTAACTTGAATTTCCTTCCATAGGCTAACATTGACTGGTTTCACTTGGAAATTCTTCTAAGTGTGGAGTTTTGGAACTATAAAATATTCCTCTAAAATCAGCCGAAATACGAATTCCGATTTACTCACCTGTTATCAGGAGAGACCTCAGTGCTGCATCTTTCAGCCCAGTACTGATCCTGAAAAGTAATTTTAACCGTACTTACCGGTAACTTGAATTTCCTTCATAGGCTAACATTGACTGGTTTCACTTGGAAATTCTTCTAAGTGTGGAGTTTTGGAACTTTAAAATATTCCTCTAAAATCAGCCGAAATACGAATTCCGATTTACTCACCTGTTATCAGGAGAGAACCCAGTGCTGCATCTTTTAGCCCAGTACTGATCCTCAAAAGTAATTTTAACCGTACTTACCAGTAACTTGAATTTCCTTCCATAGGATATCATTGCCTGCTTTTTGCTGAAAAAGTTTCTAAGTGTTGATTTTTGAAACATACAAATATTCCTCTAAAATCAGCCGAAATCCGAATTCTGATTTACTCACCTGTTATCAGGAGAGACCTCAGTGCTGCATCTTTCAGCCCAGTACTGGTCCTGAAAAGTAATTTTAACCGTACTTACCAGTAACTTGAATTTCCTTCCATAGGCTAACATTGACTGGTTTCACTTGGAAATTCTTCTAAGTGTGGAGTTTTGGAACTTTAAAATATTCCTCTAAAATCAGCCGAAATACGAATTCCGATTTACTCACCTGTTATCAGGAGAGACCTCAGTGCTGCATTTTCAGCCCAGTACTGATCCTCAAAAGTAATTTTAACCGTACTTACCAGTAACTTGAATTTCCTTCCATAGGAATCCATTGTCTGGTTTTCAGCAGAAAAGTTTCAAAGTGTCGATTTTCACAAACTACAAATATTCCTAAAAAATCGCCTGTATGACTTAAACGCATTCTTTCAACTGTTTACAGGAGATGCACCAGTGCTGGATCCAGGATCCAACACTGAGTAAGAAAAAGTAACGATAACAGTTTTTAACTTCTAAGTGAATTTCCTTCCATAGGATAACATTGGTGATTCTATGAGAAAAAGTTTCTAAGTGTGAACTTTTAAAGTACAATAATATTCCTTAAAAATCACGACTGTAACCAAAACGCTTTTACTCAACTGTTTACAGGAGATGTCCCAGGACTGAATCTAGGATCCAGTAATGTGGTTAGAAAAGTAATCCATAAAGTAACTAATTGCATTTAACTAGAAATTCACATTGAGCTGAATGTTGCATTGTGTTTGAAAATGTGTTGCCCATTGCAACAACTGTAACTACTGTACTTAAAAGTCTATTGCCTATGTGCAAAGTAATTAAACTAAAGTAATTCATTCTGAGAAAGTATTTTTTGTAATGTAATGTATAATGTAATTACAATGTAATTTAAAAAATAAAATATGTAAAAAAAATTGTTTCTAAAAAATTTGGAAATCAGTATGAAAATTTTTTATATAAGAATTAATACATTTAAAAATTGTCATTTACAAAACCTTTGAAATTCACTGAAAAAACTGTAGGTTTCAGACATGTTATAGTTACAAATTAGCATTTAAAAAACCTTTGAAATTCACTGAAAAAACCATAGGTTTCAGGGACGTTATAGTTACAAATTAGCATTTAAAAAACCTTTGAAATTCACTGAAAAAACCATAGGTTTTAGGGACAGTTATAGTTAGTTGGACATTGCACTCGTACAAAACCCGTGAAATTCCCCGTTATAGTTAGTCCAGCTAACTATAACTCGCGCCCACAATGCACTGCTGATGACGTCACATATTACATCACTCATGACATGGTCAGTGACATCACTGATGACATCACTGATGACATCTCAAATGACATCACTGATGACATCATCCACGTGATAATCTGATGCACCTCCTCACACCCTAATATAACCTTTGATACACCCACTCTAAATTACAGACTGCCATTCGCAAAACCATAGACACTCCAACACCAATAACTACACACCCACTCACTGATTCTTAGGTCTACGCACACATCCACTCACTCACCCGTACAGTCACTCATACTTACGGTCACTCAGTACTAGGACTATCATATGCACTCATACTCCTATATAGACACTCAAACACCGCCACTCATCCATAGAGGTACTCACACACCTAGTCAGTCATGCAAATAATTAAACACACTACCATTTACTCACCTATACAGTTATACACACACCAGCTCACTTACTCATACAAATAGTAGCACATTCTTACGCTCTTATACAATCACTGATACAAGCACACACTCATCCATACAGCCACTATCACAATCACTCACTCTCGCTTATAGCTATTTATATACTCCAACACACATATATACTGCCTTTCACATATGTAGTTACTCACACATGTACCACTGGGACATACATTCACTCACTAACACACTCTTACACACACTTACCCACCCATACAGTCTATCACAGTTGCACTCTTGAAACCATCCACCCAGTGAATCACCCACTCACACATCTATGCACAGAGTTGCACACACCCCTCCCACACAAACACTCAGGCACCCATACAGATACTCAGACAAGCATTCAATAACTCATATAGACACTCATGTAGCTATTCACAAACACATGCAGCCACTTACACAGCAACAGACAGACGGATACAGACATTCACCCAGTTTAGTCACTAACCCATGCATTCAGTAAGATACGTTAAATCACTCACTTATAGAGTCAGTCACGCACCTACTAAATCATCCATACAGACACTTACACACCCACTCATTCTTCAATACGTCTTTTCCTATATATATTAAAAATATATAAACTTTACAGAAACACACAGTCACTGGATGATGTCATTTGAGATGTCATCAGTGATGTCATCAGTGATGTCACTGACCATGTCATGAGTGATGTAATATGTGACGTCATCAGCAGTGCATTGCGGGGCGCGAGTTATAGTTAGCTGGACTAACTATAACGGGGGAATTTCACGGGTTTTGTACGAGTGCAATGTCCAACTAACTATAACTGTCCCTAAAACCTATGGTTTTTTCAGTGAATATATATATATATATATATATATATATATATATATATATATATATGCATATATATATATATATATATATATAACTTCACTCCGCGTATCACCGGAATCTGCTCCAAACACAGACACGGACCCAGACTTTCAGTTACTTTATTTTATTGTTGCTGTGCCGCCATAACGTTTCGGCTCCTACGAGCCTTGATCACATGATATATATCGTCTCATGTGATCAAGGCCGCTTGGTCGGCTGAAACGCGTCATGGCAGACTTTGGTGAATAAAACAAAATTGCAGCACTTACTTGGGTCCACGCTCGTTTTCTTGGAGCAGTGACGGGGTGTTTTGGATATATATCTATCAATAAATATATATATCTATATATATTTATATCGCTCTCTATATATATATGTATATATCTCTGTATATATATGTCTCCACAATTTCACCCGGGCAGCCGAACTCACGGCTCTGTTACACAACAACTCCAAGAAAATCCGGAGCACTCTCGGGGTAATTAAAAATTATTTATTTATGCAAGCACATTTTGGCGTGGTGCCTTCCTCAGTGCGATAAATCATTATTAAATCAAGCACACCATATGGTCCTTTAAATTATCCCAATTCAGTTTCTATTGGTGGGGGCTTTAACCAATGAGTAGACGGCAAATCTCTGCACCATCATTGATGATATAGATAGCTAAGAAGGGCCTCAATGTCCCATAATGCATCTTCGCTCAATCGATTATTCAATGCTTTGTAAATTCATATATTAGAATTCCAGCCACTTCTTAATGCTAATCTCACTTTGCCGCCTCGAACAAGCAGCCACTCCCTTCAGTTATTTCAGGCTGAACCACTGTGCACGTCTCCCTTGCCTGCCGCTGGTTTTTACCTAAGGGGGTCCCGCAGGTGTCCCTCATATGGCTGGGCACCTTGGACTTGTATAGTCCACGTCCTCCATGGTCGACGGGCTTCAACAGCAGCGGTTCTGGCTTGCCAAAACAACTTGTCTCCACAGTTTCACCCGGGCAGCCGAACACACGGCGGGTGCTTCCGCAAATGAAAGGTGAGTTTGCCTCTGTTACACAACAACGCCAAGAAAATCCAGACAACTCTCGGGGTAATTATAAATGATTTATTTATGCAAACGTGTATTGGCGTGGTGCCTTCCTCAGTGTGATAATCATTATTAAATATATATATATTCAGACAACTCCTACAGCAAGCAGGATGGGCACTCACTGGGTCACTTCCAGGATTTATTTTATCTGCAAACAGACAAATGTAAGCGATACAAAAGGGGATGATGGACGGAACGTTTGAGCCAATCAAACACTCACCCCCAGTCAACTGATCTGGGTTTAATCCATCATCATTCTTTAGCTCACTCCACCACCCCAGTTCAGACATGGCCATATGCAAATCAGTCTGACCCTGTGCCTCATGGGAACAGTCCAGCCCGAACTGCCAAGCCATGTCTTCCCTGGACCGGAAACAAGCATCCTAGGACCGGTTTCTGGCATTCCAGCCGTCATCAGCCAGGCTTGCTTGAATCCAGTGGCAAAGTGAGCAAGGGACCCACGTCTGGGCATACCCCCGCCAACTTAGGGCGAACAAAGCGATACAAAAGGGGATGATGGACGGAACGTTTGAGCCAATCAAACACTCACCCCCAGTCAACTGATCTGGGTTTAATCCATCATCATTCTTTAGCTCACTCCACCACCCCAGTTCAGACATGGCCATATGCAAATCAGTCTGACCCTGTGCCTCATGGGAACAGTCCAGCCCGAACTGCCAAGCCATGTCTTCCCTGGACCGGAAACAAGCATCCTAGGACCGGTTTCTGGCATTCCAGCCGTCATCAGCCAGGCTTGCTTGAATCCAGTGGCAAAGTGAGCAAGGGACCCACGTCTGGGCATACCCCCGCCAACTTAGGGCGAACAAAGCGATACAAAAGGGGATGATGGACGGAACGTTTGAGCCAATCAAACACTCACCCCCAGTCAACTGATCTGGGTTTAATCCATCATCATTCTTTAGCTCACTCCACCACCCCAGTTCAGACATGGCCATATGCAAATCAGTCTGACCCTGTGCCTCATGGGAACAGTCCAGCCAGAACTGCCAAGCCATGTCTTCCCTGGACCGGAAACAAGCATCCTAGGACCGGTTTCTGGCATTCCAGCCGTCATCAGCCAGGCTTGCTTGAATCCAGTGGCAAAGTGAGCAAGGGACCCACGTCTGGGCATACCCCCGCCAACTTAGGGCGAACAAAGCGATACAAAAGGGGATGATGGACGGAACGTTTGAGCCAATCAAACACTCACCCCCAGTCAACTGATCTGGGTTTAATCCATCATCATTCTTTAGCTCACTCCACCACCCCAGTTCAGACATGGCCATATGCAAATCAGTCTGACCCTGTGCCTCATGGGAACAGTCCAGCCCGAACTGCCAAGCCATGTCTTCCCTGGACCGGAAACAAGCATCCTAGGACCGGTTTCTGGCATTCCAGCCGTCATCAGCCAGGCTTGCTTGAATCCAGTGGCAAAGTGAGCAAGGGACCCACGTCTGGGCATACCCCCGCCAACTTAGGGCGAACAAAGCGATACAAAAGGGGATGATGGACGGAACGTTTGAGCCAATCAAACACTCACCCCCAGTCAACTGATCTGGGTTTAATCCATCATCATTCTTTAGCTCACTCCACCACCCCAGTTCAGACATGGCCATATGCAAATCAGTCTGACCCTGTGCCTCATGGGAACAGTCCAGCCCGAACTGCCAAGCCATGTCTTCCCTGGACCGGAAACAAGCATCCTAGGACCGGTTTCTGGCATTCCAGCCGTCATCAGCCAGGCTTGCTTGAATCCAGTGGCAAAGTGAGCAAGGGACCCACGTCTGGGCATACCCCCGCCAACTTAGGGCGAACAAAGCGATACAAAAGGGGATGATGGACGGAACGTTTGAGCCAATCAAACACTCACCCCCAGTCAACTGATCTGGGTTTAATCCATCATCATTCTTTAGCTCACTCCACCACCCCAGTTCAGACATGGCCATATGCAAATCAGTCTGACCCTGTGCCTCATGGGAACAGTCCAGCCCGAACTGCCAAGCCATGTCTTCCCTGGACCGGAAACAAGCATCCTAGGACCGGTTTCTGGCATTCCAGCCGTCATCAGCCAGGCTTGCTTGAATCCAGTGGCAAAGTGAGCAAGGGACCCACGTCTGGGCATACCCCCGCCAACTTAGGGCGAACAAAGCGATACAAAAGGGGATGATGGACGGAACGTTTGAGCCAATCAAACACTCACCCCCAGTCAACTGATCTGGGTTTAATCCATCATCATTCTTTAGCTCACTCCACCACCCCAGTTCAGACATGGCCATATGCAAATCAGTCTGACCCTGTGCCTCATGGGAACAGTCCAGCCCGAACTGCCAAGCCATGTCTTCCCTGGACCGGAAACAAGCATCCTAGGACCGGTTTCTGGCATTCCAGCCGTCATCAGCCAGGCTTGCTTGAATCCAGTGGCAAAGTGAGCAAGGGACCCACGTCTGGGCATACCCCCGCCAACTTAGGGCGAACAAAGCGATACAAAAGGGGATGATGGACGGAACGTTTGAGCCAATCAAACACTCACCCCCAGTCAACTGATCTGGGTTTAATCCATCATCATTCTTTAGCTCACTCCACCACCCCAGTTCAGACATGGCCATATGCAAATCAGTCTGACCCTGTGCCTCATGGGAACAGTCCAGCCCGAACTGCAAAGCCATGTCTTCCCTGGACCGGAAACAAGCATCCTAGGACCGGTTTCTGGCATTCCAGCCGTCATCAGCCAGGCTTGCTTGAATCCAGTGGCAAAGTGAGCAAGGGACCCACGTCTGGGCATACCCCCGCCAACTTAGGGCGAACAAAGCGATACAAAGGGGATGATGGACGGAACGTTTGAGCCAATCAAACACTCACCCCCAGTCAACTGATCTGGGTTTAATCCATCATCATTCTTTAGCTCACTCCACCACCCCAGTTCAGACATGGCCATATGCAAATCAGTCTGACCCTGTGCCTCATGGGAACAGTCCAGCCCGAACTGCCAAGCCATGTCTTCCCTGGACCGGAAACAAGCATCCTAGGACCGGTTTCTGGCATTCCAGCCGTCATCAGCCAGGCTTGCTTGAATCCAGTGGCAAAGTGAGCAAGGGACCCACGTCTGGGCATACCCCCGCCAACTTAGGGCGAACAAAGCGATACAAAAGGGGATGATGGACGGAACGTTTGAGCCAATCAAACACTCACCCCAGTCAACTGATCTGGGTTTAATCCATCATCATTCTTTAGCTCACTCCACCACCCCAGTTCAGACATGGCCATATGCAAATCAGTCTGACCCTGTGCTTCATGGGAACAGTCCAGCCCGAACTGCCAAGCCATGTCTTCCCTGGACCGGAAACAAGCATCCTAGGACCGGTTTCTGGCATTCCAGCCGTCATCAGCCAGGCTTGCTTGAATCCAGTGGCAAAGTGAGCAAGGGACCCACGTCTGGGCATACCCCCGCCAACTTAGGGCGAACAAAGCGATACAAAAGGGGATGATGGACGGAACGTTTGACCCAATCAAACACTCACCCCCAGTCAACTGATCTGGGTTTAATCCATCATCATTCTTTAGCTCACTCCACCACCCCAGTTCAGACATGGCCATATGCAAATCAGTCTGACCCTGTGCCTCATGGGAACAGTCCAGCCCGAACTGCCAAGCCATGTCTTCCCTGGACCGGAAACAAGCATCCTAGGACCGGTTTCTGGCATTCCAGCCGTCATCAGCCAGGCTTGCTTGAATCCAGTGGCAAAGTGAGCAAGGGACCCACGTCTGGGCATACCCCCGCCAACTTAGGGCGAACAAAGCGATACAAAAGGGGATGATGGACGGAACGTTTGAGCCAATCAAACACTCACCCCCAGTCAACTGATCTGGGTTTAATCCATCATCATTCTTTAGCTCACTCCACCACCCCAGTTCAGACATGGCCATATGCAAATCAGTCTGACCCTGTGCCTCATGGGAACAGTCCAGCCTGAACTGCCAAGCCATGTCTTCTCTGGACCGGAAACAAGCATCCTAGGACCGGTTTCTGGCATTCCAGCCGTCATCAGCCAGGCTTGCTTGAATCCAGTGGCAAAGTGAGCAAGGGACCCACGTCTGGGCATACCCCCGCCAACTTAGGGCGAACAAAGCGATACAAAGGGGATGATGGACCGGAACGTTTGAGCCAATCAAACACTCACCCCCAGTCAACTGATCTGGGTTTAATCCATCATCATTCTTTAGCTCACTCCACCACCCCAGTTCAGACATGGCCATATGCAAATCAGTCTGACCCTGTGCCTCATGGGAACAGTCCAGCCCGAACTGCCAAGCCATGTCTTCCCTGGACCGGAAACAAGCATCCTAGGACCGGTTTCTGGCATTCCAGCCGTCATCAGCCAGGCTTGCTTGAATCCAGTGTCAAAGTGAGCAAGGGACCCACGTCTGGGCATACCCCCGCCAACTTAGGGCGAACAAAGCGATACAAAAGGGGAGGATGGACGGAACGTTTGAGCCAATCAAACACTCACCCCCAGTCAACTGATCTGGGTTTAATCCATCATCATTCTTTAGCTCACTCCACCACCCCAGTTCAGACATGGCCATATGCAAATCAGTCTGACCCTGTGCCTCATGGGAACAGTCCAGCCCGAACTGCCAAGCCATGTCTTCCCTGGACCGGAAACAAGCATCCTAGGACCGGTTTCTGGCATTCCAGCCGTCATCAGCCAGGCTTGCTTGAATCCAGTGGCAAAGTGAGCAAGGGACCCACGTCTGGGCATACCCCCGCCAACTTAGGGCGAACAAAGCGATACAAAAGGGGATGATGGACGGAACGTTTGAGCCAATCAAACACTCACCCCCAGTCAACTGATCTGGGTTTAATCCATCATCATTCTTTAGCTCACTCCACCACCCCAGTTCAGACATGGCCATATGCAAATCAGTCTGACCCTGTGCCTCATGGGAACAGTCCAGCCCGAACTGCCAAGCCATGTCTTCCCTGGACCGGAAACAAGCATCCTAGGACCGGTTTCTGGCATTCCAGCCGTCATCAGCCAGGCTTGCTTGAATCCAGTGGCAAAGTGAGCAAGGGACCCACGTCTGGGCATACCCCCGCCAACTTAGGGCGAACAAAGCGATACAAAAGGGGATGATGGACGGAACGTTTGAGCCAATCAAACACTCACCCCCAGTCAACTGATCTGGGTTTAATCCATCATCATTCTTTAGCTCACTCCACCACCCCAGTTCAGACATGGCCATATGCAAATCAGTCTGACCCTGTGCCTCATGGGAACAGTCCAGCCCGAACTGCCAAGCCATGTCTTCCCTGGACCGGAAACAAGCATCCTAGGACCGGTTTCTGGCATTCCAGCCGTCATCAGCCAGGCTTGCTTGAATCCAGTGGCAAAGTGAGCAAGGGACCCACGTCTGGGCATACCCCCGCCAACTTAGGTCGAACAAAGCGATACAAAAGGGGATGATGGACGGAACGTTTGAGCCAATCAAACACTCACCCCCAGTCAACTGAAGACAAATGTAATCCTACTTCTAATTGCACACTTATGGGCTGCCACTCATTTGTTGTGCAAACAATTCATCACTGTTTTTGGGGCACAGTCTCACTTCAATTTGCCAGGTGATGTCCGACGTGCCTCCTCACAGGAATGTATTTTTAACATCTCCCATTCGCCCTCATATGCCGCAGACGTTCTTTCCTCAAATTCTCAGGCATGTATATATGTAGGTATGTGGCAACATGGCTGTATTACCTTGGATTAAATAATCCCAGACTTGAAGTCAACAAAATACGTGCCCAATAACTTCTGCTGCTGCGGTTCTGGCTGCTCAAATAAGTTTGTTTGAAGGGCTCCACCAAAGCTGCTGAACACTATAAAGAGGGGTGCTCCGGTCGTGAGGGCAGACTCACGTAAACATTCCGGAACTCCTACAGTAAGCAGGATAAAAAAAACACTTTCAGACCCACTCAGACAACCACACAGGTACTCTCACACCCATTTATAGACCTTCATAGGCATTCACACACCCACTCATAGACCTATGCAGGCATTCACATACCCATTCACAGAGCCATGCAGGCACTCACAGACCACCTCACATACCCACATAGGCACTTATACACCCACTCACAGACCCACACAGGCACTCACAGACCCATGCAGGCACTCACAGACCCACTCACATACCCATACAGGCATTCAGAGACCACTCACAGACCTATGTAGCCACTCATAGACCCACTCACAGACCCACACAGGCACTCACAGACCCACTCACAGACAGTCACAAACCCACTCACAGACTAACATATGATCTCACATACCCAGGCACAGACCCACACAGGAACTCAAATACCCACTCACAGACCTATAGCGCCACTCACACACCACTCACAGATCTACACAGAACCTCAAACACCCACTCAGAGACCCACACAGACACTCACATACCCACTCAGGCACTCACACACCAACTCACAGACCCTCACAGGCACTCACACAGCCAATCACAGGACCATAGCATCAATGACTCACCCACTCCTAGACCCACACAGGAACTCATACACCCACTCACAGACCCACAAAACAACTCACACACCCATTCACAGACCCAGACAGGCACTTATACACCCACTCATAGGCCCACTCAGACACTCACACACCCACTCAGATACTCACTCACACAATCATACACCCACTCATGGACCTACACAGATACTCACATACCCACTTACATGCCCAGTCACATATCCACACAACTACTCCCACACCCAGTCACAGACCCACACAATTCCTCACACATCCACACAGCCACTCACATACACACTCACAGACCCACACAGCCACTCACACACCCACTCATGCACCCACTCATGCACCCACTCACACATCCACTCACACATCGACTCACATACCCACACAACCACTCATACACCCAGTCACAGACCAACACAAATACTCACACACACATTCACACACCCACACACCTCCACTCACAAACCCACATAACCACTCACACACCCACTCACACCCCCGCTAACACACCCACACAATCACTCACACACCCACTCACACACCCATACAGCTACTCACACACCCATTCACAGACCCACAAAACCATTCACATACCCATTCTCAGACCCATACTGCCACTAACACACACACTTTGTGAAAATAAAATGTATTTATGTTGTTGTAAATAATAGTATTACTAAATTAACCTTGTAGGTGAAATTGTAGTACAATTTATATTAAACAAACAGTGAAATTCACTTAAAAAAACAAACATTACAGGGACATAATAGTTAGGAAATAAAATTAAAACAAACCGTATAAATGCACTGAAAAAAACACTAACACATCTACACAGTATCTAGTCACATGCCGATACAACTACTTACATACCCACTCACACACTAATATGCAACTCATATACCCTTTCATACATCCATACAACCATTCACATATCCATTCACACACCCATATGAGCACTAACACAGCCACTCATACACCCAGTCACTGACCCATACAGCTACTGACACCCCCACTCACAGACTCATACAGCCACTCACAAACCCACTCACACACCCATAAAGCCACTCACACACCCACTCACCAACCCATACAGCCACTCACACACCCACTCTCAAAGGTTACAGTTAAGAAATAAAATTTAAAACACCTTTGAAATTCAATAAAATAATGAAGGTTATAGGGACATTATAGTTAGAAAATTACATTAAAAAACCTTTGAAATTCACGGAAAAACAAAGAGTACAGGATGTTATAGTTACATGTCGGTTTTCACATGCCCAAAACCATAGAAATTCAACAGTTATAGTTACCTTCCCTACTCACACATCCATACAACCACTCACATACCCACGTATAGACCCACACAACCACTTAGCAACCCACAACCCCACTTACAGACTCATAAAACCACTCACATACCCACTTACACACCAGCATACCTACTCACAAATCCACCCACACACCAGCACAACCACTCACATATCCACTCACATACCCATGCAACCACTCACTCACATGCCACTCATCACCCATATAGCCGCTCAAACACCCACTCATCACCCATACAGCTACTCACACAGCTACTCAGTTACACATAAACCTTCCCACACAGCCACTCACTCACCCAGTCATTCTCACAGCCACTCACTCAGCCATACAGCCACTCACACAGCCAATCACTCACTCATACAGCTACTCACACACCCACATTTCCACCCATACAGCCACTCACTCACCCACAGAGCTTTTCGCAGAGTCACTCATTCACCCATACAATCACTCACATGCCCCCTCGCTTACCTTAACACCCACTCACACAGCCATGCACTCTCCAAAACAGCTCCTCACACACCCAGTCACTCACCTATACAGCCACTCAGTCACCCATACAGCCACTCACACACCCACTCACCCACCCATACACCCACTCACTTATCAATACAGCCACTCACATAGCCACTCACTCACCCATACTGTTACTCCCACACCCACTTATTCATTCATACAGCTAATCTCACACCCTCTCACACACCCATACAGCCCGTCAATCAATCAATCACTCAATCAATCAGGGGTTTGTATAGTGCAGCTACTCACCCGTGAGGGTCTGAAGGTGCTTAGGGGGAGGGGCGGGCTGCTGATCCATCTGGTTTCAGTCGAAGAGCCAGGTCTTGAGCCTTACTGAATTGGGTCAGCGACTGGGTTTGCCTGAGGCGGAGGAGCAGGGTGTTCCAGGTCTTGGCTGCAAGGTAGGAGAAGGATCTTCCTCCGTTTCTTGTCTTGTGGATCCGAGGGATGGAGGCAAAGGCCAGCTGGGCGGAACAGAGGTATCTGGCGTGAACGTGAAATGTGAGGCGGTAGTTCAGATATGCTGGTCCAGCATCGTGGAGGGCTTTGTAGGCATGGGTGAGGAGCTTGAAGGGGATTCTTTTGATGACTGGGAGCTAGTGAAGTTCATAAAGGTGTTCGGTGATATGGCTGCCATGGGAATGCTGCGTAACAGTCTGGCTGCGGCTCACACACCCACTCACACACAGATTCACAGTCACACAGCCACTCACATAATATATATCAGAAGTAGTATCACTCATGAGTGGTACACAAAGTATACTTATTTACCTTTTGTAGTAACTTAGAATGTTATGTTATGTTATTTTAATTTACTACGCGCTCGAATCACCCCCAGAGGAATATCTCGTCACGGGACCAGGGCAGTACGGACAGGCTGAAAGTGAACCTAAAATAGGTGGGTCTTAAGTGCCTTTCTAAAAATGGAATGATTTTCACAGAGGCGTAATTGCGTAGGCAAATTATTCCAGAGATGAGGGACAAGGAAAGAGAAAGATCTGCAGCCTGCTCTGGCCTTCTTAAACCTAGGTACTTTGAGCAAGGCCTTATCGCATAATCTAAGAAATCTCAAAGGAGTGTAGGGCAGAAGCTTGGAGGCTAGGTAAGAGGGCCCTTGACCATGGAGAGCACGGTGGGTTAGACACCATAGTTTAAAAATGATTCTCTTTCTCACCGATAGCCAGTGTAGAGACTGAAGAAGTGGGGCTGTGGCTGACCATGGAGGGAGGTTGCATACGAGATGAGCGGCAGTGTTCTGGACAGCCTGAAGTTTAGAGAGCAAATTCTCATTAAAGGAGGCCAAGAGTGAGTTGCTGTAATCAAGGCGACTGATTACCAGGGCTTGGACAAGGGCTTTCCTTGAGGAGAGTGGTAAAAGAGGGAAAACTCTTCTCAACAGACATAGCATATGAAAACAAGAGCAGGTGGTAGCTGAGGTGTGTTATTTCATAGAGAGGGATTGGTCCAGGCAGACTCCCAGGTTTTTTACCACTGGTTCGAGAGCAGGGCCAGGGCCCAGCTCAGCTAGCCACTAGTCAGGAGCCCAAAGAAGTTGGGCTTGTCCAAATAGCATGATTTCTGTTTTTGTAGGGTTGAGCTGCAGTCTGTTTTTCAACATCCAGGTAGCTATGGCTTTCATCCCGGAAGAAAATGAAGCTTTGTGTTTGGATAGATTATTTCCAAAGGAGAAAAGCAGCTGCGTATCGTCAGCGTATGAGATAATCTCAAACCCAAAAACTCTGACTAGCTTAGCAAGGGGGGCCATATAAATATTAAAAAGCTAAACACAAAAGCTCCCAATGGCTGTCCACAGGTTTAGCACCTCAATCCCTGTTGTAATATATTGTATAGTCCTGTGCATCCACTTCTGGCCCTTGCCGTTGTTTAGCGCCACTGGAATCCAGAGAAGATAAAATTGCTTTGTAAGGAAGGTGCACCAGAAACGGAGTCGAAATCGCAAGTTCAGTCCATATATTGTTCTTTATTTGCAAGTAAATAAAAATCAGCCATCAGCCAACGCGTTTCGTTCTTATCACATTAAGAACTTCATCAGGGCTTCACAAGGACAGTAACATGAGATTACTATTTGGAAATAGATTTTACGAGGAACCTTGACGTATGAGTGATTATCCTGGCAAAATACTGCAGCTTATCCTTGTGAACACACTATTTAACGTACAAAGCCCTGATGAAGTTCTTAATGTGATAAGAACGAAATGCGTTGGCTGATGGCTGATTTTTATATACTTGCAAATAAAGAACAATATATGGACTGAACTTGCGATTTCGACTCCGTTTCTGGTGCACCTTCCTTACAAAGCAATAAATATTAAAAAGAGTAGGACTCAGACAGGAGCACTGGGGGGCTCTATAGTCAAGTAGCATGGTTCTAGACTTGTAGGGGCCAAGAATGACCATTTGGGATCTCAGGGACAGGAAGTCTGCTAACCATTTGAGGGCCATTCCATGGATCCCTAGCTGCCGGAGTCTGTCAAGAAGTCAAGGATGAAACACTGTATCAAATGCTGCTGACAAATCTAGCAAAACCAGCATTTTAGGGACATTGGTATCAAGAGAGCATTTGATATGGTCAGTGACCACAAGCAAGGCTGTCTCAGTACTGCGAAGAGGTCTAAAGCCAGACTGAGAGCTAATAGCCTGTTAGCCTCAAGGTAGGTTGTCAGTTGCTGATTGATGTATTTTTCCACTAACTTAGCCAACAGAGGGAGGAGCAAAATAGGACGGTAGTTAGCAAGATGAGTAGAGGCTAAATTGGATTTTTTTTAATGGGCCTGATCAAGGCCGCTTTCCAATCTAAGGGGACTTTCCCAGAAGTTATTGATAAATTGATTAAGGAGCAGGGCCAATTCACAGGCAAGATTCGACAGAACTGTGGGAGGACAGACATCTGAAGGAAAGTCGAATTTCGCAGAACTTAGAAGATTGAAGGTGATTTCTGGGGAGATTTCTTTGAAATTACCTAAGTTAATGGTAGAGTCAGTGAGAAGAGTAGGGACTGCAAGCCTCTCATGGGGCTCGGGAGTGATAGTGGGGAAGTTTAGGTAGATCTCCTTAATTTTGCCATCAAAATGATCAGCCAGGGCATCGCAAAGAGACTGTGACGGAATTGGTTCTGAGGTGCAGGCTGCTGGATTTATGAAAGAGTTGATAATTTTAAAAAGAGTTTTAGAGGCGTTACCTGCCTCATCAATTTTCGTCCAATATGGGTTTTGCGGGCTGACTTGATGTTGCGATGGTATGCAGTTAGGGCCAGTTTATAGATATTTTTGTCAGCGGGGAGATTAGTCAAACGCCATCTCCTTTCCAGTCTTTTGCAGGAAGCTTTCTCAGTCCTTAGATCAGGCATATACCAAGGAGCATGAGGTCTATGAGAAGATTTTTTGCCAAGGTTGTAAGAGG
Organism: Calotriton arnoldi; assembly: GCA_963921515.1. Lineage (NCBI taxonomy): Eukaryota > Metazoa > Chordata > Amphibia > Caudata > Salamandridae > Calotriton > Calotriton arnoldi. The sequence continues at coordinate 22,624 of CAWUFW010012945.1, forward strand.
CAATTTTGTCCAAAACCGAATTCAATTGCATGTTGTAGTTGGAGAGCACTAGGTCCACGTCAGCGATGTCAGAGGTCAAGGGGGGCACATGTTCCTTGGCCCATGCAAGCGGGTTAACTTTTTGCCACTGTCTAGATGGCTTGTTATGGCACGTAGGTACTTAACTTTTTATCTTGAGGGCGAGGAGATGAAAACAAATAAGTGAATGATCAGACCAAAGTACGGGTTTAGGAGGGTTAATGCTACTAGAGGTGTCATCAAGAAATTAAGTCAAGGGTGTGACCTGCAGAGTGAGTTGGTCCCGTAACTTGTTGGTGTAGCCCCAACGTTTCTAAGTCAGAAAGTAGTTGGTTAGTGTCAGAGTTCATAGTGTCTTCGCCATGGAAGTTAAAATCTCCCAATAGAAGTATAGATGTTTAACAGTCATAAACCTTTAGAAAACACTCACAATCACTGGATGAGTCCATCAGTTATGCTATCAGTGATGTCATTTGATATGTCATCAGTCTTGTCATGAGTGATGCAACTGACCATGTCATGAGTGATCTGATATGTGCTGTCATGAGAAGTGCATTGCGGGGGCGTAATTTATAGATAGCTGCTGAATTTCGAGGGTTTTGTGTTTGTGAAATCTCAGTGTAACTATAACATTCCTGTAACCTTTGGTTTTCTCAGTGTGGCCCTCCTCAAACCAAAATTAAAAAAAAGAAATGACCTGGCCCGGGGGATGCGGTCCCCAGAGCCGAAAATGGCCTGGGAGGGGGCCCTCACGGCTCCCCTCCCTATTAAAAATAAAATAAAAACAAAGGCCTATCCCAGGGGGATGGGGTCCCTGGGGCTGAAATCAGCCCACCCCCCCTCCCTTTTTATTTTAATAAAAAAATAAGAATGGGTCAGCCCCGAGGAAGGGGGTCTCCATGGTCCAAAAGAGTCAAGGAAAGGGGGGCCACAGAGCCCCCCTTTCTGAAGCTGAAAACTCCCCGCAGGCCCCGCCCCCTTTCTCCACTACTTTGCAAATGTGTCTGCTGGTGCGCTCTTGGTTGGGGGATGAAGTCCCCTTCACTGGTGAGGGTCTTTAGGTGCCAACTAGCCCACCTGTTACCTCCAGTGAGCCCCACACAGTGGGATTGCTGAGAGGTGGTCGGAGGCCATGCCCCTTTTTCCACCACTCTGCAAACACGCCTCTCAGTGCACTTATATCAAATGAAACACAGAAGAAAGCTCGTACTCCAGGATATCGTTGTCATAAAGTTTATTTAAAAGGCTGACGCATTTTGACTGGAACTCTGATTGGTGTTCCTGTTCCATTTTCCAAAACGTCACCATGGACATAATGAAAAGACTTTACAACATATTAGGCACAATATTTACAATCAGTGCTGGGAATCTTACAAACACAATGTTCAGGGAATACATTAATGCTTCACTGAAAAAATGTGCTCTAAAAGAAAAATATAATTGTGAAAGAAACAGCACGTGTTGAGCGCATTGCATGGCAACTAGAGTTTTGTTACCTAGCAACCGTTCGGTTTGACCAGCAGTCTTTACAATAGAACGCAATTACTACTGAAGGAACAGAGGTTTATCTTAGCCAAGTGTCCAACACACAATCTGAAAATAAAAATGGTGCATGGCAAAATTATAATCAAGATGTGAAAGAATCACATGTTCCTCCAATGTACAATACTTACATGCAGCAATTTGTCAAACAGCCTAACACTACAGCTGGCAAACAATACAATAGTTTAAATGTGATTGCTCCCCCAAGACTCACACATCAGCTACTCAAAAAATATATCACAAAATATATATATTGACTGCCAAGTGGCAGTGAGCACCAAGCAAAATGCCTGAATCATTTCCTTTTTGTTGTAACTTGTAGTGTAGTGACTAGTTGTGCAATATAAGTTATGTAAAGCTTGTGGAAGTCTGAGGATTTGTTTTTGCATAAGGCAATATATTTTGTGTTTACTGGTTTTATTTTAAAGTTGGGATATTAGTTAAATGGGGTAGTACTATGATAAAAATATATGTACTTGATATATCAGCTTAAAATTTGTGTAGCTATGTAGAGAATAGTTAGAAGGTGAATGAAAAACAAAGCAAGCTTAGCGCATGTGTTTTTTTTTTTTTTAAATCAAAACAAACTATAATAAGAATGCTGCTTCTAAAGAGTGTTAAATACTGGAAATTGACATATGGTTAAGAAGTGCCCACTGTAAATTACTGTCTGAAACATCAAAAAGTCGGCAGTCTGTGTTTGAAGTAGAGATTGTGTTAAAACAAAGTAGAATATGTGCGGTTTAAATCACTAGTTTGCATTTAACACTTTGTCCTAGCTCATAACATTTTTTACATACTTTTAACGAATATCAGTTGGATTATTAGGGAATATGAGTACGTTATATTTTATAAGGAATACAAGTCCAATGTATTTCCACTACAAATCAGGAAAGTATAGAGCATTCAAAAATATTAACAATGAATACGGAGCGGATAAAAATGCAGTGAAGAAATTGTTCCGCAAAACAAAGCACACTTTAAATACATCAAAACATGGGCATATTATGTAAAATGACTTGTTCTAATTGAAAAAGTCAATGTGGCCCAGTACATTTTTTTACTGGAATTCACCAAAATTAAAACAAACATTCGTTGGAATGATGTAAGAAATATAATAAACTAAAATAAAATGTCAAATGCCAAGTAGTGTATGGGATAAACAAACGTGCACTTTAAATACGTGCAAACACGGACAATTTATTTACAGGGACTCGTTTAAAAAAAACAACCGAGAGACAGTAGAGTAGGCGCAATCAGAAGGAGTGTGCTAAAGCATGTCCCCAGTCCTCATCGGGAATGCAACACAAACAAAAATTTCCACAGGCAGAGAAGTGAAAATAAAGAGATTCATAAATTTCAGCAGTGATTTGGTTGTGTATGTCTTGGTCTGCTTATGTGGGCTTCAATATGTAGGGAGCACCATCTTCCTTGTGAAGAAAAGAGTTTTGGAACATATGCAGGTCATAAAGAACAATAACCCAAGTTACCCTGTAGCCAGGCAGTGGCACCAGGCACATACCAGTAATGTTGATAAAATGTCCTGTTTTGGAATTGACAGGGTCATGGTTAGTGCAAGAGGAGGTGAAAGGGAGCACATTTTGAGGAAAATGGAGTCAAATATTTTATCAGACTCAACAGCAGACACCCAGGGGGCTGAACCAAGATGAAGAGCTACATGTCCACATTGGCTGAGATTCTCTAGAACTGTGTATATCCTTTTGCAAACTGGCTCCATAGTCCATAAGGAATACCAGTTTGGGTTCTTTCCTCTTGTTTGCTTTCCGACTTGAGTATCTTTATGGGTAAAAGTTGTATCCAGGAGCTATATCTGATTACTCTTGTCTCCTGTATAAATGACCTTGTTCAGTGTGGTTTGCTCTGGACAGATCTAATTGCATATTCTGGATTTTGCCCGTTCCAAATAACTTTATTTTTTCATGGATTGTTCTTCTGTTTGCTCTTTTTTATACTGTTTTGTCAAGATGTGTGACAGTTATGTATAGGTAATACTATTAGGTTTTAATTTTTAAGTTTCTTATGATTCAGGCATTATGCTTGGTGTTCACTGCCACTTGGCATTAAATATATATACTTTCTGATATATTTTTTGAGTTACTGATGCGTGTGTCTCGTGGAGCAATCACTGTTAAACTATTGTATTGTTTGCCGGCTGCAGTGTTCAGCTGTTTGACAAATTGCGGCATCTAAGACTGTATAATGGAGGAACATGTGATTCTTTTGCATCTTGTTGTACCATTGTTTATATTCAGATTGTGTGTTGGCCACTTGGCTAAGATAAAATTCTGCTCCTTCAGTAGCAATCCCATTCTATTGTAAAGATTTTAGTCAAACCGAACAATTGCCAGGCAAGGAAACCCTAGTTGCAATGTAATGCTCTTGACACACGCTGTTTCTTTCACAATTACATTTTTCTTTTAGAGCACTTTTTTTCAATGAAGCATTAATTTATTACCTGGACATTGTGTTTATAAAATTGCCAGCACTGACTGTAAATAGTGTGCCCAACATGTTGTAAAGTCTTTTCATTTTGTCCATGGTGACGTTTTTGGGTTAAAAAGAACAGGAACACCAATCACAGTTATGGCTTCAACAAAGACCGTTCTGGTCAAAAAGCGTCAGCCTTTTGAATAAACGCTTACGGCAATGATATCTAGGAATGCAAGTTTTCTTCAGTGTTACATTGGAACACAGTGTTTTTGTTTCTTATATAGTGGGTCCTGCTCCCACTGTTTCACACCGACCCCGAGTGGTGGATGAGGTTGGATGACTGCAGATGGCAGTGTTGAATATTCGTCAATCCAGTCAGTGAGTGAATGTAAGGGAATATGAGTGAGACTGTGATGTTATGCTTGTGAGTCAGCCTTTAGCCCGGGTATCCTGGCTTACTGAAGGTAATTCTTGGCTTGTAGGGCACTTTTGCTGGCATACTGGAGGCAAATCTTAATATGGCAGGCACCTGTGACAAAATGAAGCCATACCTAGAGGTAATACTTGACATTTGGGATGACCATGAGAAAAGACCAGCATACTGGATCTAATTCTTGGCACAGGGCATGCACGGAAACATGCTGGTGCTGGCATACTGGAGGTACTTTTCGGCATAATATGCACAAATGGTTAAACACTGGTACTGGCAAACTAGAGGTAATTCTTGGCATATGGGGAGCCTGTGGAAATATGCTGCCACTGGCATACATGAGGAAATTCTTGGCATGGGGGAATCCATTGCAAAATGCTTGTGCTAAGGCATTGTAGGTAATTCTTGTTTGGAAGTAAGTATTTATCTGGCAAATCCATAGAGAGTGCTCATGGTGCTCAAAGGTGTACACCACATCCATGGCAGTGACAGTTTTTTTCTTGGTGGGCTTGTTGTAGGTGATGGCATCCAGTATCACATTCTCCACAAAAGCCTTAAGCACACCTCGGGTCACCTCATAGATGAGACTGGAGATGCCTTTGACTCCTCCATGCTAGGTGGTGAATGGCAGGCTTGCTGATGCCTTGGATGTTATACCAAAGCACCTTCCTGTGCATCTTCGCCCCCTCTATGTCGTGACCCTCTCCTCCTTTGCCACATCCAGACATCATCGTCTCTTGCTCAGAACTAAGAGTAAGGCGCAAGGGGGGATGACCATGCCATTTAGGAGGGAGGCAACTATGACAAAATGCTTGTCCTGACATACTAGAGGTACATTTTGATTTAAGGTTCACTCATGTTATTTGGATATCATTAATGGAAACATTGTGGCACTGGCATATTGTATGTCATTTTTGGCATAAGGGAACTGTAGGAAATTGTGTTTTTGGTTGAGGGTGGGTGAAGACCTCTCTCATGCAACAACCACAATCACTGTTAGTGTGAACCATAAAAAGCACTAAATTAACCTGTGCTTAACTGTCTAGTAGCTTGGTACAAAAGCAGTCAGGCTTAACTTACAGTCAATGTGTTAAGCATTAATGCAGCAAACAAGTAGTAATAAAGTGAAAACATATCACAAAAAAATACCACACCAATTACAAAAATAAATAAAATGATACCAGAACAACAAAAATCTAATCAGTAGAACTTGAGATATGCAATTTTAAAGTTTTAGGTAAGTGGAGTGTCTAAAAGCACAAACGGCCACTCGCAGTAATCTGGTTTTGGTACACCAGGGAAAAGTCACGAGTTCAGGCCAACCACAATGGAGCACGGGCTGGATACAATGACCAGATTAGTCCCACTAAAAAAGCTACGTTCTCAAAGTCTGTTGTGAAGATTCCAGTTCACTGTGGAGGATGCCGCAAGGAGCAGAGAGAGTGTTGCAGATGATCGTTGCTGTAGCACGAAGAGCAGGCCTGATGTCACGGGCAGTCAGCGCTGTAGCGTGAAGATTTGGTCAGGCTTCACAGACAGTCATTGCTGGACCTTCACACTGGCGGCCACCACAGGCTGTCATTGCTGTAGCGCTAAGTGCAGATCTTGCGTTGCCAGTGAACACTGGCATTCATTGTAGCGCACAGAGTCAGTTTCACCAGAGCATTGTATTGGTGGTTTTTGCTGGTGGCAGAGTCTCAGTATGAACGGGCCGTTTGTGGTCACAGCGACCCTAAAACTTCAGTACACCTTTCTTGGGTCCAGAATCTGGGGAGGCACTTCTTGGGATTAGAGACTCACTCTAGTACAGGCCAGCAGTGCTCAGGCAAGTCCAGTTACAGGTCCAGGCAGGCCCAGTTGCAGCAGGTCAGCTGGGAAGCTGCAGGGAGGCCTTTGGAGCTTTGTGTCCCAGTAGCTCAGAACAGGAGGCCAGCCAGTAAGCCCTTTGAGACATTCTGGAGTTCAAGGAGCAGATCCAGGCATCCTTCCTCAGGCAGCAGGGCAGACGTGCAGTCCTTCCAGCAGCAGGGCAGTCCTTCTTCTGAGTCTTCCACAGGTTCAGAAGCGATCTGATGAGTGGTACCCCACACAACCGCCATATGGTTCTAGAAAGTTCCTCCCTCCCCTGTCAAGGCTCTGAGTAGTCCAAGGTGACAAAAGGCTGGGGGGGGAGAAGAGAGAGAGAGAGAGAGAGAGAGAGTGTGTGCGCGCACGCACGCTGGAGGCAGCTTTTTGAAATGTACGTAGAGCAGGGAACAGTTCCGCCCCAACCATCCTGGCAGGTTAGCCCAACCTGCCACCACATAGTCCCCCTTTCTCTCACTGTCTGTGAGGAATACACAAAGACCAACCTCCAACTATTCACAGTCATGTGACCTGTAACAAATGCATCAGGCACCAAAAATAGTCAGGACAAGAAAATACCAACTTTCTAAAAGTCAATATATAAGGTGGGACCCACAATTGCATTGTCGTAATGACAACGGGCTGCACCAAATTGAAGAAACAAGGAAATCACAAGCAGCAAAGCGAGGATATTAAGCACCAAGTGCCGGCATCTTGGTAAAACACCGACCACGGTCTGCATAAGAAGAGACCTCATTACTGCATAATTCAAATACGAAGTGTCCAAAACAAGACCCATCCATAAGAAGGAGGACAAAAACCTTCTTCAAACAAAGCCTACCTCCCCTGGCAGAGCACTCCACCCGCCTATCCCATACCTTTAGTATCTCCTCCGTGGAGATACCAGTTGAGCCCTATCTACACCAATAAATGTATCCTGTGTGAGAATATGAAAAGCCCTGAGGAAACTCTTCACTAACTTTCTATCATTCCCACAGAGAAGGTCGAAACGTGTCAGCATAATGACGTGTGTTCTGAGTGCACCGACATAATTCCAATATTAGCCAATGGACAGAAACTAAGATGATTCATAACTCTCAGACAACTAAAAAAAGTGTGAAATGCTGTGCCCCAATTATGGAGGGCCACATGTTATACTCTAGACCACACACTAGGAGGACAATACTATATTTCCTGTGATCAAAAATATTTAAACTGGACACTTATCTTTGTAAAAAAAGCATTATGTGAATGTGCATGTTGGACATTTATTTTGGTTGACACAAATACAAAAGCACTATGTGAATATGTAACTGTATATGTTGGAAATTCATGTCACTCGTTTGATTGCCCAGTCAAAAGTGTAATTAGTGTCATTAAATTTTGTGTATCAATGTGAATACATGATGAGGACAGACCCTAGGTCCACAAGAAAGAACATTTATTGTTTTCAATGTTTTCGTGTGGTAATCAGGTTAACATTTACTAGTATGTCTTGATTTATATGTGTGTATAATGTAAGGCTGCAGGTACAGAAGTGAGAATACATAAAAGGAATTGGTCAAACAAAAACTAACACCTGTTGGTAAGAGCAGGCATGAAATAATCACGCATCCTGTATAACTCTTTAACAAATACATGGTATAGGGGTGTCTCACCTTGTACATTGACTGTTTACGGATCCCGCCCCCTTACTTCCTTAAAAAGACCACTCCCCGTCAAGATAGACAACTTTCTAAAAGTGGCATTTTCAGAATTGTGTCATCAAATCCAACGTAATCATTCAAGACAGTTTTACGATACAATTCATTTGAGTTTAAACATCATTTTCCTATCTGCTCTCAAACTTAAGTTATCACATATTCATTGTAATAAGGCAACCCAATCCTATCCTATGGGAGAGACAAGCCTTCCAATAGTCAAAAGTGACTTTAGGAGTGTTTCACTACCAGGATATGTAAAACTGAAACCCATATGTCCTACTTTTTAAATGCATTGCACCCTGCCCTACCAGCCTTTAGGGCCTGCCTTCAGGGGGCCACTTTGGTGGGTGGCACAAGAGTGCTGCATGCCCACTAGTAGCATTTAATGTATGGGCCCTGTGTACATGGAGTACCATTTACTAGGGACTTACACTTAAATTAAATGTGCCAATTAGGTGTATGCCAATTCTACCACGTTTAATGGTGAGAGCACAATCACTTTAACACTGGTTAGCAGTGAAAACGTTCACAGAGTCCTAAATCCAGCAAAAGCCGATCCAGAAAAACAGGCTGGGTGAAGGCAAAATATTTGGGGTGCTATCGCCCAAGGGTGTCAGGTTTAACAGGGACACCCATGGCATATGGGTGGCAACCATGACAAAATTCTGCACAATGGAGGCAGTTTGCGCCATATGGGGCACTCTTAGCACATTTTGAAAAAGGGAGTCTACTCCTGGGAAGCATCAGGTTTCATTGGCTTGGCACACCATTAAAGTACTTGAATATTTAACAAACATCCTTTCAGAGGACATGTGAAAACTGTTCTTTAAAATGCTCTATTGTACCTCAGGGGAAGAACTCATGCTCGCTACATTTTAGGGCAAGTATTGTATTACACCCCAACACTTTCAAAGCTGCCAGCACCCTGATATCATTGTAAATAAAATAGACATTTGTATTGTGTTGTTATATAAATCATCCCATTATTTTGGAACTTTATCAATGTCAGTTATTGTGCTGTCATCTGGTAAAGGGAATGAGACATCACTTCCTGAGACGAGTCAGGGTAACAAGTCATATGTCATCATTTTTTGTGATGTCAATAAAGTCAAAAGGTGTGTCACAGCATTCTGGTGAATCGAAGTCTATGGGTTCAACTGACAACAAGACCAAGAATGCAGAGCGTCCTCAGGAAGTGTCAGTACAAAGGTATTTCACGTGATTGTTAGCTACTGTGATAATTACTGCTCAACCTAACTAACCTTGCTGAACCACTAAGGAATTTTATTAAAGTGCTATGCACAAGAAAATACCTGCAGATTACAATCTATGTTTGCAGTCCTTCCTGCCAATACACAATTTAAACAGAGTGGTATCAAAAGGCCTGATTACGACTTTGGCGCAGTTGCGCCGGCTATCCGTCAGGACTGCTGCGCCAAAGCCGAGCAAAGACCATCCGCCTGATTAGGAGTTTTTCTCGTGCAGGTGGACAGTCTTTTCGCCATTCCCAGAGTAGTGCCAGAAAAACAAGCACAGCAATGGGAACGGCAAAAATGTTCCAGCATGGCATGGACGGTGACATCAATGGCGTGCTGGAACTGGGGGGTACAAGCAGACAGGGGGGCACATGGTGTGTCCCCCTGAATGCATCCCAATGGCGGGTGGGTATGTGGGCCCTATAGGGCCCCCTTTGTTCCTCCACCTCCAGCCATTTCCACCCTTTTCATGGCAGGGTGCCCGCCATGAAATGGCTGGCGGTGGAGGAATTAGTAATATGCTCAGCGGGACTGCGGCAGTCCCACTCAGCATGTTACATTAGGCCTCCACTGTGCCACCACCAGGGCACGGCGGTTCCCTGGTGCAGCCCACGGTCCGCCGCCAGTACAACTTTTAAAGTCATAATCTGGCAGACGGTGGACCACCAATGCTGCGCCACAGCGAGTGCAGCGGTGGGAAGACCGCTGCACTCGTAATCAGCCCCATAGATATTATAATACTTATTTTTAAATATTAGAAGTCCTGAGGTCTGACCTGACAGCCCAACTGGCTGAACATCTACAGTTACCAATTCTTTAACATATATAAAGAGTAGTATTTGGCTCCCTCACTTTATATTGTTTGGTGTATCATTCTGCCTCTTATGGAGATCTTAGAGGGACTATTTTGCATCTCAAAAGTACATTGAATCATCAAACATCAATTTATCTAAGTGCATGGTATACATAAATCAACTACTTTGCTATGTGTTTCACTCCTAAAGGCTACTTTAATATTGCATTCCGAAGTCAAACTGCAAACCAAAGCTATTGGCTTTGCCAGTGCCTTTTAACAATGGGGACAAGACCCAATGGGTACCAGAGCATTTTACATAGGAAAGCATTTTGTACAATCAGTAGTGGAGAGGAGATAAAATGGTATCATCTGTTATGTAATGTACATTAATATAATCCTGTATAGAGTAAAAAATATAGTATGCAATTATAAAAGCATTATACAAGGTGAATGGGATATGCAAGGTAAATAACTTACACTGTCTTAGTTTGAAGAGGCACTGAAATAGCAGGCTTTTCATCAATTTTATTTTCTAAACGTTTTGTAGGTAACCTCTTTGACCCTTTACAGCATGGCTGCTCCATCTGTTCTTTTCTGCACTTTCATTTTGCAAATAGTTCTAAATTATCTCTTGAACTAATTTGCATATGTACTATCCTTCTACATTGTCCTTTTACATTCACTATGCCCTTTTTCTTTAATATGTTACAGGCTTTTTGTCAGAATATCTGTATCAGAAATCAGAGCTGTTTTAAGGCATGGGCAAAGTGGGTAGTTACCCAGGGCCCCAACCTTTCCATGGGGCCCCCTGGGAAAGAGTACTTTCTCTAGCTGACCTCTATTTTCTTTATCTCAAACACTGTCCATCTCTTTGCCTACCTTTCCTTCTTACACTGTCTCTCTGCCCAGTGTAATATTAATGACTTTGGGGTCCCCAGAAAGACATATTTCAATTGTTTTTGTGTGACCCAATTTACAAATGTTTGTCTGGCAACTCACAATCAGGGAGAGTGCCTGGAAGCTTTGCTGAGAGATGTTCCTATAACAAATAAAGAGAAATTCAATATAGCCTATTGGTCAAGATTTCCATGTTCACAAGGCCTTCCCAGTCCACTTTGTGCCTGCATGAGAAAACATTTACTCTCCACCAGAACTCCTGTAATCCATACAGAATATGGACAATGTTTTATCTGTAGTTTTTTTCGAACATCAGTGCGCATGCGCTTTCTGCAAGACCTGCTGTAATCACTCTACGGAGTGCAATTACACGTGGTGCTTCTCATTGGTTCACAATACCATCCCTCTAATTTCCTCGCCCCTTATTGGCTGGTGCTCCCAATACATCACTTCCGTTTTAAGTCAGGAGCACCGGCCAACTACAGTTTCCTTACACGGTAGTCCTTTATCACTTTTCTTTGGGGACTACTTTTCTTTTTTTTACAAGCGCCCCATTCTGCGCAAGGCCTTTTATGTACAACATCCCTGCTGCCTTTTATCCAACACTGACTGCAGAGCGATGTCTGAAGACTAAATGACAGGCTGCTGCTGTCAGTCGCTGTGCATCCATGCTCCATTTATCAGGCCAGTGTTGCTTATGGCGCAAATTGGCAACCAAGGCCATTACTTTTATTTGCAGGAAAGCGGAGGGACGCGCTTTTGATATGATGAATTTCTCACCTCGACAGCAGGACAACAAGCGCCTGACTGGAGTCATGTGCATGTGGGAGGACACCTCATGTCTTCACTCAGAGATGAGGCACGTGCCGGGAGATGCTGCACGAGCTGTGGCCCTGGGAAAGACATTTTGGCTTCAGGGGTATCTGCAATTGCTTAGAATCAGGCACTGACTTTCTCAAATGCATTATAATGCACACACTGCTAAACACATAGTATGACAGACAACTACCTCTGCTCTCCTCCAGCGCCCCCGTGCATCAGCAAGTGGTAAACATAGCATTTCAAGTGACTTTTCCACTCCATTCCGCTCCCTATATCGATTGCTTCCAGTCTGCGGTATTACATAGCAGTCGCTGCCGTGGCTTTTGTTCATGCAGACCAATGTTAATATTGCACGGAAGGAGGTTGCTACCCCGACTTGCTCTTTAGTGTCCCTGGTTCCTTTCAGTAATGTCCACTCCTTACCTTTCCACTAAGCCATTATCAGCCAATTGATGTTTACTCAGGCGCTTAGTGTGAGACAAGGGATAAATCCTGTAATGACATCAGCAGTAAAGGGTTTTTTATGCCACTTTTTCTGTCTCAGGCACTTTGATATCATGCAAAGTGCCTCAATATCTTCAGATAGAGTTTGCGCTATAAAAAAAGTGCCAAAACAGCTTTCTCCTTACGTAGGTTACCGAGCGCTAGGATTCACTACGTCAGCGAATGGGAGGTGCTTTCTTCATTTGGTTACAAACAAGAGAACTTTGCTGTCGAGGCTACATAACAACCTGCCGCTGAGGTAGTCACACTTACAGACTGCTAAGCTGTTGTTACCCTGCTGCACACCTATGCTCTTCCCATGGCAGACTTCTACCACAAACTTCATGTGCTTACCTGTCACGGGTTCCCAAGCCGGCAGAATCTGCCCCTCCCAATTTAGCAACCTTGCTGGGACGTCACGTTTTCCACTTCCGGGTAAGAGGCCACTGTAAGGTGACTATATATATGCATGCCATGTGCTTAAGCAGCAAAATCCGTGCATGAAATAACTACGAGTAACTCGTTATTGGTCTGATTGGGACACGTGACCTGTACTGGTGTGGCATGAACCTAGCTACACTGCAACACAGCATGTGCATAATGCTTAGTATCCCCTCGTCCATTGCGACCCTTAGAGTTGGGAAGATACTTTCTGTGTACCTTACCTGTGTATGCTGCAAGAGAGGACCAGTGCCTATACATTTAGCGTGCAAGCAGCATGCTTCTCGAGATGTTTATGAATGTATGTGTGTAATAGCATGAAGACAGTATACTGTTGGTTTCCAACAATCTTCACCATCATTGTACATCTTTAGTATACATTGATATATTTGAACCCTGTGTGGAATTTTGTGCTTGGCTCATTCAGTTAGAAAGCTTAAAAAGATGGCACTGGCATCTCTGATTTCCCTCTATTTGAATTCAGTGAGAGCGTGAAGCAGGGTCATGTGTAAGGCAGGGAGGGCTGGGCTGTTTGCCCATGTACTGGGACTGGTGCTACTAGCCTTCCTGCCCACATGCTGTTGGCGTTAACAGCAGCTAATTGCTCTTCCCCTCATTATGCACTCGGACTTTCTGCTCAGGCCATAATTGCAGATGGGCAGTTAGTGATGGCTAATGCACTTTGAAGAGGATATTAACCATTGTTGATAATCTGATCAGGTGCAATAAGGCTTAAATAAGTACAGCATTATACTCTTTCATTGTGCCTTGATTTTGACCTTTGCTCTGCAAGCTGTATTTTTTGAGTTAGCACTCATTTTGACCATTGTTTTATAGGTTGTTTCATGTTTATTGTCTTTAACATATCCAGAAAACACCACAAGATGATGGATGGAGTGCTGAAACTTTTCAGACACTCACCCACAGTCAAGAGATATGACTTAAACCCATTGTTCTTTTGCTCACCATGCCATCACAGTTTGGAGCCAGCCATATGCAAATCAGTCTAGACCCTGCTCCCCCCCCCCATGGGAACAGTCCAGCCTGGACTGTCAGCTCAGGTCCTCCTTGGACCGGACACAAGCATCCTGGGACTGGTTTCGGGGTATCGCCCCATATCGTATATAGAGCAGCATGACCATGTATGGCTGGTCAAATCATCATTGAACCACTGTTAAAAAGTTACAGGGTTTTATGGACATTTCGAGATGCTCTGCAGGTGCGCTTCCACGCACTACTGTCAATCTTGTTAAGTCATGACGACAGGTGTAAGGATGTGTAACATCACTGCACATAAAATAAGGTCACTGTGACCAATATTGTCAGAACTGGTGACTGAAAGGTTCATATTGGTTAGTTGGCAATGTTTACCTTTTAACTGAACTCTCTGGGATTGCTGTCTCCAAATCTTACCGACTTGTCTTTTTAGCTCAAGCCTGGGCAACTTATGTGCTGCTCTGCAAGGCATGCTGTATTTGAGTATTGATTTTAAGCTCCACCCACTCTCCTCCCATAGTTTTCATTGGCTTGTGTCATTGTCCTTCGTAAATGCTGGCTTCTGATTTGTTAATAAGCTTGTTAGTCCCTCCTTAGTACTGCCTTGTCTTCATTTGTAAACTCCTATGAGGACTGGCCCTTTTACTTCTGTTGTTGCACGGTATGTCTTATTTAGTCTGTAAGCACTGTTTTCTTTAATGAGTTTCTCCTACTGCAGGCACAACATGCTTTCCTGCAGCATTCAGCGCACCATGCGCGCTTTCTCTTCCCAAGCAGCCTGGGACAATGGCGGACGCTTCTTTGAAATTAAATAGGTCTCGCATTTACAAGAGTTTAAGCTATTGGCATTGTAAATGACAATGCCTTTTATTTATGTGTTAATTTTCAAAACAGATAAATAAAAGGCATTGTCATTTACAATGCCAATAGCTTAAACTCTTGCAAATGCGAGACCTATTGCATTGCAAATGCTTGTTAAGCTGTGTTATTACTGACTTCAAATGCAAAGCACGCGTGTGATGTTTAGCCGTTCCAACATTATAATGTTGCATTTATGACTGTCACTGATATGCGAAGCTGAAAAGGTCCATGCTCAGAGTAGACATGCTAAGAGTGGACATGTTAGCTTTTGGAGGTGTGGTACATTCATAGAGAGCAAAATGCAGCAGTGCGTGGAATGGCTGACAAATCAACTCAGAAATCAAGTGCCACAGGTTGACTTAATGCCCGCCTAATGAACGTAAAGCGCTCTCATTGATCTGATCAGCACTGAGATATGCCATCCAGAGCACAGCAAGAGACGGAGACTGCAGCTTTAGAGACACATTAGGTTGAGCATTGTTGCTACCCCTCTTCCATAGTTGGCCTAGCGTGGAAAGAAGCAAGGAACCCAAAGAGTGACACATGAATAATCAAGCGGATCAGACAGCCAATAGGACTTTGGCGGTTCTGAGTGTGACAGTAATATATCTGAGAGAACAACTTGTAATGTGTCCAATAATTTAGCTCCACTATGATACCTGGATGACATCAGCTTGATTCACATCTTGGGCACTGGGGAGCAGCTTCGTCAACCAGCACCTTGTTAGAATAAGGAGAGTATCCTGATACTAACTACAAGAATAAGTGCCTAAAGAAACAATTACTGTATTGCTTGACCTAGCTCTTAGTTATTTAAAGGAATTTGACATCTATCGATTGACATGCACATCAAAGACATATCATCACATCAAAATAACAAATGAAAAAGCCATCTTAGATGCAAAAGCACTTCAATCTAGCAGAGTGATATTTACTTTGAAAAGTACAAATTGTGACCAATGCAGACTCAGAGTAAGAGCTGCAGAGAACAGAGCAAGCCTAATATAGATGGTATCGTGTGCACTGCAGTATTATATGTACTTAAAAATATACAGGTTATAATTAACATAGACATAACACTCGTACTATTAGAGAAAATGCAAATTTAGAGTGAAATATACCCCAAAGTTAAAAACAATGCATTACAAAAACACCATTCACTGTTTTTTTCAATGTGTAATGCATTTATTTGAAACACAGTGAAATCCATGAAGAGCTGAATAACACTTAAAATCTTATTCCTTAATTCTCAATAATTATTGCTTCAAAAGTACCATTCTGTTTACCTGCAAATTTTACTGCCACTACCTGGGCCTCACTGTTCTGTGGCCATTTTTTGCAGTCTAGCTACAGTCAGCCATATCTGTTTTTCACAAGCAGCATTGTAATCAGTAGTTTAACTATAATTAGACTAGGCTTTGTGTCTGTCCCTTGCCCTTGGACATCACTCTAGTTTATTTTAATTCCCTGCTTCTGATGTAATGGCCTCTGTTTGCCCCACCCCTGAAGCTTTTAGGCGTCATCCGGCTTTTGATTGATTGAGTGTCTCCTTCCACTGCTAAAGTCAGGGAACTATTTTTCTTTTTGCATATTTCTCTTTGCTAAATGCTTGTGCGTTCCGTTCTAACTTCTTCTACACATCCACCTTGAAGGGCCAGAACCAATGCTTAATTTGTTTAAAGATAAATCAATCAATAAATGCAAGGGGCCCAGTGTTATTCTTATAATCCTGCTATGCTCTGCAGAATGACAGAGTTACAGAATGTCCAGGCTGTTTAATCTCGATTGCATGCCATGTCTCCTTCTTCTACTACACTACACCTTTTGAGACTTTATGTTACTCTTGCAGGTCCTTATTCATGTCCACTTTCTCCCTTTGACAATGGTTTCCAGTATTTCTCTTTTTAGGTCGAGCCTAGGCAGCGCATGCGCTGCTCTGCGAGGCATGCTGTATCCAGAACATGTGTTTAAAGCACCTATCATATTTTGTATTGGCTCCTGTTAGTGCCCTTCCTAAATGCCTACTTTTGTTTGGTGGATATGATTAATTAGTCCCATCTTTTGGTGTTTCGGATTATCCCAGCAGACTGCCCTTGTTACATGTGGTCTTACTCTCTTTTTTATGTATGTTCCTTCATGCGCACTCTTTTTTTTTGCTTTTCCTCGTCTTGTGTATCAGCACAGCGCCCGCTTCAGGGACGGTGCGCTTCATGTTTTGCATGGTAATGTGATCCCGTGCTTAGCTGATCGCATTAGGTTTGCTCCTCGGCTTGTATATCAGCACGGCATTCTCTTTACAGATGCTGCGCTTCATGTTTTGGATGGTAGCGCGATTCCATGCTTATCTGATTGCATTAGGTTTGCTCCTCGGCTCATCTTTGGTCCACTAGCAATAAATCTAACTGATCGCATGGATTTATCTGCTTCACCATGGTGTAGGGGCCCCCTTCTGAATATGATGAACCCCCCTCCCCACACTCATCTCACACCCCCCACCTCTCTGCAGTGTTCACATCTCCTGCTCAGCCGCTGGTAGCTGCCCTGCCCGCTCTCTTTTTCTTCCTCTTGTTCCCTCTCTTTCTGTCTCTGTCTCGCTGCGCCTCACTTACTAAGAACCATATCTTCACCAAACAGCTCTTACCCTCTCTTTCCTATATTTGTTCCCCTGTGAAATGGATCCAAAAAAGAAGAAACACTTTGGCTGCAAATGTCGTCTTTTTCTGACATTTTTCTAGTCCGAAGTGCAGCCTCGGAACGGGAAGAAAAAAATGGTTCAAAATACAAAAAATGATTAAAAAACCTAAATAAAGCAAGACACAGGGATCACAAAGTGGCTAGATTGGTTTTATTCACAACCACACATATTAGTGTCACTTTACCGAGTTTGCCAGTGAAGCGCTACTTTCGTTTTCTTGTCTTTAATAGAACAGCACTGTTTTCTCCGGGTGGGAAAGTGCATACTTCCTGAAGGTACTGCAATACCTGGTTGATGCGTACAGTGGAAAACATTTAAGTTTGTGTCTCGGCTCATCTTTGGTCCACTTGCAATAAATCCAACCAATCGCATAGATTATCTGCCTCCCCATGGAGTAGGAGCCCCCTTCTGAATATGATGAACCCCACCCCCTCTCTCCTCACCACACTCATCTCACACCACCCACCTCCCTACATTGTTAACTTCTCATGCTCTGCCGCTGCACCCCCTCTCTTCCTCTTCCTCTTATTCTCTCTCTCTCTCTCTTTCTGTCTCTGTCTCTCTCCTCCTCACTTGCTTAAAACCATGACTTCAACAAATGGCTCTTACCCTCTCTTTCCTCTCCTTTCTTTATTTTTTCCCCTGTGAAATGGATCCAAAAAAGAAAGAAACACTTTGGCTGCAAATGTCGTCTTTTTCGGACATTCCAGGAGGTACTGCAATTCCTGGTTGAAGCATACAGCAAAAAACGCTTACTTTTGCTCCTTGGCTCATCTTTGGCCCACTCACAAAAAATCCAACCGATCGCATGGATTTATCTGCTTCACTAAGGTGTAGGGGCACCCTTCTGATTACGATGAACCCCTCCCCCTCACCACGGTCATCTCACACCACCCACATCCCTACAGTGTTCACTTTTCCTGCTCTGCCGCTGGTAGCTGCCCCCTCTCTCTTTCTTCCTCACATTCCCTCTCTTTCTGTCTCTGTCTCGCTCCTCCTCACTTGCTAAAAAACATGAATTCAACAAACGGCTCTTACCCTCTCTTTCCTTTTTTCCCCCCCGTAAAATGGATTAAAAAAAGAAAGAAACTCTCTGGCTGTAAATGTCCTCTTTTTCTGACATTTTTATATCCCAAAGTGCAGCCTTGGGATGGAAAGAAAAAAAAAGGTTAAAAATACAAATAAAAAAAAATAAAGACAGAGTGGTCGGAAAGGGGCCAGATTGGTTTTATTCACAACCACACACATTAGCCCAACTTTACAGAGTTTGCCAGGGAAGTGCTACTTTCATATGCTTGTCTTCCTTTGAACAACACTGTTTTCCCAGGGTGGGGAAGTGCACCATTCCTGGAAGTACGGCAATACCTGGTTGATGCGTAGAATGGAAAACGTTTAATGTGATCCTTAGCTGGTTTCCCTATTTTCGTTTATAAAATGTGTATCACGGCTCTGTGTTCAGGGGTGTCATTTTTTTAAACCATACTGCTTTTGTTTTGTAAGGATATAAGCAATGGACATTAAAACGAGTCCCTTGCGGGCCCTGTAGACATGTCCTTAACTTTTGAGGCAAAAACACTCATTGACTTTTGAATAATGTGTAAACGCGTTAAGGTAACCTGCTTACAATTCACATGCCTTACTTAATCTTGAATCCCCTATGAAAGTTTGCATTTTCCAGGATTTTTTTTTTTCTTTTTCCAGCCATCATATTACTCTTGTCTTCCCTCCCTTATAACGTATTTCCCATTGCCTGGTTCTCCAGCGCTGCGAGGTCATACAAATGTCAATAGCGCTATGCAAATATCGTGACTCCTTTGCATACAAAAAAACAAAAGTACAAAACATTGTCATTTTCAACGCCAAGAGTTCTAACTTTCGCAAATGCGAGACCGATTGCATTGCAAATGCTTGTTCTTCCTTCCTCCCTTTTCTGCCTTTCTCTCTTTTGCTCTGGGTTTATGTCCGATGATGGAAAGCAAATCCTGTTCCGCAAAAATGAGTGCCAAGTAAAAATCTCATGCCTCCGCCAACACAATTCAAGTAATACCTACAACCACAACCAGATTCCTCCCTTGCCACTCGCACACTCCCACCAACAGTTCGCATATTGCCAACTCACTTCCGAGCAGAACATGCTAGCAGTTAGCAGAAATCAAGATCTGAGAATAACCTAAGGTATTATTTTGTTTACCCTTCTCACTTGCCTTTATTTTAATAGCAACGGCACGTATTGTTCTAATTTACTAGATTTCCATTCAGTTGCTGATTTTATTACTTTTTATTCTTTTCATGTAGCCATTTTAAGAGTGTACCAGCATATGTCATATTCCATTTTTATTTTCTTTTAACTATTGTTCGCGGATCACTGAATACAAATGTTCTTCACCATATTGGTTCTAACCATAGATCAAGTTTAACATTTTCTCTCATGGACATATAGACTAAAAGTAGATTAAATTACATGTGTACACCTTTAATTTCAAATAATACATACATAAATAGAAATGAGTCTTTACATAAATGTTCAATGTAATTACTTATATTAGGGTTTTCTATGACAGCTAAAAAAAAATATTCCATGATTTGAAATGACTGACTCCAAAGGCTCTTCAACCCATTCATTTCTCTCAAAACAAGCTATTATCTATCAGACACTGATAAAAAGAGAAAAAAAATGCATTTCTCCAGACGGTTGCTTTTGTCAGATGTTCTTTGCAATTATGTTTGTCAAATCAGTTTGACCTTGTAAAATAGTCACATGGACACCAGGGGCCCTCTAGTGGATTATTTGATTTCACACGCATGACTAGATAACCTGGGCCAATGGGAAAAGGCAGACCTCCTCATTTAGCGTTAAATATGTCTCAATAAACTCAAGCCAGGGCTATATCCAGTGTGCATTATGCTTTGTGTAGTGGGAAAAGCAGCACGGCATTGCAAATTATGTCATATAAAGCACATCACTGCGGTGGCAGGTATTGTGCATATAGAGAGGTCAAGAGCATGGCAAGAGTCTGGCCGCAGTCTTGAAATATAACCATCATTTTCGCAATTGTAACACCACCTTTGAAAACGAATGTGTACGTAAAAATATGCAGGTGCTAAGACAAGAATACGCATGCGTAGCAGCATAAATGGTTGTAGCAGTTTTACCATTTTCCACCATATTTAGAAGGTGGCTGAAAAATGTAAGTAATAACAAAAACATTGTTTACCGCAAGACATTTTCACACCTCTCCTCGGCAGATGAAGGTGTAGGAAGGTGGAATCTGACTATATGGTTGCCCCCACTTTTTTCCTGGTGTTTTGCTGGATTATGATTTAGTTGGACTGGGATCCTGCTATTCAGGGCCCCAGTCTATCTGCTCCCTCTATAAAATGGTTTCCATGTGCCTTAGGCACATCTCTGATTGGAATCTGGAGTGCCCTTATAAGTCCCTAGTATATGGTATACTATGTACCCAGGGCATAGGTACCTCAGAGGCCTACCAGGGGCTGCAGCATGTATTGTGCCACCCCTGGAAGGCCATCCAAACTGACACCACAGGTCTGCTACTGCAGCCTGGGTAAGGTGGTGCATGCACCCCTTACTGTGATATAGGCTACCTATATCACTACATACATACACACATATAAACCTATAAGTCACTCCTATGGCAGGCCTTATCAATCCTGAAGGCAGAGTGCGTGGTTCCTATGTGAGAGGGTGCCCCTGCATGAGCTGGGCCCCTCTGCAGCGTTCGGAGACCCTTATCTGATGCTGTTTGTAGTGCAGCCTGACCATATACTCTTAAGCGCATTATAACCTTGCGTTAAATGCTAACTTTGGGATGGCTGCACGGAAACATGTCGTGTTTGGTGTCAAACATCTTGGAATACTACCCCCCGCCAGTTCTGGCAGCGGGGGTAGCATTCCACCCATCTAGAGGGAAAGACATGTACACACCGGTATACCCGGTACTGACTTTCCAGAGCCCTGGCATCACAAAATGGATGCCGCTGCCACAGACACGAGTCTGGCCTCCTGCTGCTGACCGAAACTCCGGCAGGGGAGGCCTGGACAATAGGTTTCCTGTCCCAGGGAGGTGTGACCACCTCCCCAGACAGGATAGTGTGTATTGGGGCTGGGCGGGAGCACTCTCGGGTGCTGTGAAGTCCTGCACTGGGGGCACACTTGGTGTCCCTGTGCATACCCCAGTTCAAACCGGCTCAGGGGCTTCCAGCCCCTGCTCTGGCGCGAAACTGGACAAAGGAAAAGGGGTGTAACCACCCCTCTGCCCTGACCCTCCCATAGGTGGGGCCACAGAGTATGTCCAACCCCCTACCTTAGTATAAGTAGGGGACCCCAGTCCTTAGGACTTTAGATTAACCTGGACGAAACTCTGACACAGAATCCTGGACCTTCAATGCTCTACTTCAAGATTAGAGGACTGAAGAATCTCCCTTGGGGTCAAGGAGTGACTCCCCTGCTTGGCAGGCACCAAAGAAGCAATTGTCCGGTCTGCATCGCTAAAGCTCCCATCGGACGCCGAAGTCTTTGCATCACCAGAGGATTTCCAGACTTCCCCGAGGCTGCCCTGAGTCCCCAGCAAAGCTGAGGCCCGTAGCTGTCGTGGGTAACATGGAACCGTGACCCCTGGACACCGAACGCATTTGCAAGTGCATCCTCTTCTGGGTCTCCCACGAAGTCGTGCTTTGGGCTCCGAGTAGCCCCAGCCTCCAGCACCAACTGCACCGAAGATCACTAGCCTCCACTCCACGAGTGTCCTGTGAGCCAGCTCCACGTGCATTGTCTCGAGGCTCCTTCGCGGTCGCTAGTCCATTGGCTAGTAGGCCCTCCTGAAGGCCAATCTTTTTCTGCTTGGGCTCCCTGGTTGCTCCAGGTGCGCCCTGACTTATCCTTGCTGGGTGAGTCCCCCAGACCTTGCTGGTCTGCAACATCATCCTTCTTCCATTTCCACGAGACTTACCGTTGCCAAGGCTTGTTGGGTTCAATCCGGTCGCCGACACCCCTGCAATCGACAGACGTTGTGGGACAGCTCGAATCCAGCTCCTGGTTGTCGTCGACGCCTCCTGGACCTCGTGGCTGAAGAGTCAAGATGACAGTCAACCTACCTGAAGCACTCGACATCGGTGGGCATCTGCTCATCGCCTTCCTGGTCACTGGCTAGTGACCCAGACTCTGTCCCCTCTGCTTTCAGGTTCTTCAGATCTTCGATCCACCTTTGGATCCACCCGAACACTTTCGACTTGGTCGCGAGCAGCACTTTGCAGCAGATCGCAATAGAAAGCGACGACGAAACCCGACCCCGAAAGACACCTATGCACCCGTCTCCCCTGGGTGAGGTAACTCGAGTACTCCGGTGCTCCCGTGGGTATTGACACTAGAACAGCCTAGTTCTCAAAGGGTTTGCTCCAAGTCCTCCTCTAAGTGTCCCTTTTCTTTTAAATTCTAATCGCGACTTTCCCCATAGAAGTTAACGGTGGTTCGCGGCTGTGTTCATACACTGCACGCGTCCCCCGTGGGTCCCCTGTGTCACTGCCTTGGGTGGTTCCTTGTGGTCCAAGCACTTCTACAGGCTCTAGGCCTTGTGTCTAGCTCAGTCGTGGTTCTTATACCACTTTATTGGTATATGGTTTGGTACGCCCTGGGGCTCAAACGTGTATTTGTGCTATTACTGTAGATAACTAACTTATAATTTATGTACTTCGAACTCTAGCCTCATAAAGAGACTAGAGGGGTGTGTTTAGTAATAAATACATATATTTTGAATATATACCTGGTGTGGTCCTCTTTCATTTGGTCACTCAAGAGATTATAGACTGGTAAAACAAGCTGCTTTACATTCCTTCAAGACTTAGCCTGAAGGCTGCTCTCCATAGCTACCACTAGGATAGCTTTCAATAAAGGTTGTCTTTAACCTATCTCCAATAAGGGGTTGTTTGGACTGGTGCAAGGTGCCCACTATAATTAGTGGACAGCATATGCCAGGCCAACTTCTCACATTGGTGTGCAGCGTGTGGGATTCCAGCTTGCTATTGTTTTACCAGATAATCTCAATTGAATTGATCAACTGAAAACCACTAAGGGTACCTAAGGTACATATAAATCAAGCTTAGTAATACAGTAAGTTCTACTGAACTTAGAGTTGTGTGTTAAGGGATAGCACACCCTTTCTACAACTCAAGAGAGTTTAGTAGGCCACACTAGAGTCGGTAGTGCATACACCACACCTCACTAGTAATGTCTTCAAAGCCAGGACCCAGTGAGTCCTTGCCAGAAGCCAGTGGGCTTCTTCCCTCCAAGTATGATAAACTCCCATTCTTGGAATTGAGAGCATTATGCAATACTAGGAAGTTGAAGGCAGGCAAAAGTGCCAGCACCCAACACCTCAGGGAGGTGTTACTAGCTGATGATCTCAGCAGGCCAATAGGGTCTGAAGGGGTAGGCAAAGAGGGTGGGGCAGAAGATGAGGAAGGGGCCAGGGGTGAAGAAACCCAGCCCCCCCTCTGAAACTGGCCAGGAAGGTGAAAATGACCTTGTCCTGGAAAATCCAATTCCTCCTGTGGAGGAGGAGGAGGGGAGGATCAGACTGACTTCCCCTTTGTCCCCCAGGAAGAGTTCTGAGTGTGCCCAGAAGGTCTAGGTCTCCTTCTCAGGAGTCTAACCACTCTGACACCTCAATAGGGACCTCTGTCTCCTCTCATAGGAGGGAATCCTCTCATGAGAGGAGAAAGAGACTGATTCAATATGAGCAAACTCAGCTTGAACTCAGGAAACAGCAATTGGCTATAGACAGGGAGTCCCTAGATCTCTATAGAGAGAGACAAAAGTTGGGATTAGAGTCCCATGGTGGCAGCAGTTTCCCCAAAGATAGGGAAAGGTCTTATGACCATAGAAACCTGAGCAAGATTGTCCCTCCCTACCAGAGTGGGGATGACATCCACAAATGGATAACTGCTCTAGAGAGGGCCTGTAAAGTACAGAGGGTCCCTCAGGTGCAGTGGGCAGCAATCTTGTGGCTCTCCTTTGCAGACAAAGGTAGAGATAAGCTCCTCACTGTTAGAGAGGAGGATGCTGACAATTGCAAAGTCTTGAAGAGTGCTCTGATAGATGGGTTTGGCCTAACCACTGAACAGTATAGGTTGAAGTTCAGAGACACCCAAAAGGCTCAGACTCAAGACTGGGTTGATTTTGTAGATTGTGCTACTAAGGCTCTGGAAGGTTGGATACATGGCAACAAGGTGCATGACTTTTTAGGATTGTACAGTTTGATTATGAGGGAGCAGATCCTTAATAATTGTCAAAACCAGCTTTTACACCAGTACCTGGTGGACTCTGATCTGACCTCTCCCCAAGAATTGGGAAAGAAGGCAGACAAATGGGTCAGAACCAGAGTAAAGACTAAGAATCAGGGTGGTGACCAGAAGAAAGATTCTACCAAGTCCCAAGAGAAAGGTGGGGATAAATCTAAGGATAAATCCACTACAGGACCCCAAAAGTCCTCTTCTGGGGGTGGGTCCCAAACTCCTTCCTCTCCTGAAAAGAAACCCTATTGCCAAGTCTGTAAAAAGCCTGGACACTGGAAAACTGATCCCAGTTGCCCCAGGATTGGCAATAAAGAAAATGTTCCTCCAACAACTACTACCACCCCTCCTGGTACTACCAGTAGTAATCCTCCAGTTGGGAGTAGTGTACCCAAAAAGTTAGGTGCTTTTGCAAGAGGAACAGAGGTGGGCCCTAGTTTAGACAGGACCCCCTCAACAGACTCCTCTGACTCTGATGGTGGTGTAGGATTTGCTACCTTTACCATGGGTCCCAATGCATTGGGCAGGTACAGACTGGAGCCAATAATTAATGGTCAGAAAGCTGTGGCATTTAGGGACACAGGGGCTAGTGTCACCATGGTGGCAGGGAACCTAGTCCCCCCTCACCAGCTTTTACCTGAGTTTAAATACCAGGTGACCAACATTGATGGTGTCAGAACAGATCACCCCATGGCCATAGTCAATCTCAGCTGGGAAGGGGTCACAGGCCCAAAAAGAGTGGCAGTGTCCCCAACCTTACCTGTAGATTGCCTGATGGGCAATGATCTGGAAATTTCAGCCTGGGCTGAAGTTGAACACCAAACCCATCTGAGAATGCTGGGCGTCCCTGTAAAAGTTAGTGGGGCTGTGATGGCCACAGCCCCAGCCCAGGGAAATTTTGGAGATGTGGAGCCTGGAAGAATGGCTCACTCTCCCCCAAAAGAGAGCACAAGGGTTGAAGAAAAGTCTTCTTCCCTCCAGACAGTAGGTAAGGGTCAGCCTCCTCAGGGAACTGACCCTACCCCTAGTGAAGGAACTGCCCCAGAGGTAGTCAGGCCTGGCCTGGCCACACCCCTGATGGCAGAGGACCCTTCCAAGGTGGTACCCAGTCTGGAGCAGGTAACCTGCCCCTCTCTACCCTGCCTCAGTCAGCCCAGGGCTGCAGAGGTCAGGGAGGTCAGTGGACCCCCAGGGCCCCCTGTCCAGAGGAACCCCCCATCAGCAGATTAGGGGCACCCAGTCTAGTAGCCCTAGCCAGGTGAAAATTCCTCAACACACTGAGGGATCCCCCATACCTTTGTGTAGGGACCTCCCCAGAAGGACTCTGTGAGGCAAGGGCAAACCTGGGACCAAAGGTTCCAAACCTGCCATGTCCCTCCAGAGGTCCATCCAAAGGGACCCAACCCCCAGCTGTAGGCAGCCAAAGGTTGACCCTTAGAGCACAGTGCAACTCAGTCATAGAAAGACAGGCATACATGGTGACCAATGATCTGAGGAAGCTGAGACCAACCTTCCTAGGGCCTCATTTCCCTTCTCAGACACCTCACCAGCCTTGTACTTTACCAAAGCACACCACAGGTAGTAATTCCCCATGGTGGAGACCCTCTCATACCCTTAAGGTGAGGGATTGCTTAGTGGACCATAAGACAGGGGGGCAACCATGCTAGTGCAGGTGCTTCCTTATATGGCCACTTAGTAAATAAAGGCTCAACTGGCCAAGGTTAGCCTTATCTCCTTTCGTTTGGGGGGGGGGTTATGTAGGAAGGTGGAATCTGACTATATGGTTGCCCCCACTTATTTCCTGGTGTTTTGCTGGTTTATGACTTAGTTGGACTGGGATCCTGCTATTCAGGGCCCCAGTCTATCTGCTCCCTCTATAAAATGGTTTCCATGTGCCTTAGGCACATCTCTGATTGGAATCTGGAGTGCCCTTATAAGTCCCTAGTATATGGTATACTATGTACCCAGGGCATAGGTACCTCAGAGGCCTACCAGGGGCTGCAGCATGTATTGTGCCACCCCTGGAAGGCCATCCAAACTGACACCACAGGTCTGCTACTGCAGCCTGGGTAAGGTGGTGCATGCACCCCTTACTGTGATATAGGCTACCTATATCACTACATACATACACACATATAAACCTATAAGTCACTCCTATGGCAGGCCTTATCAATCCTGAAGGCAGAGTGCGTGGTTCCTATGTGAGAGGGTGCCCCTGCATGAGCTGGGCCCCTCTGCAGCGTTCGGAGACCCTTCTCTGATGCTGTTTGTAGAGCAGCCTGACCATATACTCTTAAGCGCATTATAACCTCGCGTTAAATGCTAACTTTGGGATGGCTGCACGGAAACATGTCGTGTTTGGTGTCAAACATCTTGGAATACTACCCCCCCGCCAGTTCTGGCGGCGGGGGTAGCATTCCACCCTTCTAGAGGGAGAGATATGTACACACCGGCATACCCGGTATTAACTTTTCAGAGCCCTGGCATCACAAAATGGATGCCGCTGCCACAGACACGGGTCTGGCCTCCTGCTGCTGACCGAAACTCCGGCAGGGGAGGCCTGGACAATAGGTTTCCTGTCCCAGGGAGGTGTGACCACCTCAGGATAGTGTGTATTGGGGCTGGGCGGGAGCACTCTCGGGTGCTGTGAAGTCCTGCACTGGGGGCACACTTGGTGTCCCTGTGCATACCCCAGTTCAAACCGGCTCAGGGGCTTCCAGCCCCTGCTCTGGCATGAAACTGGACAAAGGGAAAGGGATGTAACCACCCCTCTGCCCTGACCCTCCAATAGGTGGGGCCACAGAGTATGTCCAACCCCCTACCTTAGTATAAGTAGGGGACCCCAGTCCTTAGGACTTTAGATTAACCTGGACGAAACTCTGACACAGAATCCTGGACCTTCGACGCTCTACTTCAAGATTAGAGGACTGAAGAATCTCCCTTGGGGTCAAGGAGTGACTCCCCTGCTTGGCAGGCACCAAAGAAGCAATTGTCCGGTCTGCATCGCTAAATCTCCCGTCGGACGCCGAAGTCTTTGCATCACCAGAGGTAGATTTCCAGACTTCCCTGAGGCTGCCCTGAGTCCCCAGCAAAGCTGAGGCCCGTAGCTGTTGTGGATAACATGGAACCGTAACCCCTGGACACCGAACGCATTTGCAAGTGCATCCTCTTCTGGGTATTCCACGAAGTCGTGCTTTGGGCTCCGAGTAGCCCCAACCTCCAGCACTAACTGCTCCGAAGATCACTGGCCTCCACTCCACGAGTGTCCTGTGAGCCAGCTCCACGTGCATCGTCTCGAGGCTCCTTTGCGGTCGCTAGTCCATTGGCTAGTAGGCCCTTCCGAAGGCCAATCTTTTTCTGCTTGGGCTCCCTGGTTGCTCCAGGTGTGCCCTGACTTATCCTCGCTGGGTGAGTACCCCAGACCTTGCTGGTCTGCAACATCGTCCTTCTTCCATTTCCACGTGACTTGCCGTTGCCAAGGCTTGTTGGGTCCAATCCGGTCGCCGATACCCCTGCAATCGACAGACGTCGTGGGACAGCTCGAATCCAGCTCCTGGTTGTCGTCGACACCTCCTGGACCTCGTGGCTGAAGTGTCAAGATGACAGTCAACCTACCTGAAGCACTCGACATCGGTGGGCATCTGCTCATCGCCTTCCTGGTCACTGGCTAGTGACCCAGACTCTGTCCCCTCTGCTTTCAGGTTCTTCAGATCTTCGATCCACCTTTGGATCCACCCGAACACTTTCGACTTGGTCGCCAGCAGCACTTTGCAGCAGATCGCCATAGAAAGCGATGACGAAACCCGACCCCGAAAGACACCTATGCACCCGGCTCCCCTGGGTGAGGTAACTCGAGTACTCCAGTGCTCCCGTGGGTATTGACACTAGAACAGCCTAGTTCTTAAAAGGTTTGCTCCAAGTCCTCCTCTAAGTGTCCCTTTTCTTTTAAATTCTAATCGCGACTTTCCCCATAGAAGTTAACGGTGGTTCGCGGCTGTGTTCATACACTGCACGCGTCCCCTGTGTCACTGCCTTTTGTGGTTCCTTGTGGTCCAAGCACTTCTACAGGCTCTAGGCCTTGTGTCTAGCTCAGTCGTGGTTCTTATATACCTGGTGTGGTCCTCTTTCATTTGGTCACTCAAGAGATTATAGACTGGTAAAACAAGCTGCTTTACATTCCTTCAAGACTTAGCCTGAAGGCTGCTCTCCATAGCTACCACTAGGATAGCTTTCAATAAAGGTTGTCTTTAACCTATCTCCAATAAGGGGTTGTTTGGACTGGTGCAAGGTGCCCACTATAATTAGTGGACAGCATATGCCAGGCCTACTTCTCACAGAAGGCTCTGGAAAACATTTAAAATGGCCAGGAGCCTGCAATGATACGGTGGCATCACGCTTCTCGGTAATATGAAATGTTATTAAGCGGGAATATTAACAAGCATTTGCAATGCGATAGGTCTCGCATTTACGCAAGTTTGAGCTAGTGACATTGCAAATAACAATGCCTTTTATTTTTATTTTCGTTTTTAAAACATAAATAAAAGGCATTGTCATTTACAATGCCTATAGCTTAAACTCGCGTAAATGCAAGACCTATTGCATTGCAAATGCTTGTTTTTTCAGATATGGGACCATAAGACAGATAGAGACTCTGCCGCATTTCTCTGGGTCCTGTGGCACTGAATGGTTACAGGGTAATGTCCGCGGTGAAGGTTTTTTCATTGGTGTCCCATGGCCTAAGATACTATTTAATTCCAGTTGAATAAACAAGTTATCCCCCTTCACACGTGACTCTCTAATGGTACCAGTAGCGAGTGGTCAAGTCGCTGCTAACTTTTAAATTGAACTAGTCAAATTTCTTATTGTTTACAGCCCAGGTTAAGGGTGCTCTGTCAACTTTTTAATATTTGGTTGCAGTCTGATTGCAGTTATTTTGTATCGAGCAAGACTTCATTTACGGTATTTATAATAGGCACGTGTGCATTTTATTCTTTTGCTTCTAAATATGCGGATGTAAATTGACTGTTTTTTATTAAGTATCGAATAAAAGTGTTTGATTTGATAGATTGGCATCATTGGGTTTGGGTATCGGCTCCGTATTCCGTCACTTGGTGCTTTTGAAATGCTAAATGCCCAATATAGTCTGGAAGTGACTCGCCAAGATGGTTTAACTCCCTAACAATCCTACCGGAGATCGCACAACTTTTTTAATTATTAAACACACACATTCTTTAGATGTTTCCTCTTCTGAATCGATGGAACTACCCTCCAGGCCAGCGCAGGAGTTGTTGTCCGATACCGTTTCACCAGTAGGTGCCTTGCTGTGCCGCCCCTCGCCCCCCCCTCCCGCACCCCCTCCAATGGGTACCATGTTGTGGATTTTTTTTAAACAAGCCTGGCTGAGTCAAGGAAAATTCAAGAGGCAGGGGAAGCAAAATAAAAGTACTAGACTAGCTGTCTCTCACCCGAGGGTGCTACCACGAACCCTATTGTACGCAAGGAAATGGCCATGGACAGCCGTAAGGGGCAGCAGCGCGCCTCTCCCGCCTCTAGGCGCCTGTGCCACTGCACCGGCCATGTCATGCCAGCAAGCTGGGGCGCACTGGGAAGGTGAAGCGAAGGATGTGATGGTTTGGTCAGGCTGTTTCAGATCTATCCGTAAGCAAATTATTCATGGAATTTGTGGGGTCGCGACAATGTCACCCTTACTGTATGAAATGGGCTCATACCGATGAAATATTGAGAAACCCTAAAAAGCATGTTAACCCGGTAACCTTACCTCCACTCACTTATTAACAGTGGTGTAGTGCGATATGGAAGCACATTACACCCTCGAGGTGTCCTCTGGTGCCATGAAGTGGCTCAGGCCTTAACACAGTGATATAAAATAAACACTAATACTTATTAAATAACGTAATCTAGACGATGACGCCCCCCCATGGACAACTCAAGACACCTGACTCTCAGGGCAAAGCAGCATTTCCCACGCCACTTGGTGCAATTTAGAAACGTACCTGACAGAGAATTCTGCAGAGAGTCTTTCCCTGCTGATTTTGAATAATTCTTAAACATATTGTTTCAAACAGCGTTTTCCTTTAATTTATTTTTAATGTGGTTGATGTGGGAGAGCCTATAGCAGACATTTAGCAGAGAAATGCTGTGTTTAAGTTTCACGCAACATCCACAAAAAGTTTCTTTAAGTTCAAAACAGGACCACAATACATATGAGAAATGAGAGGGTCTGAAATGGGAGGGTGTCACCGATTATTTGAAGTAAATATTTGTGAGCTTCTACTGTGTTATAATATTGAAAACACACGTCACTATCCCTGAATATTACATGTAACAACTTTAGACGAGTGTGCCTGTGCACTCTCAGTGACCTGGCTGGCCAACGACGGCATGAAAGAGCAGAAGTTAGATGATAAATTCAAAGAAGTTCCGAAAAGGGGCCGCAAATACCTTAGGCCCCGGCCCCCAAAATCCTTAAATTGTCCCTTCGTGCATAAAAGAACGTGTCCACCTCTTAGTTAGCAGACTTTTGTTCCCATGAGTGTACAATATTTTATGAAATAGAAGAACGTGTCCACCACTTAGTTAGCAGACTTTTGTTCCCATGAGTGTACAATATTTTATGAAATAAGTTATTTCATAAAATAACGTGCCACGCATGTCACAGGCCGCACACACTCCCTGTGCCCACACACTCCGTGTGCCAACTTCCATTCTTCACACGTCAGGCTGCGCCTCAGAGAATCAATCCCCTGGCACGCCACTGATGGCCTGTTGTGCTTCGGGGCTAAGCCGGAGGGGGCATCATGGGATGCGGGGTGTGAGAGAAGTACAGCTGAGTGTTGCAAGTGCCCACAATGACAACCTGCTGCCACTCTAATGCCACCCATGCTCACCAACTCTAGCCATCACCAGACTACAAGCAGTCTGTCCCACGGGCGCGATGCCACCACACACACCACCGGCAGTGCCCCTCTCCATGTCACAATGGCAGCGGACTCCAGCTGTCTGCTTTCAAATTTGCATTCCAGTGCTTGTTGCATTCTTCACCGGTTATAAGCCCAGGTCCTGAAATTTTTTGATTTTAAGCACTATAAGGACACTTGTTATTAGTCCCACGATCAGCATGCATCTTGGAAACTTTATTTTTGTTAAAAGACCCTCAAAAATGGGCATGGAATTTTTCACGGCAACAACTTATACCCACATCCAGGCACTGCTGCAAGCTGCACTGCCACTGCCAGAGGGGGCAAACTGAAATAAGATAGTAACACTGGAGAACTAGCAGAGACAAACAAGCACGGAATCGAAACCTGTGGTGCGCGCGCACCAGAGAGGAGCCGAACGCAGGAATCGAAACCAGTGGTGCGCGCGCACCACAGAGGAGCGGGGGGGCGAGGGAGCCTGTTGTCTGTGCCGTGCGCTGATGCGCGTTCTAGACACGGACGGGAATGGGCGGAGCAAAGGCGGGACATGCGCCCGCCTTTGCCCAATTGCGTGCTGTTTTTCTAAAAAAAAAACACGCTACAGCCAATGTGGGCTTCCGAAAGCAAAACCACACGCACGAGTGTGTGGTTAGCTTTCTGAAGCCCATACAGGAGGTCTCGCGCTGCGCGAGCAGGGCTGCGCACTGCAACGCTAGGCGCGAGACCTAAAAATGACTAGTGCCTTGATGTTTTGTTTTTTTTGTTCAACAAAATTGCTATAAATACAACCACTTGCACTGTCGTTTTTCTCAGCGCCGCTTCTCTTACTAGTGCAGCAGGTGCAGTGTGCCAGGGCCCAGGGTTGAAGGGGCCCTCTGAACCCAAATTATGCAAAGTATCTATACATCGCAATAGCAAAGCTAAAGTTGCAAATTGAAAAGTGGTCAGCAAGTCATAAAGGACTTTTGATGGCATTGTGTCCTTTTTATGAATAATATAGGATACATTTTTGAATCAGGTGCACGGATATTTGATAGGTTTCAAACCGTTTCCTGCAGAGTTGAGACATTTTACAGTCGGATCCCATCTTTTAAAACATCATTGTTGCTGTCAGGGCCATAAATAGTTTTTCACTTCAACTCCACAAAACACCAGTTTGCCACAGTGCTTCCCTTCTCTTTGAGAGAGTGAAGTCTCAAAAGGACATGTTTTGTATCACATTTCCATTCTTTTTTGTGTTGAAGAATTGTATTTTTATTTAAGAGAGAAGCAGTAATAAACGTTGCAATATTAGCTGTCAAGAATAATACATTGCCTCTAAATAGGGAAAATCAATTTAGCTGAGGATACAATAAGATGTACTTTAAAATACCTTATGTAAGGAATACCAATACATGAAACACTGATAAAATAAGTGAGTACTGGAGAAAGGAAAGAAAAGATGTCCAAGCTATAAAAATTATTTCAAAGAAACAAGGAAAAAACGAAATTGAACTAGAAGCACTGGAGCACAAAATACGAGTAGAATAATAGAAGCCAGGCATGAATCTTATAACAAATTAATATCATGGAGGTTCAGCAACTTCATCATCCCCAATTGCACTAAAGTCATATTTTTATTAGCATATTCTGATGTTAGTCAGTCAAGAAACCTTCTTTCAAAAGCACAGATAATCTTAAAGTACAGTCATTAAAAGCATACAAACTATTAAAAAAGCATTGACTTCCGACAACATACAATATATTTTTAAACAGAACAGACCGTAGTTTCTTAGCAATGTCATTAAAAACCTTCTACTGTAAACTTCATAATACTTACATAAAAATATAAGGTGCAGAAGTGACTGTTCTGAGCTGCAATCATATGAAAAGACTTCCAATTTTGAACTGCTAAATTGGCATAAGAGAAAACATAACAGATTACGGCCCGATTCACATAAGGACTTTCGACTCATAAAGTAAGGGCCGGCTCTAGGGGTCTGACTTTGGGGTGACTTTGGGGTGCACCCTTTTTCAAGTAGAATATGGTTTTAAAGGCACCTGCTGCCGCGTTCCTTTCCTCCAGCAATTTTCAAGCAACCATAAAAATGTCAAGATAACTCTGGTGATTGATGGACCTGCTGCAGAGAGATCTAGTTTTGTCTAGTGGAAGTTTTGACTCATCAAAAAGCAGTGCAGGAGGTTAAAATGCCTGCTGAAAAGTACCTGTACCATGCAGATCACAAAGTGCTACAATATAAATACATGCCTCACTACTTCTGTCAGAGAGCACATTTCGTTGCTTGCAGTTTATAAGTTTAAATCATAATATAGAACCTTGAGCTATTAACAATCATCAAAGAACTGCATATATACTGCAACGTATAGATTAGAGTGTTATGATTTTTCCCCAGTTTTTCATTATCGTAATGTTGCAAAAAGGTTCACTTGGTTAGAAATCAATTCTTATTAGTAAAGCCAACCCCCAACCATGATGGTACGTTTTAAATTCTCAGTTTGTGCTTCTCCAGACCAAGCACTCTTAAACTGTACTGTCTACCAGTAGGGATGACTTGTGACTCCAACACCTTGTAGTCCTCTGCCTGATGTAACATTTCCTATACACTGATTTACAGAGTTATGATTTATTGTCTCTGTGTATGTGATGTAAAATGCTCTGACAGCTTACAATGGTATAAATGGCGCTATAAAACAAAAGAAATGCATGAGAGAGAGTGGTTATGGAGATTTAAGGGGCACTGTTACAGGGTGGTAATAAGGGAACCCATGGAGAAAGAGGTCATTGGGGGGACGCCAACAAACATTGTCATACCGGGCGCCACCAACGCTAAATCCGGACCTGCAGTTACGAGTGTCACCAAACTCACTGCAGAATCTCCGCACTGAACACTGTAGTGCAGAGAGTCCGCCCCAAGTGTGGAGAATCTGCACTCATAACTTTACAAGTCTTAAGTCCCTTAGTGAATCGAGCCCCAATTATC
Organism: Calotriton arnoldi; assembly: GCA_963921515.1. Taxonomy (NCBI): domain Eukaryota; kingdom Metazoa; phylum Chordata; class Amphibia; order Caudata; family Salamandridae; genus Calotriton; species Calotriton arnoldi. Next base: position 57,087 of record CAWUFW010012945.1, read on the forward strand.
ATACCTGATCTAAACCCAAACAAGAGGGTCCTTTCCCAGTGTTGAGATACCAATTGCAAATAGGCCTTTATACCAGAAGCGGTTTGCACAACAGAAAACCATCTCATGTACAGCTTAGATAGTTCAGAACCGTCCCTGGTAAGACTTCTATTCTGCAAAAACACTTGCTTGACCCACTTACTGTCTTATTTACAAACAGAAGGGTTGTTCAACAGAGAAGGTTTGCCCAAACTGCCTAATTTGTCTAACATACAGCAACCAGGGAATTTTTAAGCCATTGTCACAATATAAAACATTTCCAATCATTAATTGATTGAGAGAAGAATGGGAATATAACTAAATAGTTAACCACAGCATAAAGGGACCAAGCTTAATAATGTTCTCTAGATATATAAGCTCAAGTTCCTCATGGCAAATGTAATGTGGGGTTCATGGAGGAAGAGAAAGAACATATGTCGCAACAGGGACTCATTGCGTCTAGTAAATTTCTAACATTGAGGTAATAGGTTAACCACCGAGTAAGGGAATTAAATTGAGCAAAGCCCCTGTTGCTTGGCCATCGGGTCAAAATGTTATTACCCCATGAAGATTGAGAATTAAAAACTACCCTCAAATAAAGAGAATTTTCTATTTTCTACCTTCTCAAGCCTATTATTGCCAATGACAAAAGTATGCACATTTGAATGAGACTTTAAAAAATGTGTGTCAGAGATAAAAAATAGTACAAGCAAACACCAGATTCCTCTGAGCCTTCAGGGTATGGGGAAATAGAACCACGCCATCTGTGTATAACAACACTGGTACTGATTTTGTATTGAATACAGGCACATGAAATTGTTTATTAACCATGTGGGAATTCTTTTTTATATATAAAAATAAATAAAGTGAACGCATTCTTGGTGAACATATCCCCTCTAATATTAATGCTCTAGTTTTTTATCTCCTCAGGCCCAAATTTAACCTTATCATTGAAATTGATATGTAAGTCTGAGAGAAAATTAAGCAGTGCATCGTCAATGCCATGTTCCATTAAGAGAAGCCACAGTTTCATGCTATTAACCCTATCAAATGCACTGGATAAGTCCATAAAAGCTAGATACAATGGGTATGGGTACAGTATTTTTACCAATTAGCAAGTGAAGATTAAAGAATTGCTCCAGCCATTCTCTGAACCCATACTTGCAATGCCTAAGAATGTTGTTCTTGTTTGCTCATTTCCGGAGCCTATTAAAAACAACTCTTCCGATTATTTTGACCATGTAATCAATAAGTGAAATTGGTCTGTAACATCTTGGTTCGGTTCTACTCCCTTTTTTAAAACTCTCTAAAAATAGGAACGGTTGTGGATAATGTCCAGCAGTTGAGAGCTGTATGCATTATAGAAAACATTGAAAAGCAGGGGGCCCACAAATATGTATTGCATTTAAATAGATTCATTTGCACCCCATTGGGTCCTCAAGCTTTCCCTGAGGGGCTTTGTTGTAGAGCTAAATGAACCTTGAGTAATCAAAATATAACTTATGTCCAGAAACTATATGTCTGTAAACATTTGAATAGACGTTACTACTGGATGTAAGACAGTATATCCCCTTAGAATGTGAGAGCCATTGTCAGCCTTGATGTGAGTGCTAACAGTAAAAAAAAACTAATTACTAGTTCTAATAAAAATACAAGGTTTGCCCAAAAAAGTTTAGATTTTTCATTTTTGAAGCCAACAATATAAAAGTTCCCAGTTAAAACTGGTGATCTCTTTTTTCCTTCTTTTTAAGGGCATATACTGTGCATGACAAGCTGTGATCAACTCTGTGTTTCTTGGTCTTCTAGAAAGGACTGTGTGCAAGCACTTGTTTTCGAAAAAACACGATGCATCAAACCATTGTGGTGATGGAAGTGTTCTACTATAAGTAGTCTTAAGAATGCTACATTTATACAATTACATACTTTAACAATGGTCTGTTTGCTCCCTGCAGTATCAGACAAACAAATAATAATAAGACTAAAATTTAATTTTACCACTAATGCATATAGGTTCCGCCGATTTAGCCTATCAATATTTTTTGATCACCCAGTTTTGGACCTCAAAGGTAAGTGGGACTCACTTCCTGAGTCTCACTCATGCTAATTGCATGGTAATTGGCCTGCATGTGTTCACAGCCAGTGTTGTCCTTTGGTAATAAAGCTGCGACTACACAGGTAGGGTAAGGGCTACTGTGATGGGTACATGTAAACACGGGTGCACACGATTATGTGCACATGTGTGGGCTGTACGTGAGAGATTACAGCCATGCACAGCCTGGTAGCTACACACAGGTAACCTGCCTGTAGCACTTTTAAATAGGGGTGGGCGGTGAACTACGCTCCGCTGATGGAGTTTGCAGAGTTTTGCCCACTCTGAGCGCGCGTTGAGGGCAGAGTAATGAAAAAAACTGCGAAGCAGCGCGGAGCAGAGTTTTTCCTCTCGGGTGGATCACCACCATTAAGTTGGCGAGCGTGAGTGAGGAAAATCATACTGTAGACCACCTCCTGGTGAGATTTCTCAATGTAGGTGGTCGCAGCAGGTCGCTACATATTGAGGAAGCTGCCACTCGAATATAACATCTACTCGAGTGGCAGAAAGACACAGCGCCCTCCTGTGCTGCACATGGTGCCATTCGCGCTGATTTTACAGCGCTGGACAAACTCCCTGTGCTAAAAATCAACACGAGCAGCATGACTTACCACACTCCGCCGCTTGCGGAACTCCGCGGAGTGCGTTTGAGTTTTATGGATACTTCGTGGAGTTCCACGTAGCAGAACTCCATGAATTCCACCCAGGCCTTCTTTTAAACTGCAAATTTGACCTGTCAAAGTAACCTCTTTTGACAGGCTTAAACCTTCCATTTAAATATTTATGTCACCCCTAAGTAGGCCTTATTGCCCATAGGGCAGGGTACCTGATATTTAAAAGTAGGACATATGGAAATTAATGCAAAACATAGCCTTAAAGTGAAATATCACCAAAAAATTAATTTCACTGTAGCAAGCCTGGCTGCTGCCATAGACAATTACTAGGCTACATTGTTACATTTATTAAATGCTAAATTCGGATTGTTAGCAGCTAGAGAAATACATCTTCCACTCATCTTAATTGTAATTCAAAATCACCAATAATGGTAAAAATAGGATTTTAATTTATTATTTTTGGAAATTCCACTGTTAGAAAGTAGGCATTTCCGTACATATCGTTTCTAGGGTCTTCATATAAGTGCAATCTGCCTGTGCTGGTGATGGCTCCCCCATTGGGCAATGTGTATTGGGGCCAGACAGGAGATAAAAGGGCCTAGGTGTAGAGGCGAGTGGGTCCTCCTGACAGTATGCCATGATTACACTTTGTTTCATTAGCCAGCCAAACCCAGGAGAAAGGGAGGAATTGATTAGAACCAGTTTTAGGGTTAGACCAGTGGATCTTAATCTTTTGACTTCTGTGGACCCCCTCTTAATCATTAATGGAATCTGGGGATCCCCCACTGAATAATTATTGGAATCTGGAGACCCCCTCAGAGTCATTACTGGACTCCGGCTTAAGCAATTTCGATGATTTGAATCTCAAAACAAAAAGGAAAAATACAGACTAAATTATTCATCAATCACATACACAAATTAAATATTTTATTTCATTCACAACAAATATTAAAAAAACGAAAACTTTCATTTTAACGGGAAAGCTGGGGCCTTTATTAATTTAACTGAGGCCACCTATCATTCATACTATATTCTGAGGGCATTTGCACTGTTCCCACAAATTAATCTGAGGACACCAACTTAATGTTTAGCTTCCAATTGCAAATACCTCCATATTTACATAACACTTTATAATTTTTCAATTTTACTTTTTGCTTCTTTATTTACATACACTTTTTTAATCTGTCAAAAAGAAGCACTGGGTTAGACAAATGGGTGTATCACACCCACTGGCTGGCACTGGCTATAAAAGTGGCATCCCAAGAACCTGTAGCAAGACCCTGCAACTGGACAGCGATGGCAGCAACACTATGGGCAGCTGGAAGGACAAGCCACCTGATGCCCTGATGGACTAATGACTTTGCCTGCAGTTGATACCAGTACTAAATGGGCCTCTCCAGGACCAGTGGTGCTAGACCCCTTAAAAACTGACTGCTAAGGACCAATTGGGAGAAGTCCTTGACTTTTTTGCCCCAGCAGGATGAGAAAACACAGGAGCCAGGGAAGGAAGAAAGCTGGCTCCCGGCCAGTGAAACAAGCCCCCTGAGAGAATGCCCTTTTTGGGAAAAACCTCTGGTGGCAAGAATTCGTCACCAAGAGTAAAAAAATCATTAAAATCTGCCCATCGGAGTCAGAGTAATACAGATTTGCCCTTTGAACCCCTGCTTGAACGACAGATTGCTGTGGCACTGTTGCATTTCCTTAAACATCCCCCAGGGTGGGCCAGTGCCCAAGGGGTCAGAGCAAGGTCTGTTAAGTATTCATGTCCGGGGGGTGTAGAATCCTCTCCTCAGAAAAAGAATCACCAAATTTGCTTAATGAAACAAATCATCTATTATACAGAAAATACAAGGTGCGCGCAATATTTACAACACAAGAGACTAATTCAATTTAGACCATATCATATTCCATGTTTGAGTAGAGTAGAGAAATGTATCCCAAGCTCTCTCTCCCAACAAATTTTAATTTTACTTTTATGTTCACTAAGGGGGAAACTTACTAAGATTTTGCGCCATGTTTGCATCACAAACGTTCTGAACTGCAGTTTGGACAGGTCATATCTTGTTGGGCATTTTAGGTTAACTTTTCAAAGGCCACAGCTTTACAATCTGGTAATATCAAGTTTAGGAATCATTCCGAATTGATTTCAGTACTAGAGGTGAATTCACAATGTTCACAGTTGTGGTTCCATTTATAAGTTAAACCAAATAATTAATTGATAGTCACATCCTCTGCCTCTAATAGTCCTAGCATTACCATTAAAAATTATTGAGCATCCTGCTGAACATTTTGAGAAAACACTACTAATTGAGACCTTTTAGACCTTTCTGCAGCTCTGTTGGAGGTAACTTGCCTCTCTTTGGCGCCATACGGACTATAGCCTGAAATGGATGTATACTTTGGATAAGAATTGACTCATAAACATTTAAACCTTGAAGTGGTTCTGGATGGGAACCAGTACTAACTTGTTATGCACAGCTCTAGCTGGCATTTTATTATCTTCTAATTTATTGTAACAGTACTTACATATAACTTGCTCTGTGGACAAGTCAAAGCATTCCTCTACAAACAAGTACACAGCAAATGTTAGGCAGTTATCATTATTTTCATTGTCACTGTTAAATGCAAGTCAACAGTCCGTGTTTGAATGTTGTAGTGTGTGTGTCGACAACATATACAAACATACTCTGGTTTTCAGAGCACACTGTGTTACATTTTGTAATCTCTTCTTCAAAACTATCAACTATAATACCTGTGTTCTGTTCTGCAACTCCTTCTGTTATAAACTCTTCATTTTCCGTAGAGTCCTGTTCTGGACAAAAGAAATGAAAATGCACATCATCACAAACCTTTTTCTACCTCTGCCACAGTACCATGCAAAAGTGCTCTATTCATTTCTCCTAAACAAAAAAAGGAGGAGGTTTTGCACAGTACAGCCTCCTAACTAAAGTCTGCATTGTTGAGAGGTGTACAGCTTACATCCTGAAATGTTGAAAGGTGCTTTGGCACACTTTCTATGATAAACAAGCTAGTGAGTGTCCCTCAAAATTAATATGCTTTCTAACCTTGCAAGGATCCAATCCTTGTAAAGTACTTATTTTGAGTTTTAAACTTCTCAATGGAAAGATATGTAGAAATGTTCTTAGTATATCAGTGGATTGCTGGTGAATACTACAAACTCTAACACAATTTCATTTGTACACAGGGCCTGACTATGCCTTCCCTGAACCTCTTCTGCAATAACTTATTTTACATTTCTAGATACCATCACCTCTTTCGCTATAGGAGTTTCATAACATCGTCCTTTTTCATCAATAGCATGAACTAATGTGTTATCCTGGAGATAGCTTTCTTTATTAAAGAAAGGCTCTGTAGTAGAAGTATGTATCCATTCTCCACTAAAAACTGTACAAAAGTTACTTTTATTCACTCATCTTTTCTTCTGGTTTTGTCTCCTCGTGTACAACACCATTTTGTCAAGAGTCTTCCTCTTCAAAGCAAAGGCCTCAACTACTCCCTCAACTTTCTGTTTCAGTGCCTCGCTCCTTCTACTATACTTCCTCATATTTCTCAGTAGATGTACAACCAATCTACTATGAAACATCCTGGCTCTGATTTCCTTAAACTGCTTCTGTCTCCTGGTTAAGGTATTTCCATCTTTGATACATTCTGTTCTTGTAATATAAATTTTGTCCACTCTTAGTTTGCTTTTTATTTACATTATTTTGTAATCTTTGCAGGTGTCCACATATAGTTTTAAGAAATTACTTTGTCCTATTACCAGTGGCTCTGTTTTCTTTCACCACTTTTTCTGCATTTTGCCCCTTTTGTGTCTTAGTTCTATATAGATACTCCTGTTGCTTTTGTAGGCATTCTAATTGTATGTATTTATGTAGATATTGTTCTGTTAAAAAAAGTATATTTTAATGTTGCAGTTTTAAATCTACAGATAAACCTAGATATATAACTACATGCACATACTTCAATATACCAAAGCAAAACACAAAACACAAAACTTTATTTATTAGTTACCTTTTAACATTATAGCACCCTCTCCTACAACACAGCTGTGCCATATATCAGTTTCACTTATACATGGTGAAAGACCAGTTTATCTATTCTGTAGTAAATTGTAAAATGAACATCAACCAAAATGTAGAAGTACATACAGTGCCTCAATACTATAAATCCGAAAGCACAACATAAGAGCTATTTGTGTGCCTCTCTACCACTGCGTCACTGGTGGATTTAGTATCTCAGTACTTTTCTACTTAGATGCATCAGATTTAAATTCTGGTAAACGGTGCATATGAAAATCTGCACATTAATCTCAGAACATATAGCTCACTAATTCTATATAGTTCTCTCTATATATATAGTTTTTTTCAGTCAAAAAACAAAGGTTAAATGGATGTTATAGTTAGGTTTAAAATAGTAAAATGTCAGTTAAAATATGCAATTTTTAACATACAAAACCACTGAAATTCATCCGTTATAGTTATCTCAAGAAACTATAACTCTTGCCCTAAAGTAACTATAACTTGCGCCCTTGCCACGCACTGCAAATTACCCCACATAATTAATCACTCATGACCTAATCTACGACATCACTGATAACATCACTACAACATCTGAAATTACATCATTGATGAAAAAACTGTGCATGGCGAGGGCACGCATATATATAACATAACTGTATTTTGATGATGTTGACCAAAGAAAAATAGTAGTTTTGCCACCTTAAGGAATATTCCATCAATAGGAAATCTTAGAATTAACCCTTTTTTGTATCTCTCTATTGTAACTTTAGTTTCAATATGTGATAAAAATTAGTAAACCATTAAGATGATCTATGGCAGTTTGCGAATCTTAGATAAAAATGTTTTATAAAGAGCTATGAGGATAACCAAATTGGGAAGACAGAAGGAACCTATGTATCATTTACTAAATATAATGGTTCTAAAAAGTGTTCCAAAATGTTGGTCTGTATTCTTTGGTTTTCTTTCCTTTTCTTTTCACTTTTCTTTTTCTCTCTTCTGTGTGCTTAATGTATTTCATTGGTAAGTTGGCCCCAAGATAGCCCTGAAGAAGTGTTACATCGCATGTACCACATGTAGACTGTGGGATCAAGATAATTTTAGGTACAATATATTTATAGCTGCAATGTTGTGATCAGAATCCTTATCAAAATGCTTCTCAAATTGATGACAGTTTGTGCAGAAAGTGCTTTTAGATATTTAATTGTGGACCCATGAATAATTCTATATTAGTGCTCAACAAGGAATAAATGATTTTTGTATGTATCTGACCTTTTTTTGTGCATATCACTCACTAAGAAAACTATTTTAAATGTTGTAATTCTTGGAAATGTACAACGTAAATAAAGAAGGAGTCTGGATGTGAAAGAGTCAGGGAAACCTGATTAAAACAGAACAAATCAAGAAAGAGGGCCTGATCTATAGTTTGGCGGGTGGGGTTTAACTCTGTCAGGGAGACGGAATTAAGTACTCTGTTGCCCCGATGGAGTTCCCATCTACTAAATTTTGAGATGTCCCCTTGTCTAGTGGACAGCTCTAGCATTGGCGTAAACCACCACCATGGATGTCCCTGTCAATGTATTTTATTTTGACAGACAACTTCATCAACATAAGAGAGCCGCATGGCAAACTTACAACGTGTTTTTTTTATTTTCCAAAACAAAAACCCAAACCCAAGGTGGGATTTTGTTTTGGAAAATAAAAAAGGAATGCCCCTCTCACCAAGGGTGTTTTCTCCCATGACGAGTGAGGCATTTTGCAGTTTTTTACTTCCACTTCCCACTAGGATTTGCGTGGCAGTGATGGACAGTAAAAATTGGCAATGTGTTTGCCCACCCTAAATCAGATGGGCAGACACACAGTCAAACCTCTGATACCTCTACTCTGCTGAGCAGTTGAAGGGTTATGTCTGCGGCGGAGACAGAGTAGTCTCCACTGTCGACATATTGAAGCATCCGCATCTAAATGAGGCTGGCGAACCTTCAGTTTGGCGGGGAAGGTACCCCATCACCTTTGCTTGCTGTGCTTGCTTGTTATCCAAAAACGCACAACACACATTGCTAATGGGTATGAAGGAAAACTATGCATTTTTTTATTATAACCAAGATACTGGCATTTGCAAAATGTGTTCTTTTCAGCACACTAGTTTGCATTTGCTAGCCAAAAATGGAGAGAAATTTAGGTGAAAATAATGAATGCTCACCTATTCTGTATTCCCACACTTTACCTGATAACAACAGTACCCCACATGTGTGGGTGGGCTCATCGCCTGCAATTGGAAAGAACCTACAATGCAACATGAAGACATGAAAGGTTTTTCATGAAACATGACCCATTTTTCCAAGGTGGTGGGATTTGTGTGGATCCCTCTAACTTCTCTTACCCAAACTTTGGCTAAAATCACACATTTTCCTCATATGTCTTTGAGGAAAGTTATGGAATCTATGGGGATCTACAAAATTCCTACCACCAAGTCTTCCCACATTTCTCCTATTAAGACAGTCCTTCACTTGTGTGGGTGGGCCTATCGCCTGTGACAGCAAGGGCCCCACATTGTGACATGGAGACATCATCTATTTTCATGAAAATTGACACATTTTGGCGATGCTAGTAGCTGCAGAATGTGAGCCCTGGCTCAGCCGCCCATGGAAACCTACCAAACCCAGACATTTCTGAAAACTGGACAACTTGGGGATTCCAGGGTAGCATGACTGGTATGGATCCCACTACCTTTTCCTACCCACAATGCCCTGAAATACTCAAACTTCAGCTAAATTCATGCATAAATCTAATATATATACCACAAGCCTTTCTTTTTTTCACCCTTTTTTCCCTGTTGTTTTCTCCCTGGATTTCTTTTACCGGGGTGGCCAGTTAGGGATAATCCTACAATCGTCCCACAGTGTGGCAGAAAGACTTTTAAAGTCATTTTGGTAAAGGACATACCCTAACGCCAGGATGGGCCATCTCACCCTTCTTTTTAAATTATTTTTGTATCTGGTATCCTTGGGTATTTCTGCTCCCGTTGAGGGGGGACATGTTAGGGGTAAACAAACCCTATCTGTCCCCAGAGAAGCAGGAAGGCTAGTGTGCCTGTTGAGGAATCACTGCCCTATGCCTGGGGGGGCTGCTTACCTACAGCAAAGATTTCCCTGGCGATTAGAGGGTGCATCCCTGCTTGGTGATCGCAGTCCCTGCTCCCACTGGCAGGTGTCAAACCTGTGCTGTGCTCGGCCTCTGGACATGCTCCACAGGAGGTGGTCTCCAGACCTGGTCTTCAGGCCCAGCTCCCATCCTGCCCTGAGCGCATAGCTCCTACAGAGCATGGCTTCTGGCTACATACAGCAGGGATTGGCCAGCAGAGGAAGACAAGCCCTGATATGCACACCTTTTGGCTGCATATAGGATTTTCTTCTTTTATTGTTTTTTATGGGACAATTATTGTCTGATTTCTACCCTATTTTAGTGTCATCAATATCATGATTTTATCACAGATAACTATTTTTTTATTTTCCCCATGATTCTGGGTGCCCCCCAGTATTCCCATGTGGTAGGGCACCTATTATTGTGCCTCCCTCAACCACATCACAAAAAATAAACCTTTTTTTTGTTAATTGTGAATTTCACGATGGCTGCAAAAAAATAAATCCCCTTCATCAGCTAATCACGTTTGAGAAACAAATTCAAATGTGATTGACAGGATTCACAATTTGAACAACAGAGATGTATAAAAGTGTTAACTCTTTAAAGCCAGTTTAGCAACTTATAGATTGCTTATATACTAAAACCTCCAGAATGGATTTGCACAGAAGCAATGTAGGCAGACTTTCTGAGTACAGCTTTACTTTTATTCCACATTTGGTCTAAATCTGTCCAGCATTTTTGTCTTTAGATAGCACCAAAATTTACTAAAATCTAAAATCTGGAAACACTTCGTTTTACACCCCCTCCCTTATCATTTTTCTCCCTGCATGGATCTGCCAAGATATTTATAGGCAAATTACAACATGCCTGATGGATGGAAAGTGCAGCTGAAGCAAAACTACACAGAGGTGAAAGCTACTGTCTAATATTTATACATATTTATATATCATCACACTACAATGCATTAACCATCCTCAACACAGCTTCCGCTCCTTTTACTCAATGACTTTATGCTTGTCTTTGACCATATACAACCCTCGCTGCCTTTTGGCTAGGTTTGTGCTATAGAAATACTATATACATATAAGTAGATAGTTATAGCTTCTTAACATAAGTATAACCATAAGTATAACTATAACTGCTGAATTTCTAGGACACAAAAAGCTAGTATTTTGGAACACTGTCTAGAGCCATCATATATAGCAAATGATACATCTGTTTCTTCTGTCTACCAAATAATGGTATCCTCATAGCTCTTTATAATACATTAGTATCTAAAATTCATAAACTGCTCGAGAATCATCTTAATGGCCCACTAATTTTTATCACATATTGATACTAAATATAAAAGAGACAAATACAAAAGAAAGGGTTCCCTGGGCCACAGTAAGTAAATGGGTCCTGGGGGATGGGGTTCCTGGGGCCACAGAATGCTGAGGGAGGTGGGCCATGCGGTTATAAGTGGACATAATGGTGACACCCTGCCCCAAAGCACTTGTGGGGAGGGGGGCACAAAGACACTGCCGTAGAGATTAACATTTTTACTGTGGTACTCTTGCAGAATCCAGCGTAGACCTTCCATGAGGTACCGTAGCACTCCTGCGGGAGATACTGTGCAAGCTTCTACCCCATGGTACAGCGGTATTAAGAGGTGGAAGCTTGCATGGTGAGTACCACGGAAGTTGTGTGGTACAAAAATATTTTTTTAAAGAAGAGAGAATGCCGGTTGTCCACCCGCATTGGGTTGAGCATAGGGCATAGCCTGAGGCCAGCATTTGTGCGGCCAAAAACTGTGGGCGCTGATGGGGTGGGAAGTAACCGTAAGACAAGCCCCTGCTGCAATATGGATAATGTAATACAAAACACTGTTTGTTACTTAAACATGACCTTTAACATCATTCAGTCACTGCGACTAGATACATTAGTCCTCTATATTTGGTGGCAACAAAAGTCAGCATAAACCATTAAAAATATTCCCTTAACCTTCTTCCCCTAATGTCAGTAGGCAGAGGTGAACAGAGTGCTTACCAATGCTGACTCAGGGGGCGTTATACACTAAACCAGCATGCACTAAATCTGTTCAGAGGGAGGAAGGCTGTCAATGTTTACCGAGTGTCAGAGCAGCTTGGAGAAAGGTTGCATACGTATGGAAGATGCACTACACGATGACATATGATTGCGAAACTGCAGTTCCAGGAATCCTTGAATGATCACGATGTTGGGGGATGGTGGCTGCCAACTTGATTTACCAGGTATAACCTTCCCCATGTTACATGTCATCCTTGCTTGGCAACCCTGCTAAAATATTATTGTAGCTTGGATTCATAATAGTTGATTTGTGATTGGTATATGGAAAAACAATTATTTTGGCAAGCATCAGAAAGATTTCCTGCAACAAGTATCATTATTAATAACATATATATATATATATATATATATATATATATATATATATATATATATATATATATATATATATATATATATATATATATATAATATAATATATAAATTAAATCAATGGTATGATGGATAGGGGGTACTATACCCAAGAATTTCTAAACAACATCTTATTTGTTTGCTGTATTAAAAATGCACATTAATTTTGAATTTGTGATCTTTTGAAACTGCCAATTTAAAAATATTTGAGTTAAAAATATTTAAGTTGAAAATATATCGTGATACATCAACGAGTCATATATGTTTTATGCTCTGCTAATCATACAACGTGAAATGTATTATTTATTTTCTTTATTCACAAGTCACTTTAATAAAATGTATGTATTTTGCACGTATGTGATATGGGACTTCAGATCAAGTTACAGTCTTTTTTCTATGTCTGGCGTCGTGTGTGACGCAAATTATACAAAAGAGTAAACTCCGAGCAAAGGCCATGTGACCAAGAGCTGTTTAGCTCGAAACGCGTCATTTGTGCCCGGAATAAACTTCAAACTTAAAAACTTGGATTGGTGTGGCTCGTGCTTACTATATCGTGTAAGCTTGGTGGTGGATATATATATATATATATATATATATATATATATCACTGAAAAAACCATAGGTTTCAGGGACGTTATAGTTAGAAATTATCATTTAAAAAACCTTTGAAATTCACTGAAAAAACCATAGGTTTTAGAGACGTTATAGTTAGTTGGACATTTCACTAGTACAAAACCAGAGAAATTCGCCTGTTATAGTTAGTTGAGCTAACTATAACTCGCGCCCCGCAATGCACTGCTGATGACGTCACATATTACATCATTCATGACATGGTCAATGACATCACTGATGACATCTCAAATGACACCACTGATGACATCACTGATGACATCATCCAGTGACTGTGTATTTCTGTAAAGTTTAAATATGTTCTATATATATATATATATATATATATATATATATATATATGCCAAGGTGTATTAAAGAATGAGTGGGTGTATGAGTGACTGAATGGATGATTTAGTAGGTGCGTGACTGACTGTATAAGTGAGTGATTAAACGTGTTTTACTAAATGCATGGGTTAGTGACTAATCTGTTTGAATGTCTGTATCAGTCTGTCAAATTGGTGTGTAAGTGGCTGCATGGGTTGGTGAGTAGCTACATCAGTGTCTATATGGGTTATTGATTGGTAGTCTGAGTATCTGTTTGGGTGCCTGAGTGTCTGTGTGGGTGGGCGGGGGTGTGTGACTCTATGCATAGATGTGCAAGGGGGTGATTCACTGGGTGTATGGGTTCAAGAGTACATCTGTGAAGGGCTGTATGGGTGGGTGAGTGTGTGTATGGGTGTGTTGGTGAGTGAATGGATTTCTCAGTGGTACATCTGTGAGTAACTACATATGTAAAAGGCAGTATATGTGAGTGTTGGAGTATATAAATGACTATATGTGAGAGTGAGTGATTGTGAGAGTGGCTGTATGGATGAGTATGTGCTTGTATCAGTGATTGTATAAGACAGTAAGTATGTGTTAGTATCTGTATGAATAAGTGAGGTGGTGTGTGTATAACTGTATAGGTGAGTAAATGGAAGTGTGATTGATTCTTTGCATGACTGACTAGGTGTGTGAGTAACTCTATGGATGAGTGGCGGTATGTAAGTGTCTGTATAAGTGTATGAGTGTATATGATAGTGCTGTATTGATGAGTGACTGCATGTATGAGTGACTGTATGGGCGAATGAGTGTATGTGTGTGTAGACCTAGGAATCAGTGAGTGGGTACATAGTAACTGGTATTGGTATGTCTATGGTTTCAAAAATGGTAGTCTGTATTTTAGAGTGGGTGTATCAAAGATTATATTAGGGTATGAGGAGGTGCATCAGATTATCACGTGGATGATGCCATCAGTGATGTCATCAGTGATGTCTTTTGAGAAGTCATCAGTGATGTCAATGACCATGTCATGAATGATGTAATATGTGACGTCATCAGCAGTGCATTGCGGGGGCGCGAGTTATAGTTAGTTCAACGAACTATAACGGCTGAATTTCTCTGGTTTTGTACGAGTGAAATGTCCAACTAACTATAACGTCCCTGAAACCTGTGGTTTTTTCAGTGAATTTCTAATGTTTTTTAAATGCTAATTTCTAACTATAACGTCCCTGAAACCTGTGGTTTTTTCAGTGAATTTCTAAGGTTTTTTAAATGCTAATTTCTAACTGTAACGTCCCTGAAACCTGTTTTTTTCAGTGAATTTCTAAGGTTTTTTAAATGCTAATTTCTAACTATAACGTCCCTGAAACCTGTGGTTTTTTCTGTGAATTTCTAAGGTTTTTAAATGCTAATTTCTAACTGTAACATCCCTGAAACCTATGGTTTTTTCAGTGAATGAAAATATACACTGAAATTCTTGTTGAACACCCATACTGTGATACAATTGGGCTAGACGAATAAGTGGCACACACACTTGGATAGAACCGTTTCCAAGGAGAACAGCGAAACAGATTCTGTAATTTACAATTACTATCTATATTAAACGTTATGTAGTCTGCAGACAAAGCTCTGAGATGTTCTATTTTATAATAATACTTCTTTTTAGCAGGGAGAGGGATGTTACGCAAGATAGTCTTTTCTCTATTCTCTTTTTATGATGGCATCTCCCTTTATCAGATATCAATTCACTGCTATACTGATTATAATTTCATCATACAATTTTATTTTTGTTCTGGCACATATACTGAACATTACGCCATGTTATTTAAAATATTTTTTTTAAATGTTTCATGTCTGTGTCAGATGTTACAAATACAATAGTGACAGTTAAAGGGTGTGTCTTGTTAACAGAATTCCTGAGACATGTGGGAATGTTGTGTTCTGGTTTGTCTAATCATTTATTTCTCTGTAACGGATTAGGACAGCAAATAATACAATATAACAAGTTGCTCCGGGCCTTATGGGCACTTAGGTAATAGGATGACTCAGTTGCTACCTAGTAAGGTCCCATAATTGTACCCATACTTGTCATCTTACCCAGAATCCCTGCAACAGCCTCAGTGAATGGATTACTCCATAGGTACTGTCTGACTGAATGCCTGAATGCAACACTAGTGCCTGGTTGATAGTATGAGAACATGTGTACTCTTTTGATGATTGCATAAGTGCGGGAGTACTGTGTGGGTGATGCTATCAGTGCATAGGTTGTGCCTCTGCAAATGGAAAAATGAAAATCTAATGTCTGGATTATTGGTTTAAATGCTAACATTGTGCTACAGAGATACATGAGAGCATACATATTGTCTGTATAAAAGAAAAACTACCTAACAGATTAGATCAGCTATATGACCAAAGTTACCCAACACTATAAAGGATCACAGTTTTTTAAATTTCAAACAAATAACATATAAATGTTGTTCAAACATTCTTTTACGTTATATTATGTTATGTAATCTTACCTGTTTAGGTAATTTAGAAACATGGCTCTCTTCAACTATTTCAAAGTAATATTGTGCTATTCATCATTAAAACTCGTTTCAAAGTTTACCACTACGTACAATGAAAGAAACCAAAAAACTGTTATGTAATGTAATGTACTACACAAATTATACTATTACTTTTTTAAGACCACAACATAATTTAAGATTTACATAACATTTCATTTTCCCTTTTTGCTGTTCTCAGATTCCACTTAACTTCACTATACACAGTGATGTCAATGTAGTATCATCATGAAACAGCGGGGTAAAAAAACAATCAACTAGATTGTTGAAAAAAAAACAAATCAGCGCACAACATTATTTTCAATAAGTGTACCTATATGTGTTCCTCATTACAATTTTTTCATTACATCCTTCTTCTACAGGATATCTTTCATTTATCTCAAGAACATTTTCAAAATGTACAATCATTTACATCTCCTACAATATACAGAACAAATATGTAAACTATTTGCTTTTCAACGCAATTTTTCGAAATGCAATACCAATCAGCACAAATAATAGTCCAAACACTAGTTATAATTAGTAATTGTTTCCAGTGCTCTCTACTTTCTGTTCACATTTTCCCAATAGGTCGAATAATGTATTCAAAACTTTGGGTTGCAAAATATCCAATATGAATTCGTTAAAGAGTGTTTACATCTTCCCAACAGGCCGAATGATGTATTCAAAACTTTGGCTTCAAAAATATCAAATATGAATTTGGTAATTCGTAAGCCAATCTGGGTTTTATTTCCAAGTGTGCATCATTGCAGTGTCCATCCTTTATTACACTTTAAATACACAGTATAGTGTCCAGATGTTGTAGTAGGTCCAGCATGGAAAATAATAGCCACTGTTGTAAAAGTTCTTCCAGAAAAAGATATTTGACTGGCAACAAAATTTTTAATTTTGGTTTCCAGTTTTCTTCCATTTGCTCTACAACGCTTTAGCATTAAAATCAGATATTTTCCATATCTTTCTATGTGTAATGTAGATAACATCTCTGATTTACAATGAGAACATTTCATATCATGATTTGCCGCTTTTACTAATTTAATAAAAGGTACAGATTTGCAGTCTGGTATTGTTAAGTATATGAATCGTTCTGTGTCGACTTCAGTGCTTGAAGTTAATGAACACTGTTCACATTTATGATCCCATTTGTAACTAAGTCCAAATAAGTTTTCAATCTGTATTCCTTCATCTTCTAATACTCCAAGCATAAGCATTAGAAATTCTTGTGCATCTTGTTGTATATTAAGACTGAAGGTCAAAGAACCAGTACATATATCCAAGAGATGGTGAATACCACAAGCAGTATGGATTTTACTTCTGTCAGTTGTCAATTGTTCAAATACATAATGTAGTGCAGAACATAATCTTTTTTCATTATTTCCCATGATTTCATGATGAAGATCTTGTAGATAAAATACAAAATTCAGAATCACATTAACGTAACAGTTGATACCGGAACTATTTTCCAATTGGTATCCCACAACGTCATCCACACTTTCCATTTTCTGTTTCTTTACACCTTTTCCTTCAATTTTTTTATTTTTTTCAACCACACTTGATTCTTTAACATATTTTCGTTTTGAACACACAACACGTTTCTCATAAATGGGATATTCACCTAAATTTGGAGTATAAAGTCTTCTTAAACGATTATATTCTCTTACACAATTTACATCAGCACTAATCTTGTTGTCATCGAAATCAATTAAATACAAACCAGACAATGTTCTTACTCGAGATAATGCAACATATGCCATTCCCTCTTTGAACACTGTTCTTCCAATATTTACCAAAGCACTGTCTATACTTAAACCTTGAGATTTATGAATAGTTACTGCATATGCTAAAGACAGAGAAACTGTTTTCTGCGAACATACAAGTCTTTTACGAGCAAACAACGTACAGCACAACGCCCAATCTGTCTTACCTCTGTAATCTGATCAAATTTTATTTTCAAGAATTCTATTCCATCGCTGTTCTATTTCACAAAATCAACAACTTTCCCCATTGCTCCATTTACTAAACCTTCTTCTACATTCAAATTACACCGTAAAATTACCCGACAGTTTATATATACATCTAAAGTTTTTTAAAAGCCAGCAGTTTTAGATACAGACTTTTCCAAAGAGTGCAATTTAGTCTGTAGTTTCTCTGAAAGAAGAATGGTTACTCCCTGGTGCTCAATTTTATCAATAGCTTGAATGTGAACTATTTCTTGTTTTTCCAATTTCAGAAGATCTTGATTAAGGGGCCCATTACGATGACGGACGGAAAAGCCCTCCGACCGCCATGGAATCAGGAAAAATCCCCCCGGATGACCCGCGGCATTTCCGTCGGTCAAATTACGATGCAATGTACGCAAAAACTGACCGCGGCAGACAGATGTCACAAAACACCATCCACCACGGTTGGAAAAGCGGCAAATCCGACCGCATCAGACAGGGAAAGCTGTGCAAAGGCTTGAAAAAGCCACCCCTGCCGCGGCATGACCGCACGGCCAATTACGATGAGAATGCGGAGCTGGCGGACCGAGCACTGCGTCCGACCGCCACGCATGCACACAGGCCAAAAGAATGGCGGACAGAACCAACTTCACAACAACGCCCGAAGTGTGCCAGTACCCCCTGCCGCCCACAACCACAACACAAACGCCACAATGATACACCCCAACTTGCTCCTGGTAGGAAAAGCCATGCGCAGCATGGAAGAGACATCTGGAGGTCATCTCCCATGTGGACACACCCACAGACCACAGTATAAGAGCAACCCCATCCTGGACCAGCATCCCTTGCACACCACAAGCCGAGACAGAGAGACAGGACACCATTGACTCACACTGCACAACATCACATGAATGGAGCACATTCAGATTAGTGGTTCTCTCTACTTGGTTGGCATTATCGCCAGTTACGCTGATGCTTGTAGTAATGGCTTTAAATATCAAGTTCGCTGAGGCCTCCCGTCCTTTCAAATACTCCATGGCCCTCCGTTTGGTTGACAATCAGCCGATTGTCACGTTGCTGCAACCGCGCCTAAGAACAAACGTGTTCTGGCGTGCCCTGGCAGTTACTTCTCTTCGTATCGTGCTTCCGGTCGATCATACACAGTAGAAAGGATATCAATTGGATACTCCTTCTGTGGATCTTTGTAAGACGCGGAATCTTTCGTGTTACGCTGCCGGCGGGCGTTCTTTGGTAAATCCAAAACAGAGACTAGCGTCACATGCGGGCAGGGGCTCGTATCGTGCGGACGCCATCGCACCAACATATACAAGATTCCTCTCACCTGATGTTTGGTGAAGAAATGAGCCACTCGGTTGCAGTTTCTGATGCAAAATAGGTTTATTCGGGCACAAATACACGACGCGTTTCAACTCCTTCCGGATTCTTGGTCACATGACCTTTGGTGGAATTCTCACGTTAAAGTAAACGTAGCGTCCAACATGACGGTGGATTAAACATAAACAACATACTGCCAGCCATAGCGGGAAGTTGCCCTTGTTCATAACATAATAGAAAATGTGAACATGTTAAATCTCATGTGTAAAATAACAGGTTTAACATAATAAGCACCGTCAATAATGGTGACGTGATTTGGCTTAATAACAACATTAATTTCACTGTGGTCCGACAATTTACACCAATCCATGGTTAACATGCCTTTAGTAGGCCTCTATGAATTATTAGTCACACATTATGGAGTGATAACAATGGCAGTTCAGAGCTGTGTCTTTACGGGTATAGTAAGTATTTAAGAAGTATTAATTATGTTTGTAAATATTGTATGGTCTAGTGTCAGGATCTCAAGATAACATATGTATGATCATTACTTTTGTACATGCGTAGCTGAACTGATTTTGAGCACAATGAACTTGGGTACTATACCCGTAAAGACACAACTGTGAGAGCAGTTTCGTTTGGAATATATGTGGCCCGCTCCGGTCACGAAGACAACCCCACTGCTGTAGAAGCAGGTCCATGTGCCTTGATTGGGAGGCACAACTTGGATCAACGTACCTGTTCGGTGAGGCACAAATGTAGCAGCAAGCTGGCCGTGTCCATTGCAGCAACCCGATGGAAATTGTAATTGTGGAGGAGAAGGGAAGGTGGCTTCTACTAATGAAATCGATCACTTACCTGGACTACGATACCCAGCATGCATAGCAAGTACACGCCCACTGTGGCATGAATGAGAACTATAAAAATCTGTGTTAATTGTGCACGCTGCTCCTTTCCCCAGTACGCCAAGCCAGTGAAAAAGGGAAGTTGTTCCGAAACGCGTATGGCAGGAGGCGAAAGATTTTGTTTGGAATGGCCCATTTCAGCATGCTGCTGCCTATCGAATAAAGAAAGGTGAAATACAACATTGGGTGTGGTGTCTACTGTGAGAGCAGTTTCATTTGGAAAATATGTGGCCCGCTCCGGTCACGAAGACAACCCCACTGCTGTAGAAGCAGGTCCATGTGCCTTGATTGGGAGGCACAACTTGGATCAACGTACCTGTTCGGTGAGGCACAAATGTAGCAGCAAGCTGGCTGTGTCCATTGCAGCAACCCGATGGAAATTGTAATTGTGGAGGAGAAGGGAAGGCGGCTTCTACTAATGAAATCGATCACTTACCTGGACTACGATACCCAGCATGCATAGCAAGTACATGCCCACTGTGGCATGAATGAGAACTATAAAAATCTGTGTTAATTGTGCACGCTGCTCCTTTCCCCAGTACGCCAAGCCAGTGAAAAAGGGAAGTTGTTCCAAAACGCGTATAGCAGGAGGCGAAAGATTTTGTTTGGAATGGCCCGTTTCAGCATGCTGCTGCCTATCGAATAAAGAAAGGTGAAATACAACGTTGGGTGTGGTGTCTTTACTGTGAGA
This sequence comes from Calotriton arnoldi, assembly GCA_963921515.1. Taxonomy (NCBI): domain Eukaryota; kingdom Metazoa; phylum Chordata; class Amphibia; order Caudata; family Salamandridae; genus Calotriton; species Calotriton arnoldi. The sequence goes on from CAWUFW010012945.1 coordinate 77,793, forward strand.
GCAGTTTCGTTTGGAATATATATATATATATATATATATATATATATATATATATATATATATACACAAACAGTCCCCCGTTCCGGAGCCCAAGATCCTACAGAGCGGCCTCACACAATGGGCACGGAGCAGCCCATCCTTCCAACACTGTAGCACAAAAGTGAGGCCCAATACGGCAGATGACGTTTATTTTCCAAGTACAGCAACACCGCATTCCATATTCTAACGTTTCGGCTCTCTGCCTTGCTCACAGATGGAATGAAATAACACGCAGGTGTGCTGGGGCACGCTTTTTCAAAGGTAAGTCACGTGACTGGATGTTGCCTACTACAAGTCCCATAGTGCATTGTGTTTGTTGTTCACAGTTCCACTGGAAATCCTCCGATATTCTTTAAACACAAGCACTGATATTATTATGGGAAATACTTGACACAGTCAGGTGAGTTGGAACAGGGTCTTATTATACTCCTTTAATTTCAAACTTGAATGTAAGCACCATCTCGCAGCACGATCATGGCAGGAAATCATCCCGCCTGAATCTCTTCCTCGCGCCGTCCTTTCGCTATGTTAGCTTCTCCTCAGTAGGTTGGGGGCGCGAGTGGATCAGGCTCCTCCATAGATACACACAAACAGTCCCCCGTTCCGGAGCCCAAGATCCTACAGAGCGGCCTCACACAATGGGCACGGAGCAGCCGATCCTTCCAACACCGTAGCACAAAAGTGAGGCCCAATACTGCAGATGACGTTTATTTTCCAAGTACAGCAACACCGCATTCCATATTCTAACGTTTCGGCTCTCTGCCTTGCTCACAGATGGAATGAAATAACACGCAGGTGTGCTTGGGCGCGCTTTTCAAAGGTAAGTCACGTGACTGGATGTTGCCTACTACAAGTCCCATAGTGCATTGTGTTTGTTGTTCACAGTTCCACTGGAAATCCTCCGATATTCTTTAAACACAAGCACTGATATTATTATGGGAAATACTTGACACAGTCAGGTGAGTTGGAACAGTGTCTTATTATACTCCTTTAATTTCAAACTTGAATGTAAGCACCATCTCGCAGCACGATCATGGCAGGAAATCATCCCGCCTGAATCTCTTCCTCGTGCCGTCCTTTCGCTATGTTAGCTTCTCCTCAGTAGGTTGGGGGCGCGAGTGGATCAGGCTCCTCGATAGATACACACAAACAGTCCCCCGTTCCGGAGCCCAAGATCCTACAGAGCGGCCTCACACAATGGGCACGGAGCAGCCCATCCTTCCAACACCGTAGCACAAAAGTGAGGCCCAATACTGCAGATGACGTTTATTTTCCAAGTACAGCAACACCGCATTCCATATTCTAACGTTTCGGCTCTCTGCCTTGCTCACAGATGGAATGAAATAACACGCAGGTGTGCTGGGCGCGCTTTTTCAAAGGTAAGTCACGTGACTGGATGTTGCCTACTACAAGTCCCATAGTGCATTGTGTTTGTTGTTCACAGTTCCACTGGAAATCCTCCGATATTCTTTAAACACAAGCACTGATATTATTATGGGAAATACTTGACACAGTCAGGTGAGTTGGAACAGTGTCTTATTATACTCCTTTAATTTCAAACTTGAATGTAAGCACCATCTCGCAGCCCGATCATGGCAGGAAATCATCCCGCCTGAATCTCTTCCTCGCGCCGTCTTTTCGCTATGTTAGCTTCTCCTCAGTAGGTTGGGGGCGCGAGTGGATCAGGCTCCTCCATAGATACACACAAACAGTCCCCCGTTCCGGAGCCCAAGATCCTACAGAGCGGCCTCACACAATGGGCACGGAGCAGCCCATCCTTCCAACACCGTAGCACAAAAGTGAGGCCCAATACTGCAGATGACGTTTATTTTCCAAGTACAGCAACACCGCATTCCATATTCTAACGTTTCGGCTCTCTGCCTTGCTCACAGATGGAATGAAATAACACGCAGGTGTGCTGGGGCGCGCTTTTTCAAAGGTAAGTCACGTGACTGGATGTTGCCTACTACAAGTCCCATAGTGCATTGTGTTTGTTGTTCACAGTTCCACTGGAAATCCTCCGATATTCTTTAAACACAAGCACTGATATTATTATGGGAAATACTTGACACAGTCAGGTGAGTTGGAACAGTGTCTTATTATACTCCTTTAATTTCAAACTTGAATGTAAGCACCATCTCGCAGCCCGATCATGGCAGGAAATCATCCCGCCTGAATCTCTTCCTCGCGCCGTCCTTTCGCTATGTTAGCTTCTCCTCAGTAGGTTGGGGGCGCGAGTGGATCAGGCTCCTCCATAGATACACACAAACAGTCCCCCGTTCCGGAGCCCAAGATCCTACAGAGCGGCCTCACACAATGGGCACGGAGCAGCCCATCCTTCCAACACCGTAGCACAAAAGTGAGGCCCAATACTGCAGATGACGTTTATTTTCCAAGTACAGCAACACCGCATTCCATATTCTAACGTTTCGGCTCTCTGCCTTGCTCACAGATGGAATGAAATAACACGCAGGTGTGCTGGGGCGCGCTTTTTCAAAGTTACTGATTTTGAGCACAATGAACTTGGGTACTATACCTGTAAAGACACAACTGTGAGAGCAGTTTCGTTTGGAATATATGTGGCCCGCTCCGGTCACGAAGACAACCCCACTGCTGTAGAAGCAGGTCCATGTGCCTTGATTGGGAGGCACAACTTGGATCAACGTACCTGTTCGGTGAGGCACAAATGTAGCAGCAAGCTGGCCGTGTCCATTGCAGCAACCCGATGGAAATTGTAATTGTGGAGGAGAAGGGAAGGCGGCTTCTACTAATGAAATCGATCACTTACCTGGATTACGATACCCAGCATGCATAGCAAGTACACGCCCACTGTGGCATGAATGAGAACTATAAAAATCTGTGTTAATTGTGCACGCTGCTCCTTTCCCCAGTACGCCAAGCCAGTGAAAAAGGGAAGTTGTTCCGAAACGCGTATGGCAGGAGGCGAAAGATTTTGTTTGGAATGGCCCGTTTCAGCATGCTGCTGCCTATCGAATAAAGAAAGGTGAAATACAACATTGGGTGTGGTGTCTTTAGTGTGAGAGCAGTTTCATTTGGAAAATATGTGGCCCACTCCGGTCACGAAGACAACCCCACTGCTGTAGAAGCAGGTCCATGTGCCTTGATTGGGAGGCACAACTTGGATCAACGTACCTGTTCGGTGAGGCACAAATGTAGCAGCAAGCTGGCTGTGTCCATTGCAGCAACCCGATGGAAATTGTAATTGTGGAGGAGAAGGGAAGGCGGCTTCTACTAATGAAATCGATCACTTACCTGGACTACGATACCCAGCATGCATAGCAAGTACACGCCCACTGTGGTATGAATGAGAACTATAAAAATCTGTGTTAATTGTGCACGCTGCTCCTTTCCCCAGTACGCCAAGCCAGTGAAAAAGGGAAGTTGTTCCAAAACGCGTATAGCAGGAGGCGAAAGATTTTGTTTGGAATGGCCCGTTTCAGCATGCTGCTGCCTATCGAATAAAGAAAGGTGAAATACAACGTTGGGTGTGGTGTCTTTACTGTGAGAGCAGTTTCGTTTGGAATATATATATATATATATATATATATATATATATATATATATATATATATATATATATATATATATATATAACCTACTGGTAGTTATAGTTAGGACCTAGTTTCCATAGGAAAAGCATTTTTTCTTTTGCCAATATCTTTGGCGTCATTTGACAAATCTCCGCGAAATTTTCAAAACTAATTGTTCACTCAGATCAGCTCCAGTCTTGAAAGTTTCGGAGTGATTGATCAAGCGAGGGCCGAGAAAAAAGGGGGGTCCCAAAACGTGTTTTCTCCATGCTAATTTCCATAGGAAACTTTAGACACGGCTACAGCCCGAACTGCTGAATGGAATTACACCCAATTTGGCAGAGAGATAGTTCTTGGTCCAGAAAGCACGATTTCTTTAAATGGTGTAAATCCGTTTAGTAGTTTTTTAGATATTTTAAGATTTACAGATATCGATATTTGAGAATTGTGAGATCTGATTTTCTGAGCCGTCCCGAACACGAGCTTGCGTCTGATTGGCTGCCAGCACTTCAAACTAGGAAGCGTTGGCAGTCATCTTGTGACTTGGTTGAAATGAGTAGGGGGAAAAAGGGTGAAAAAAGTAGAAGAGGGCAGGGTAGGAACACTGTGACCCCCCTAGGGTGCTGAGGGTGTGCCACATGGAGTCCAAAGGTAAAAAAATATTTTTATATGTTTTCGGTGGGATTGGCGTAGGGCCTGGAAGTCACGGTGGGAAAAAGAAAAACAGGGCGGTGTCGCGCGCTCCGTTTAATTAAGCCCCCGGGTGGGCCAGTTCCTGGGAGCAATATTTAGTTATGATGCGGGGTTTACTTCTGTCACGGGGACCGCCACTTCCTCGGAGCAAATATAATGATATGGGGGTACGCGTCTTCCCTCCCCCTCCGCCCCAAAGAGCAGCACATCCTTGGAGGTATACGTAAAATATAAGTGTGGAGGGGTGAAGCCTCTCCCACATTGTCCCGGGGGCACTACTTCCCTGGGGCATTTATGAATTAAAATGCGGGGGTCTGTTACGGACTGCCGGCCACGGGGAGCACGATGTTCCCGGGCCTTTAAATTGGATGGAGGCGTATCGTCCAATTTCCCTTGAGGAGCTTTCCATGGCCCTGGGTATCGTCATCTCCGAGGGCCAGTTTCAACAATGACCCATGGTGCCTACCCCCGGGACATTGTAGTTTGCTATGGCAGGGCGGGATCTCTGCAGAGTTCCCGCACTGTCAGAGCAAACTTCTGCTTCGCTTCATGGAAGCGAGAGGAAGAAATTTGCTCTAGCTTCCATGAAGCAAAGCAGATCTGCTTTTGGGCAAAGGGAGCTTGCATAGACAGCTGGCTTTGTTTAAAAGGAATGCCAGCTGCCGCAGGAGGCGGGGAGCTGGCAGGGACTGCGGGGGCATTGGGGCTCCTTGCGTGGTTCTCAAACATTGTGGCCAGGCCCCGGGGGATGCGGTTCCTGGGGCCTAAAATGGCCTGGCTGAGTTCTGAGTTATAGGGTGGCTCTAAAAAGAGCCCTTGTTTTCATTATGAGTTTGTTGGAGCTACATGTAAGTGCCGATGCACAGCTTCAGGTTGTTGAGAATAACTCTGTTTCCTTGATCTGTGAAATGAACTCCACCACTTCTGTATATGTCATCCATATCAAAAAGTAGATTGTTGTTGTAGATGGACCCCATTCTATGATCTCTGAGGTATGCAGAAACAGCTTTATTGACATTCTTCCTAGCTTTCTCAATCTGAGGACAGAATTGATTTGACCATTTCCACTTTTGTCTTTGGCATATATTGGAGTATACAAAGACAGTTTGAGGCAAAAGTAGCATCAATTGTGCAAAGGTATCCTTCATTAGCATTTCCAGACCTACCCCAGTCAATGTGCCTAGGTCATTGCCACCACAGTGCACAATCAAGAGGTCAGGGGGGTGGAGATGCAAAGAGGCTTTAACATAAGGCAATCATTGGTGCCACTTTAATCCTCTCTGTGCAAACCATTTAATGTCCACATTTTGTAAACCTAGGTCTTTGTCAATTCGTCTGTGTTCAGCATACCTTTTGCACCAGAAAACATAGCTGTGTCCTACGATCCACACTAGCATTTTGAAGGTATGGCTGGAAGGAATCAAAAGATGTCTGTAGCTCATGTAGTCCGTTGGTAGAATGAGAAATATGTTAAAAGGTGGAGAAGAAGCTTCTTTTTTTAGAAAACCGATAACTGATTGGCTGATGAAGAACATTGTGCAGTGAAAACTAGGGTGCATGTTACTTTCGTGAAAAAGTATGTTTCTGATTGGTTAATAAAAAATGTTTGAAACGTACACTACATAGGATACGATCAGACGTGCAGAAGTCAACCACACCTACTACTTGCATTTGAAGGTACTGTTCTGAACTTAAAAAAATGGTGAACTTGTGAGCTGCACCTGCCGTTGAATGTTGCAGAAACTGTTGGGATGAAATATGGTGAACCTGTGACCTGCACCTGCCGTTGAATGTTGCAGAAACTGTTGGGATGAAATATGGTGAACTTGTGACCCGAAATGCAAAATTAATTACAACTGATAAGCTATTAAAGTTAGTTTTTCAAAATGAGTAGTATGTCTAGAAGAAGTGTGTTGTTCAAAATTTGCAGTAGTATTATTAGAAATAGGCTTCTGAATTGTCGTAAGGGTTCGGAGCTGTATGGTGATGCGGCAGTGTGGGGGAGTGTCCAATCCACAAAATAAAATAACTAGTTTGGGGCGTTTTAAAAGAAAGTTAGAGAGGGTTAATATGAGTAACCAATAGAAATGTGTTTTGCAATTTGAAATAATGAAGGAACTAATTTGATTTGTTATTTACATGTATTTCTGTGGAGAAAGAGAGGGAAAGTTTGCCATTACTGGTTTTATCCTTGATGAGAGTCTTGAATTACATTTATTGTGTGAGAAAGAAAATATTGCATGCGTTTGTGAAATTTGAAATCTGCATACCAACTACAGAGGTGAGTTACAAATTAATAAGGTGTGTTATATATTGTGTAGTAGTGGTTAAGTCTTTGGGGTGATATTTTTAAGTTTGAAAATATATTTTTTTTTTAAATAACATAGCATTATAGAAGTGTGCTGTTTCACATTTGTTACAAAATGTGCGTAGAGTGTGAGTAGTTGCTGAACAAGTACCCCATATATATTTAGGTGTCTTCGAGAAAGAAGGAGTGCAGTTTGTCATGTTGAATGGAGTGCCTGGTTTTGAAAGTGAGGTACAGGGTTGATTCGGGTTCCAAAATCGACCCAGGCAACATAAAGGAAATGGCGCACTTTTGAAGATTGTGCCTTGTCGAAAAATACTGGGGGGGGTGGGTGTTTAGAAGAGGCATGTTTTATTAACTTGAGGGAGATGAAAAAAAATGGAAATGTTGCGTGCAGACGTTGTGCTCGGACTTTTCACACTGGTGAGTTATATTTGAATATAAGTGAAGGTAACTGTCACACTCCATGCCCGTGCAGAATCTGCAGACATTAGAAGGCCGGCAGATCGAGAGACTAAGAATGACACGTCCCTTGACCCCCTCACCTCCCCCCCCCACGCTTCCTCCACCTCCCCGTTTGTAAAAGGAAGGTAACAGAGGCGTATTTGCTTTGAAAAATATGACTTGGACCCTCACTGGGCTGCTGGTACCACCTGAACAGCAGAGAGAAAGTCCCAATCGCCTTTTATGCTACAGAAAAAAGCGGCACACAGTTTCAACATATATCCCAGCCTATTGTACATTGGCCGTGTGCACGGATTTGTTTATACTGGTGAACTATACGTGATTGTCAGGCTCCGTGGCCTTGTAGAATCTGTGTACAGTAGAGGGTCCTACAGATCGAGAGACTAGGAATGGTACGTCCTTTGACACCCCTCTCTCCTCTTACACCCCTTCAACGCTTCCTTCTTACCCGTTTGTTAAAGGAAGGTAAGAGAGGCCTATGTGCTTTGACAAATATTAGTTTAATCTTCACGGGGCTGCTGGTAATACCTGAACAGGAGAGAGAAACTTCCAATCGCCTTCCATGCTACACAAAAAAGCGGCACACATTTGCAACTTACATATCGGCCCATTGTACATTGTCCAAAATCGGCCCGGGAAATGTAAAAAAAATGTCCTTCTGCAGATTGTATCTTGTCGGAAAATACTGGGGGGTCTTTACAGGGACATGCTTTATTAACTTCAGGGAGATGAAAAAAATGAAATGTTGCCTGCACACTTGGTGCACGGGTTTGCTCACACGCGTGAAGCACACGTGAATATAAGTTAAGGTAATTGTCAGGCTTCCTGGTCGTGCTGAAGCTGCTTGACCGCCTCCTCCTTCCTCCCGCTCTCTAATGGTTCCTCTCCCCTCATTTGTAAAAGGAAGGTATCAGAGGCCCATCTGCTTTGACCCTTACTGGGCTGCTGGCGTCATTTGAGGAGCACAGAGAAAGTCGTAATCGACTTCTGGGCTATACAAAAAAGCAGCACAGAGTTGCAACTTACATATCGCCCCAATTTACATTGCTCAACGATTCGTCTTAACAGTTTATCTTTGTTGAGGTATGTCTATGCTTCAACATGTATATTTTGACACAAGGTATGTATCGGAAGATCTGATACCTATAAAACACAGGTATAGATCTATTTGTATGTTTGTTTTAAGTATGATGCCGCTAGGAAAAGGCACAGGGAGATGTATGCATCCTTTCAGTAATATGGTGAGACTTTCAACTGTGACATGGAAAGGGTTTCTGGTTTGCGTTTGGGTAGGCCCAACATTGTTAGTAGTTGCTGAGTAGTGAAGATGCAACAGGCAAATGAGGTTAAAGAGATGGTGGCAAAGGAATTAACTGTCACTATTGTATTTGTAGCATCTGACACAGACATGAAACATTTAAAAAAAAAATTTTTAAATAACATGGCATAATGTGCAGTATATGTGCCACAACAAAAATAAAATTGTATGATAGAATTATAATCAGTATAGAAATGAATCGATATCTGATAAAGAGAGATGTCATCTGTTAGAAATGGGATCTCTGGTTGGCTAAGGCTTGCGCCAAATCCAGGCAGAGACCACCACTCTAGTCAGGGCGAGGGAGTTACACGCCAAAGATAACCCCTGCTCACCCCCTTGGTAGCTTGGCACGAGCAGTCAGGCCTATCCCGGAGGCAATGTGTAAAGCGTTTGCGCACGCACACAGCAACAACCTACCAGGCACACCACAAGAAGGAACTCCACACAAGGTTATATCAAAAATAGCCTTTGTATTATCATAACACATTAGAATAGTACTCACATAATATATGTGGTGCCACCTGGCACTAGGTCATATTTACAAGGGATTATTTACACCTGACAGGGCCAACTGGACCACTGTCAGAACCAGCACAAAGCGAACTTAGAATATGTATCACTTATAATAACTGTAGAACACATCATAAACGTACAACCAGTAATCACTGGTAACCCCTGTACTTAGCATCCGCCTGTAACAGAAACTACATTATGCACGGTATCACATTAGGCGCGAATTACATTCTGCGCCAACCTCACCAGCATAAATACATGATGCAATCCTCTCATCAGTCTAAACACCTTAGACCCTAACCTCCTAAGTATAACTCACATTAGGGGCGTAAATCACAGTAGAGAATAACTCACAACCTAAACGCATTAGGTAATAATAAAATCACTAGCATAAACCATAATATGCCAACCAACCTCAATCTGAACACACAGCTAGAGGTATAACACAGGGTGCGTAAATCAGGGTAAATGCATCACATTTCCTAGCACCACATAATCCCTGACCCTCCTGGCCAACGGCCTTCTCTAGGGCTCACATGCCCTATGTCCAAAGTCAGAGTTCAGCCGCCAATGCAGCAATATCCAAAAGCGCGTAATTGCGCTGGGGCAGAGGAGTGCACCTCACTCCTATCTTATGCAAGAATGCCCCCTCAGACCTGTTGCCTAAACGTTGCAGCTGCCCACTACTTGCTGGGCCGCTGTGAATCACGGGAAGGCCTGGCACCTCTGTGCCTCCTGTCCCCCTCGGGGACTTTGGATTAATTGTGCCCAAGGGTTGCAACTGCCCGCGCTGGTGCGGTGCAGCTGTGGCACTTCTTATCAAGGGGGCCCGGCACCTCTGCGCCCTCTGGACCCCCACATGACAATCAACACATGCCCCCATCGTTGGGGCGGCCCGCTCTCTGGCGGGACCGCCCAGGCGCCGACAATGCGCCTCGATATGCCCCAAGACTCTGGGGCCCTCTGGTACAGCTGCCCTCTGCGAACGGGGCAGATTGGGAGAAATGCGGCTATGGGGCCTGGGCACCTCCGTGCCCTCACGTTGGAGCGGCCCGCTGCCATCCGGGGCCGCTCTGACTCGGTACTTTTGCCGTCGTGGTGCCGCGATCGGCACCAACACTGTGCCCCCTGGAGCCCCCACTCACCGGACTGGTCTGGGGAGGCGCTCCTCTTCATTCCGGACACCGTGTGACCAAGACTCTGGAAGGAGTTGAAATGCGTCGTGTATTTGTGCCCGAATAAACCTATTTTGCATCAGAAACTGCAGCCGGAGTGGCTTGTTTCTTCACCAAACCTCAGGTGAGAGGAATCTTGTATATATATATATATATATATTCTTCCATGAACGATGCTGCTCATACGCCGCCTCTCGCCTTGCGGTGCCAGCGATGGAAGCAGCAACCATCCAATCATACTTTAGAGCAACATTCCACGGTCCCGAATGAAAAAGCGGCACACCAAGTGATTAGCACAAAGATTTAATGTAGAAAACAACGCGTTTCAGCTATAAAGCCTTTGTCAAGTTTACACAATGTGCTCCACTCACCAAAGAAATACGCTGAGAGCCAGAGGACATAGAGAAAAGACTTCCCGCAATGACTGCAAAGCACACAATAGTATTCACCATAATTCATACTATTTCTAAATTTGCATCAAAATGAATAAAAACAATTCTTATTCAATAAATCATATCAATTATATATTTTTTTAATTATTTTTTTCACAGAAAAAGCAAAGGTTACAGGACCATTTTAGAGAGGCTCAGATTTCACTCGCACAACAAACCAAAATTCAGCAGCTAACTATAATTTACGTCCATGCAAATCACTTCTTGTGACCTCACATATATCACTCATGACATGGTCAGTGATATCACTCATAATAATAATAATAAGAATGGCACTTATACAGTGCAACAGCTACCTCCACAGAGGTGTCCCGGCGCTATAACGGAAATCAGGTAGGGTGACTGGCCATGTGCTAATCCAGTCTAAAATGCCAGGCCTTCAGGATCTGTCTGAACTCCCGTTCGGTATCCAAACCACGCATATGTGCTGGCAAGGCATTCCATAACTTGGCTGTCCTCACGGTGAAGGATCTGCCTCCTATTCGGGACTTAGCAAAACACGGTACACAAAGCAAGTGCTGGGAGTTTGATCTTAGAGTGCGTTTAGATTGGTATGGGCGAAGCCTGTGACTCAGATACCTAGGCCCCTTGTTATGTAGTGCACGATGGGCTAAGGTTAAGGATTTAATCTTGATCCTTTTTGCAACTGGGAGCCAATGCAGTTGCCTAATATGTGGGGAGATATGGTAGCGGAACGGTACCCAGCGGATGAGTCTTGCAGCTGCATTTTGTACCATCTGAAGTCTATAGATCAAATAAGCAGGTAGGCCAATGTACAGGCTGTTCGCGTAGTCCTGCTGAGATGTCACTGTAGCATGGACTACGACCCTGCAACTTTCTTCTGGTAGGAGGTGCAGGAATTTCCTAAGGGTTTTTAGTTTCCCGATGCAGTACGCCATGATGTGCTGGACTTGAGTTACGAAGGAAAGGTCCGAGTCCCACTTAATGCCCAAATTCCTAGCGGAATTTGCTGGGGTTGGGGGGGAGACATCACTGATTACATCATCAGTGAGTTCAAGTGTTTTTAAGAGTTTATAGATGCTAAACATATATACTAACCTACTACAAAAGTTAGATCAGTATACTAGTTGTACTACTGAGTGATACTATCTCTAACATGTGTGATCTGAGTGGGTGTGTGACTGTCTGTATCTGTGTGTGAGTGGGTGTGTGAGTGGCTGTATGAGTGTGTGAGTGCATGCATGAGTGACTGTATAAGTGAGTGAGTGGATGTTTGACTAGGTCTGTAGATGAGTGAATGGTTGTGTCAGTGGTTGCATTGGAAAGTGAGTGGGTATGTCAGTGGTTGTATGGGTGTGTGAGTGTGTGTGTGAGTGGCTGTATGGGTATATAAGTGGATATGTGAGTAGCTGTGTGGGTGAGTGAGCGGGTGTGTGAGTGACTATGTTGCTGAGTGAGTGGGTATATCAGTGGCTGTATGAGTGAGTGAGTGGCTGTGTGAGTGACTGTATTGGTAACTGAGTGGGTGTCTGAATGACTGTATGAGTGACTGACTGGGTGTGTAAATGGCTGTAATGTTGAATAAGTGGCATTTCAGTGAGTGTTTGGTTAAGAGTGTTGGTGTGTTAATGGTTGTATTGGAGAGTGAGTGTCTGTGTGAATGACTTTATGGGTGAGTAAACAGATATGAGAGTGCTTGTGTGGATGCATGAATGGGTATGTACGTGGTTGTGTGGGTGTGTGAGTAAATGTGGGAGTGCTTGTATGGGTAAGTGAGTGTTCTTTGTTCAGAGGTTGTATGGGTAAGCGAGTGGTTGTATGAATGACTGTAGGTAAAGTGGGTGTGTGAGTAGACGTATGGGTGAGTGTGTGGCTATGTAACTAGCTGTACAGGTGAGTGACTGGTTGTATGAGTGGCTATATGGGTGAATGAATGGTTGTGTGAGTGGCTGTACAAGTGAGTGAGTGAGTGGGTATGTGAGTGGCTTAATGGAGGAGTGAGTGGATGTGTGAGTACTAGTATGGTTCTGTGAATGGGTATGTGAGTGGTTGTGTGGGTGTGTGAGTGGTTCTGTGGATGATGTCATCAGCGATGTCATTTGAGATATCACCACTGATGTCATCAGTGATGTCACTAACAATGTCATGAGTGATGTAATATGTGAGGTAATAAGCAGGGCATTGTGGGGCATAAGTAATGGTTAGCTCAGGTAACTATAACTGCTGAATTTCACAGTTTCTTTACAAAATAAATCTAAGCCTAACTATAACACCCCTGTAACCTTTGGTTTTAAGAGGGAATTTCTAAGGTTTTTCAAATTCTACTTCCTAACTATAACACCCCTGTAACATTTGTTTTTTAAATTCATTTCTATGGTGACCAGCTCCCAGTAATCCTGCAGTGTGGGACTTACTGGAGGTAGTAGGAGGGCTTCTTGGCCCTCAAGGACCCTTAGCATCCAAGAGGACTTCATCCCCCAACCAGTACTGCACCAGTAGGTGCATTTGCAGGGTGGTGGAGAAAGGGGGTGGGGCCTCCGATCAGCTCTCAGCCATCGTGCTGTGTGAGGCTTACTGGATGTATGAGGAGGGGTTCTTGGCCCCTAAAGACCCTCAGCATCTAAGGTGACTTCAGCCCCCAACCCATAGTGTGCTATGCGGCATGTTTGCAGAGTGCTGGAGAAAGTGGGCATGGCCTCCAAAGGCCTCTCAGCAATCCCGCTGTGTGGGACTTACTGTAAGTATGAGGAGGGGTTCTTGGCCCCCAAGGACCCTTAGAGCAGCCAAGGGAACTTCATCTCCCAACTAGTAGTGCACCAGGAGGTGTGTTTGCAAAGTGGGGGTGAAAGGGAGAGGTGCCTCCGATGACCTCTCAGCAATCCCACTGTGTTAGACTTACTGGAAGTAACAGGAGAGCTTGTTGGCCCCCGAGGACCCTCAGCATGCAGGGTGACTACATCCCTCAACTAGTAGTGTTTGCAGAGCGGTGGTGAAAGCGGGCGGTGCCACCGGCGACTTGCCAGGGCGGCATTTATTTTTATTTTTATTTTATTAGGGAAGGGGGCCATGCGGTGCCCCTTTCCTGGGCTGATTTTATCCCCGGGGACTCCATCCCCCAGGGCCCAGGCCTTTTTGGAAGAGGTCCCATCCCCTGGGGCCCGGCCTCTATTCCGGGTGCCCTAGTCCCAGCCAGGGCACCCAGTGAATTTCATTGGGGACCACGGGGGGAGACTGAATGCCCATGCGGTCCCTGCCAGCTCCCTGCCTCCTGAGGCAGCTGCAATTGATTTCACACACTGGAAGATGCTGAAAATGCAGCTCCCTGTGTGTGAAAGCACCAAGAGTGGGGCCTTGCAGTCCCCCTCCTTTCTAATTAGTAGGGCCTGCCCTGGGAATGAGTAGGTCCCCAAGGCTGAGAATGGCTGTCTCCGGGCCAGGGGGAGGGTCAGAGAGGCCCCCATATCAATGAATTAGCCCCAAAGAGGTGGTGGTCCCTGGGGCACAGGGGGTCCAAGTGGATCCCCTCAATTTGATTTTGGCATGTGGCTCCAGGGAGGTAGTGGTACCCATGGCCCATGGGGGTCAGAGAGGCCCCCGTTTTTTAAATAAATAAGCGCCAGGAGGTAGAGGTTCCCGGGGCATTAATTGGCCCCAAGAGGGGACCTGTGCACCCCCCTCCTTTATTATAAAATGCCCCCAGGACCTGGCCCACCCAGTGGCCGATTACCAATGAAGCACGGGAGCCTAGGCTTATTTTTTTTCACATTTTTCTCAGGAGCTTCAGATCCAGTGTGACTCCCGCTGATTTATTAAACTGCTTTTTTGGCCCTGCAGGATCCCTATGGGACCACCCCAAGAGGCGTAGGGGAGACAGGGTATTTTTTCCCTGCCCCCCTCTTTTTTTGTGACTTTTTTTATGGGACTCGGCTCAAGCTAAGTCCCAAGATGGCTGCCAACTCTTCCTGGTATCAAGTGTAGGCAGCCAATCAGATTTGAGCACAGGGTCTGTCGGCTCCTCGGAGGATCCCCAATCCCTATATATACAAATTGGGATTTTCCCTAATAGTTAAAAAATTACTGAATGGATTTATGCCAATTTACAAAACAGGGGCTTTCTGGCCCAACAGCTACCTTTCTGCCAAATTTAGTGTAATTCCATTCAGAAGTTAGGTTGTAGCTGTGTCTAAAGTTACTATGGGAATTAACATCGGAAACGCACATATTTTGACCCCCCTTTTTTTCTCGGCCCTTGCTCGAAGGATTACCCCTAAACTTTCCATGCAATTGTTGGGGCACTTTTTTGGGAAAAGTTTGTGAAGATTTATCAAACGACGGCAAAGATATTGGTAAGTCAAAAAACGCTTTTCCTATGGAAACTATATCCTAACTAGAACTACCTACTGGCGACCGCTATATACCCATACAGCTACTCACACAACAAATCAATCATCCATACAGCACCTCACATACCCACTCACCCACCCATACAGTCACTTCGACACCAACTGTCATCAGTGAGATCATCAGTTATGTCATTTGAGATGTCATGAGTGATGTCACTGACCATGTCATGAGTGATGTAACATGTGACATCATCAGCAGTGCATTGAGGGGGGGCGAGTTATAGTTAGCTCAGCTAACTATAACGGCTGAATTTATGTATATATATATATATATTCACTGAAAAAAACAAAAGTAACAGGGACTTTATAGTTAGGCTGACATTATACTAGTACAAACCCTGAGAGCCGCGTTTGGAGAGTGGTGTAAAAAGGGGCATGGCCTCCTACCACCTCTCAGCAATCCCACTGTGTGGAGCATACTGGAGGTACCTGGTGGGCTAGTTGGCCCCTAAGGACCCTCAGCAGTGACAGGGACTTCATCCCCCAACCAAGAGCTCACCAGGAGCACATTTTCAGAGTAGTGGAGAAAGGGGGCGAGGCCTCCAGCAAGTTGGCGGCTTCCTATTATTTTTTTTATTTTAGGAAGGGGGCTGTGTGGCCAAACTTCCCTTGACCCTTTTGGGCCCCGGGGACCCCATCCCCCGGGGCCAGAGCCATTTTTATTTTGAATAAAAAAATAAAAAGGGAAGGGGGTGCACGGCCCCCCTCCCGAGGCCGATTTTGGCCCAAGGGACCATAACCCCAGGGACTAGGCCTTTGTTAATTTTGTTTTTTTTAAAGGGAGGGGGGCACGCTCCCTGACCATTTTTGGTCCCGGGGACCCCATTCCCCGGGGCCAGACCATTTTTTTTTTTATTATTTAAATTATTTTAAGGGAGGGGGTGCGTGGTCCCCATCCCCAGGCTGATTTCAGCCGAGGGGACTCCATCCCCCGGGGCCCAGCCATACCATTTAAAAATAAAAAATAAAAAAAGGGGAGAGGAGGGGGGCAGAGTGGCCCCCCTCCTGGGCCAGTTTTGGCCCCAGGTACCCCATTCCTCGGGGTATGGCCACAATGTTAGGGACCGTGGGGGGAGCACCAAGGCCCCTGCCGGCTCCCGCCTCCTGCAGGAGCAGGCATTGCTTTTGGGCAGAGGCAGCTGCTATCATGCAGCTCCCTCTGCCCAAAAGCAATTCTGCTTCACTTCATTGAAGCGAGAGCATTTTCCATGCTCTGGCTTCCATGAAGCGAAGCTGAGTTTGCTGTGGCATGGCCGGAGCAGCGCTCCTGCCAAGCCATAGCAAACTGCAATGCCCCCGGGGAGGTCACCCCAGGACATCACTGGAGCTGGCCCTGGGGGGTAGCAGTCCCCAGGGCCATGGTGGGCTCCTGGAGGGGGATCGCAAGGCCCCCCTCCCATCTTTGTAGCCCCAGGGAGGTAGTGGTCACCCCACACTTCATTTTTAAAGAAAGCCCTGGGGAGGTAGTGGTCCCCGGGCCGGGGGGCCGCAACAGAGCCCTGCATTTAATTAATATGTGCCCCGGAGAGGTGGTGGTCCCCGGGGCAGTGTGGGGGGGCTCGAGCCCCCCACACTTTATTTTTAAAGAAAGCCCCGGGGAGGTGGAGGTCCCCAGGGCTGTGGGGCCGCAACGGACCCCTGTCTTTAATTAGTATGTGCCCTGGGGAGGTGGCAGTCCCCAGGCCTCTGTGGGGGGTCTGGGGCCCCCCATGGATCTTTTGAATGTAGCCCCGGGGAAGTGGCAGTCCCCGGGGCTGCTGGGGACCGCATGATCCCCCCGCATTTAACAAAATTATCCCCAGGGAGGTGGCAGTACCCAGGGCTGAGTGGGGGAGCAGGAGCCCCCCACACATTTTTTTTTTTAAAGCCCTGGGGAAGTGGCGGTCCCCGGGGCTTCAGAGGGTTTTGTGGCCCCCCGCATTTAATAAACATACACCGGGGAGATGGCGGTCCCTGGGTCTGCGGGACATAATTATCCCCGGGACCTAGACCACCCGGGGGTCTAATTAAATGAAGCGCGGGAGATCACGCTTAATTTTTTTTTTTAATTTCAGTGGGATTCGCGGACCCTACGCGACTCCCGCCGAAAAGTAAAAGGATGTTTCTACCCTGCCCCGGTTTTCTTAATTTTTCACATTTTGTTACCTTTTTACTTGTGACTCAGTTCAATTGAGTCACAAGATGGTTGCCAACACCTCCTGGTTGGAACTGTTGACAGCCAATCAGATTGCAGGCACAAGATCGGGAGGGTTTGCGGGTCCTCCGCGGCCCGGATTTACACCACTTAACAAAAAGAATGCTTTCTGGACCAAGAGCTACCTTTTTGC
>CAWUFW010012945.1:100000-322500 GCA_963921515.1 Calotriton arnoldi
AAAATGTTTTTAAGGATTTTTAATTATTTATGCCATTATATATGTATCTATTTGTAATTATTGAACAGTTGCTGCTATTGATGGTATTACAACCGTGAAACAACTCTTCTATGTCCATGCAACATGTGACTTGTCACGAGTGTATGCACAAGCACTTTATTTAAGGGAAGGCACTTCGCATGCGCGTTATGTGAACAAGACCTCTGGAAGGTCGAAACACGTCGTGGCGAAGGTGCGGGGCATAAAAATAAAATTCTGAGCACCGAATTGTGGGTCCGTTTTCGTCATTTCCTCAAAAGTGCGAATTCTTTGGATATCATCAGTACCGAGTTGCTTCTTCGGTATTAACGTGACCCCTCCTCTATTGTTGGGCCGAGCAGCAGGAAGCAGAGCCTTTCTGGTCTCCACCGGAAAAGGAAACAGTCACTCCAACGAGGAGTAAGCTGCGGAAGCCCCCGGACAGTTTTGAATTTCCCCACCTGTGGTAATGAGGACGGCGGAGCCCGTGTCGGAGGACTGGAGCAACGATTGATCGATCGTGAAGGTAGGGACGCTTCTGAGAGTCCGGTTGAGGAGTGTGTGCAACACTGCTACTGACATTCATTCAAGGCGTTAGTGTTGCAAGATTTAATTTAGCCCGTAATTTAAGCACCATGTCTGCCGACGCGCTGCGAAGCCGTGAGGAGGCAGCAAATGGACTGTTTGATGATTCCCCGGCTGGGGAAGTAACAGCGATAGAGCGAGCAAGCAATGTTCAAACGGGACAGTCTAATGCAAAGGAGCTTTTTAAAAAACTAGAAAAGCTGATGCGTGCAGAGCAGTCCAAGTGGTGGGAGCACAAATCCCTATCGCGCTACTTGGAAGTCGGACGGATTCCAAGGGGACTGCGGATAATGTTAGCACCCAGTTTTGAGCACCCAGATCCCAATATGCTGGCGGAATGGGCTGCTTGTAATTTAGAATCTTCGCGTAATCTTGTGGAAATACTTGTTAGATATGCAGCAAGTGACCGCGCTACATTGCAATTACAAATTGATGAAGTGGAAAATGAGATTAGTGCACTGGAAAGTTCGGACAATTTTAAAAACAACGGGATGACATGCTGGCACGTCTACATAAAGATGAGGAGGTTATCAAAAAACGCAAGGCTTACAAATTTCAAAGGGACAAATTAGATTATCAAAATGGCCAAGTCTTCACCTTTGCACGGAAATATGACGCAGTCAAAGGGAAAAATAAAGAAGGTAGTGAATTGGTGAAAGCAACCAGTGCAAATAACATGACGCCAATCTCTACCTCAGCATCCGAACTAAGCTCGGCACTGGAAAGTGAATCCGATAATGAACAAGTAAGAACCAGTTCGGACTTGGGGTTTATCAAACTATCATTGGCTCAAGAAGTCGATTGCCTACGCCAAGACCGGAGACAAACTTTGCGCCCTCGTGTCCAAAGGAAGCAAAACGCCAAAGAAGCAATCAAAAATGCAGAGAAAGACGGCGGTGCTGCAACAGGCAGAAGACAGCCAAACAACAAAAGACCAATGAATGCGAGATGGAAACGCAACTGAACGAATGCAGCATCATTACAGAATCTAACACAGTAATAAACCTAACTGACATCAATTTAAACCTGGCTGAAAAACAAATCTTGGCTCTGGGTTTATCGTATTGTCCCGAAAGTAACTTTAATTATGCAGAAACACGTATGGATGTTTTTAGATTCATACGTAAACTGAAATTGCGTAAATACCATCTATTGCAGTCAAGGCATAATAAGGAACCTCCAATACAAGCGACAACCAGCATTTTGAGTCCAACATTGCTGATTGCAGGGGATGTTGACCTTTTGCTAGATTTACATCAACTACAGGTCGAACAGAATAATGGTGAAAACACAAATGGACTAGAAAAAATCAGTGATTCCATACGTACACCATTTAAACCCAAATCAACTTTTCAACCAGTAATGCTACATGACAATTTGGACATTTTCCATGACCAAGTAACAGCTGAATTAAAGAAACTTTATAAAACCACTGCGTGTGCCCAACGTAACATCAGCCGGAAAAACACCTCCTATATACAATTGATGAAGAAACTGCAAGGTAGGGACAATGTCATCATACGGCAATCAGATAAAGGAGGTAACGTGGTTTTATGGCCGAGGGAAATGTATATGGAAGAAGCCATGACCCAGCTAAATGAAAAAGACTGTTACAAGAGGAGTAATATGCAATGTGTCAGGCAGGCACAAAACAACTACCATGCCAAACTCTTAGCTTGGAAAAGTGGAGGCCTTTTAAGCTCGGATGAGTTTAAATTTTTGAAAAGCGAAAACCCAGTAATTCCAGCTACATACTTAATTCCGAAGATACATAAGAGCATGGTTAAGCCACCTGGCAGACCCATTATTTCTGCGTGCAACAGTCTCATGGAAAATACCTCTAAATATGTTGACTATTTTTTACAAAATTTTGTGCAAACTTTACCATCATATTTGCAAGACACGAGTGACTTTTTAAGGAAGATAAGGAATGTGACCTGGGATGCTGAATGCATTTTAATTACTCTAGACGTTATGTCACTGTATACAAGCATACGACATCAAGATGGGATCAAAGCCATCGAACATTATTTGAATGAGAGACCAATGGGCTTGTATATGCATAATAAGATGTTGGTTGATATGATAATGACATGTTTGGATAACAACTTTTTCCTGTTTCACAACCAGGTATATCAACAGACCAGAGGTGTGGCGATGGGGGCTTGCTTCTCCCCTAGCTATGCCTGCCTGCATATGGGCCTATGGGAGGAGCAAGTACTCAACAATACTTATGCTGACATCATGAACAAACACATTTGTCATTGGTACAGGTATATTGATGATCTGTTCTTGATTTGGAGGGGCCCTGAAGATCTGGCACTCCATTTCATAGGGCAGATTAATTCCAATAGCCTTAACTTGCATTTTACTGCATCCATGAGTAGAGAAAGAATTTGCTTTCTGGATGTTGAGGTTTTTATCATTGACGGTAAAGTTGAATCCAGAATGTACAGAAAACCAACGGCTGGGAATACAATATTACACGCTACCAGCCATCATCCCAGACACCTGATCCAATCCATACCATATGGAGAGATGCTGCGCATTAAACGCATTTGCAGCACCCCACATGAGTGCTATTTGGCCCAACAGAAGAGTAGGGACAGGTTCCTTGCTAGGGGCTATTCCACCAAGATCATAGACGATGCCATTGCTAAGACCAATGACATTGAGAGGGTGGACACTCTGACCTTAAAGTCTAAAATACATGACAATGATACTAGATCCAGTGATCCAGTGACGCGAATGATTCTAACATATAATACACAGCACCAACGTATTCGTAAAATACTAAGCAAGACCTGGGTGTTGGTACGTAACGATCCGATATTAGGGGACCAGATATCCAAAACCCCTGATGTAACATTCAGAAAGGCTCGATCAATGAGCAACATGCTGGTTAGAAGTAGTCCAGAGACAGTGACGGGCAAAACCTGGTTATCTTCCCGTAAGGGGTTTGTGAAATGTTCCTCATGTAAGGCATGCAGATTTGCTACTAGCAGAACATCATATGCTAGCCCTTTTAAAACAGATGCAGTGCCTATAACAAAACTACTTACATGCAAGACAGAGTACGCTATTTATGTGCTGGAGTGTCCCTGTGGCCTGCGATATGTGGGAAGTACCAAGTTGCAGGTCCATAAGAGGATACTCCAGCACATTAGGGCAATCAACAACTGTGATCCCTCGTACCCTGTCGCGAGACATTTCAAGGATGCACATAATAGAAATCCAGAATTTTTTTAATATTATGTGGTAGATACCGTATTACCATTAAGGAGAGGTGGTAATCGTGAGGCCCGCTTACGTCTATTAGAAACTAGGTATATCTTAGAACTCGATACAAAGACACCAGCTGGCATGAATTCCAGCAAGGATTTCTATACCTGCCTGTAAATATACTGGAGACCCTTTGTTTCCTCTATCTGCACATATATATGACTATTTGACAAGCATTTACATTTGCTTTTATGTTTCCTCAATTTTTAGTCTTCTTAATATTTAGTACATTTGCACTTTAAGTAATTTGGGTGGCATTGTTATGGCAACACGATTAGCACTAGCACTTTGATAAAATGATAGAAGAATCGAGTTGATGCCCACTTAGGGCTCTATTAATTTGCAACATCTTGGTATAGATACACAATATCATAAATTCAAAAAGGCAACATCATGCAGAATTTATCTTAAATCTTATTATAAGATTAAGTTGTGAATTGTTTACAGTTGGTATCAACAAATTAGATGTTATTAACTGTTTTTTTTAACTTTTCTGCTTCATGTTTTACTTGCCTATCTTAAAAATACGCTTTATATTGCGGTTTTTAGATGAAGGATTTGGCAAAACCTTTTTTAACATATTAAAATGTTTTTAAGGATTTTTAATTATTTATGCCATTATAATTATTGAACAGTTGCTGCTATTGATGGTATTACGACTGTGAAACAACTCTTCTATGTCCATGCAACATGTGACTTGTCACGAGTGTAAGCACAAGCACTTTATTTAAGGGAAGGCACTTCACATGCGCGTTATGTGAACAAGACCTCTGGAAGGTCGAAACGCGTCGTGGCGAAGGTGCTGGGCATAAAAATAAAATTCTGAGCACCGAATTGTGGCTCCGTTTTCGTCATTTCCTCAAAAGTGTATTATGCACGGCAAATTCTTTGAATATATATATATATATATATATATATATATATATATATATATATATATATATATATATATATATATATATATATATATATATATATATATATATATAATAAAAGTAATTGATATCAAACCAAAAACTGTTGGAGGGTATACGTGGATTACAAAATGGATAACAATAACATCTCCTCATCTACATAATTTCAATGTCAAACATTAAACACCCAAAGAGAATTCCAACGAGGATGACTCGACTTTGACCAGGCAACAAAGGGAGTGGTTTTTTGGACATAATGTAACAAAACAACACATACACTAAAACAAATATTCAGAGGATATAACTAGAAGCAAGCAATCCCTATTGTCACGAAGATACCAATACCCAGGAACCCTAGGAAGGGCAACTCCGATTCAACAGCGGGAGGGAATATTGGATTGGACATAATAAGACAATATACAAGCCGAGTTGAAACATCGAGGAGAATTTAACAAAAAGAAAGGAAGCAAAATAACAACCTTGATTAAGTTGATACTTAGAGTCAAGCCTCTCTCAAACTCTGTATTTTTCGAATACCTTTTGCAACTATCCCCAAATAGAATGGCGGACAGGTGGAGCAAACGGGAACAACTACTCAAAGAAATGTTTGATGATGAGGGTTGTTGGACTTAGCCCTTTTTGCAGGGTCATCCCTGAACTTTTTGCCTTCCTCCTGGTATTTTTTCTGACCTGGTGTTGGTGGTTTTAGGACTCTGAGCACTTTATCACTGCTGTCCAGTGTTAAAGTGCATGTGCTCTCTATGGTAGATGTGGTAAGATTGGTCTACACCTGTTTGGCGTATTTAATTTACCTATCAGTCCCTTGTAAAGTGGTATCTCATATACCTGGGGCCAGTAAATTAAATGCTACTGGTGGGCTTGCAGCGCTGCTTGCGCCACCCACCAAAGTAGCCTTTGTAACCTGTCTCAGGACTCTGCCATTGCAGGGCCTGCATGCGCAGTTTACTGCTGCAGTAACGTAGCACATAAAGTGGTTGCCACGTCTGTGACTCCCCTTTTACTACATATCAGTCACTCCTAAAGTAGGCCCTAACTAGCCCTATGGGCATGGTGCGCTGTAGGTAAAAGGTAGGACATGTGCCTTAACTGTGTGGCATGTCCTGGTAGTGACAAACAGCCATTTTGGTTTCTCACTTCTGTGAGGCTGCCCTCTCATAGAAATGCATTGGGGATTCCCTGATATGTGTTTCAGTGGTAATTACTGACATGAGAGGAGTAGCGTGGTCAAGTTTGGTATGTTTGGAATAGTGGTAATAAATGCTGCGTAATGGTGTTCGCAGATTTAGTATCACTATTTTAGAAATGCTACTTTTAAAAGTGGGCAGTTCTGTGTGCTATGTGTCTTTGTGCCTGCCTGTTGTGTATTACATGTCTGGCTTTGGAGTAACAGATAATGGGGAGGTGCAGTGGTTCCAGAGGGGCTGGGTGAGTCAGCACTAGGCTGAATAGGAAGATCTGCATTTGGAGTGGTGGGAGGAGTAGCACCTGGGCCTGAATAGGACTGTGCCTGCCTTCCACAATGCTGGCTCCGCCCCCCTGTGGTGTGTCTGGGGCCAAAGCCTACACAAACAAAGGAGGTTGTTGTGCACTGTTAATGTGTTTTCAAGTGCCCCCCATAACTGGTTTAGACCGGGCACAGAGCCCTGTGCCAGGGGGAGAACAGAGACATGTGAGATATAAATATTGGGGCTGTGACCCCATGAAGAGGAAAGAACTTTTGGTTACCTGCTGAAGCCGAAGAACTGCTGGGCGAGGAGGAACTGCCGGAGGACCCAGCTGCTGGCTCCTGGGGGTCCCTATGTGCTGACGTGCCTGTGCCCAGCTCTACCCTAAAAAACTGGGGACTTAGCGCTTCATTTTCATAGCCCCTTTGAGCCCAAGCAGGGGGCTCCGACTTTGAGCCTGGTGGGCGCCGTCGCGCCATGGCAGAAGAGCCAGAGAGCAGGAAGTCAGGTGGGCTGTTGCCTGGTTGGGGGTGGGGCTCTTGTGGGGATGAGGAGAGCCCCGCATGTTCCCAGAAGCTCGGGAGGAGGGCTTCAACTTTGCCCATGTGAGTGCATGACGGGCACTCTGTGCCACATTTTCCTGAGCCCGAGAAGAGGCCTCTAGCTCCGCTCGTTCTGAGCGTCCATACCGGAAGTCAGACGAGGAGAGCCTGACCTGGGGCGTGGCCGGCCGGAGGAGGTATCGCCGGAGCTGGAAGAAAGGCAAGCCTGTGCCTGAGTGTGGGCGGGGCTCCCGTGTTGCCAGTGGGAGAAGGAGCCTCACAGGCTCACCGGGTGCCGAGGAGGGACCGGAGCCTCGCGGGCTCCGTGCTGTCACGTCCTACCGGTGGGCCTTCGGAGAGGAGAAACCCGGTGAGTGGGGCTTGAAAGGCACACTGTTGATGCATGTGTGCGCGTCCAGCTACGCCGCCAGATTGCGGGTAGCTGCACCGGAAGGAGAGAAGCCCCGGTGAGTGGCCTTGCAAGGCACACTGCTGGTGCTGGTTTTCACAGCTGCGCCACCAGCTTGTGGGCAGCTGCAACATCGGGGGCATTTGGTGTCTATAGAGAGACACGGGTGAGTTGCACCCTCGCCCCCATTTTAGTACAGGCCTGTTGGGGCCAGTACTCTGCTGCATCAGCAGCCAGATGGCCAGTTGGAAGGCCTCCCGCTAGGAGAGCCCTGACTCTTTGGGACAAAGGGCATTGTGGGGAAGCCCAAGGCAGGCCCCCGAAGTTAAGGCCAGTCGGCCTGTTGGTCTCCCCCTATGTTCAGGTGGGGTCTGAGGTGATATGGTGTAAGGATCACCTAGGGTGCAGTTTGAGCCCTAAGAGGGGTCTGCTATGTTTATGGAATATGCACTGCGCTACGGCTGATGATGTTTTACATAATATGCTTCTCTCAGTAAGGCCATGATGTATGCCTAATGTGTATATGCTAAGTGCCTCTTGCCAGTAGTTACTGGTTGTTTTATTTTAACTACCTGTGAGTTCTAATGGTTATGACAGTGGCCCGATTGGCCCTGTAATGTATATAATCCCCTGTAAAGTAATACCTAGTGCCAGATGGCACAGTCTATATATGTGATTGCATTCTAATGTGTTTTATGAGTAATACAAAGGCTATTTTTTATATAACCTTGTGTGGAGTTTCTTTTGTGGTGTGCCTAGTGTGTCGCTGCTGTGTGAGTGTGTTGTGCAAACGCTTTACACATTGCCCGTGGGATAAGCCTGACTGCTCTGCCAAGCTACCAAGGGGGTGAGCAGGGGTTATCTTCAGTGTGTAACTCCCTTGCCCTGACTAGATTGGTGGTTTCTGCCTGGCTTAGGCGCTAGCCCTAGCCAACCAGAAATCCCTTTTCCAACAAGGCTGAACTCATCACCACACAGGGCGATGTACATCCTACTGGCCTAAACACTAGGAATACGCTGAGACAACAGATGAAAGAATTGGAACAGGCTAGAATAGTAGAGACAAAATTGACTATGCCACAGGACATGTGTACACTTTCGCCCGAAGATATGATGCCAATTACAATAAACAATCGATGGATCGGATTCAGGCACAGGTACAAACCAGAATGTCAGTGCAGAGAGCTCGGAGAGCAGCTCGGGGGACGAAGACCCACCCAACAGCCACCAAAGGATGGATTTTTCTTGGGAGATGCGTCTCCTCCGCATCACCATGCGGGGGAAAGGCAGAGGCACACAACCCAAGAAAGAATACCAACAACAGAAAGTAGAACATCAATAAAAAGAACAAGATGGGGTGGTAAAAGGCAGAAGCAAAAAAAGCAAAGAGCTAAAATGATTACAAAATCAATTGATGACCCTAACACTGCAACAAAGGATAATCTGGTCATCAACTTGTCATTGAAAGCCTTGAACTCTAAACAAAGGACTGACCTTCTGCCCCGCATCTGATATGGAGCTAGCAACCACTAGGGTCTACTTGTACAAATTCTGCCGCAAACTGAAGTTAAAGAAACATTCATCAACAATCCACCACCCAGGACAATGGAACAAGACACGCTGAATAATCTGACACCTCTAACTATGAGCGATATACCACCACTGAGAACCCTTTACCATTTAGACAGGGAAGGCATGGAACATCACACGGCTGCCATGCCAGAAGAAATTCCGGATGCACAATTATGTGAATACATGTCCATTGACACCAACTTATCTCTCAGTAGCAACTGCAGGACACGCTCAAGGTTCTGCCCCCAGTTACCACCTGGAAATAGAGTGGACATCTTCCAAGAAATGATGACTGAAGAACTACGTTCCATTTACATTAAAGAGAAGAAAGACAAACAACAAGTGAAACAAAACATGACCCAGGATGACACTTGGGCGCTAAAAGACTTACAAAGGGACAATAATATCGTAATCAAGCCATCGGACAAAGGGGGAAATATCATGATTATGGACTATCAAAAATATTATCTGGAAATAAAAAGACAACTAAATGATGCAGACAATTATGAAAGACTCAAGAACGACCCAACGCCACGCATCATGAGAACCTATCACAACATGCTTGTGAACTGGCAAATGCGAGAACTGCTGGATGATGAGGAGTTTGAATATATTTTAACAACACGACCTACCACCCCCACATTGTACATTCTACCCAAAATCCATAAAAGCTTGGAGAACCCACCGGGACGTCCGATTGTCAGCTCATGTGGCTCCCTGTTGGAAAACACATCAAGATTCATTGACATTTTTCTCTTTCCATACGTAGAGAATCTTCCATCATATATTTGCAACACCACGGATTTCCTCAAATGGATTGGGGGAATACCATGGAAAGAGGACTATGTCATGGCAACTGTGAATGTGGTCTCCTTGTATACATCTATCAATCATACAGATGGGATCAAAGTATGTGAATTCTTCTTAAGGTCACGCTCTCTAAGTCTCCTGGAACAGACACAAATGATCTTGGAAATGATTCACTTCTGCCTTCACAATAATGTGCTCATATTCGACAACAAATTTTGCAGACAAAGGAGAGGAACTGCAATGGGTACATCTTTCGCACCCACGTACGCTAATTTAACTATGGGTTTCTGGGAAGCCTAACATGTTTGGTGCGACAAAAATAGAGCTATGACTGACAGAGTGGTGCTATGGGTGCGTTATATAGACGACTTGTTTCTAATCTGGGAAGGAGCCGAGGAAGAACTGGAACTCTTTTTAAAATCTTTTAATGAGAATGTTTTTCATATAAAATTTACCTAGAAAATAAGCCAAGAGGAAAGCGTGCAACAGCATTCTGGTAGCTAACAGTGCCCATCCCAGATCACTTAAGTGGAGTGTACCCTATGGTGAATTTCTACGTGCCCGAAGAAACTGCTCTGAGGAGGTAGAATTCATGTTACAATTGGACACTATGTATGCCAGATTTTTAAGACGGGGATATCCAACAGTGGTCCTGGATAATGCGAAATCACGAGCCATAAACAAGAGGAGAAAGGACCTACTATTTCCCAAACAAATTACTGGCAAAAAATAAGAAAGTAAAGATGAGTTAAGGTTCATAACACAATTCAATACTGCCAGTGGCACAGTTAGGAACACCTTGCAACAACATTGGAAGACACTCCGACATGATGAAGATCTAAGATCTTGCACCCAAGACTACCTCAGCATCACATATGGGAAAGCCCCATCTCTTGGTGACATTTTAACGCACAGTTATTTTGACAAACCGAAACAGGGTAATACTGTGACCAATTGGCTATGAACAAGTGGGTTCTACAAGTGCCATAAGTGCAAAGCCTGCAGACATGGATGTAATCACCAGGATATAGAAACCTTCACTGGAGAGAAAAGAAGGATTAGAGAAATAATCTCGTGTGAAACAACACATGTGGTCTACGTCCTGGAATGCCAGTGCGGGAAGAAATACATCGGCAGCACCATAAACAAATTGAAATTATGCATCCTGCAACACATAAGAGCAATAAACAACAAAGACTTCACTTATGCCATGGCGAAACATCTTTGGAAGGACCATTAAGGAGATTTAAACAAGCTATCATTCTATGGGATTGAACACATACCCTGGAAAATAAGAGGAGGTGATTGTGAACTCTCACTAAGAAAAGCTGAGTCCAAATGGATAATAACGATTGGAACTGAGATACCATGGAGACTCAATATGGACGCAGAATTGCATAATTTCTTGTGAATCTCACAGTCTATGGTCACATTGTCCTATAATACTTAGGTTATATTTAGGGCCAATATGATGAAAATACCCATATAAACAACATGTAAGGTGATAACATCATGCTACTAGTGCAATGTAAACTGATAGTTTTTATGTCAGCACCAAACTGACTACACGACCTTAGACTAACCACAGGATTCCCTTCCAGGCATCTTACAAATTGAGCACTGTGCACTTTAACACCTTGGGTAAGAGCATTACATCCAGTACCCCTTTTTTTCAAGCTTGATCACAGACTTTAGTGAGATCTTCAACAGAGAAAAATAAGAGAAAGCTGTTCATATATCGTTTATAATTCTACTTCCTGGCCAGCACGGTGCACTTTAATATCTATTGCTACCTTAAGACTTTTGGGTTGTTTAAATTAACGAACTAATGTTTACATCAGCCCTATAAGTCAATAATCAATTCAGCACTCTGCACTTTAAGATTCTCAGGAACAGGCACCTTGTCTTTTATGAAATTAAGACACGGGCTCCCACCAGACTCTCCACATGAATGCTTCTTAATTAGATGCTATGCACTTTAATATAATATTGCACTTTAATATAATGCTTTATCTCCAGAAAGAGAGCTCTTATGATTATCTTGGTTTTGGAGTCTGTTGAAGCCTAGCAGTGTGCACTTTAAATAACAACTTTATTCATATAGCTACTAAGATGTCTGATATCGGCAGTACTGGTGCAACCCATATCTTCTTGATCTGAGCCCTTATTTAATCTCATGTAAGTCGTCTTACCATTTTATCGATCCCTCTTTAGTAAGCCACCAGTCCTGATACCAATCATACTTCTCAATCCTTTCCTCTGCTAAACTTGACCTGGGATGAGCCAATATCAAACTTTCTGAATGACCTGCTATATGCTTATATATTACGCTCTTCTTTCCATTTAAAGCGCTTTTGGGTATACCGATTTTCCGAGAATTGTATGTGAGCATATGTGACATGGCATTTCTGGGATACTTCACCAGGACTTTGAAAACATTTGATCTGTATATCAGTTTGTATCTTGTATACATAATGTCACATACTACAAAGCACGCATTAAGGGGTACTTCACCGTAGCCGGTAGATAACATGCTTTGTGTTGTTGCTCACACTAATATCTCAACATGAGTGTAGATATATCAAATAGGGCTTTCTGCAATGTTTTGTTACACGGCTATTGCAATGTATGAAAGCAAATAACCTGTGTTCCTTTAAATTTTGGTTTTAATGGTTGTGGGTGGGACCTGTTGAGTCCCCATTTATAGACACTCTGTATGGCACACTCTATTACCCTGACGAAGGCCCCAGGCTGAAACGCATTGGTCTTTATCCCCATTTTTGCACATGCACTTTGTTGAAACTTAAAAACCTTTAAAAAGAATAAAAGCGTTTATACAGGAATTACAGACCTGTTTGTTTCTGACCTGCTCGGTGCTGTCTTCCTGTGCCCTCGATGAATGGCGTGTGATGAAGGAGGGTTAGAGTGGGACACCAGTATGTATGTATATATATGTATATATATATATATATATATATATATATATATATATATATATATATATATATATGTATATGTATATATATATATATATATATATAAGAGCGCATATTCTTCTTGGTACAAGGAAATTCCAGGACACTCAGGGCTGCTTCATAAGTTTATTGGCAAGGTTTGCTCAATACCAACGCGTTTCACCTTTCGGCTTTTTCACGGTATGATTGTTGCCGCCATCATGCCATTTTTCATACACAGAATCAGTAAAAGTAAGAAAGGACAATCATAATACTTCATTACTGATCTTATGCTACCCTGAGCGCCATCTTTGAACGTTATATATTTCACATATTCAGTCTTTTACAACTAATAAATTCAATTTTACATGGCGAATTTCCATGGTACATTTCCACTAAAAGTCGGGAAGAACTCTTATGTTTCACAGGAAGTACGACCATTTGTTTGCTGAGAGTGGAGATAACATCACCAATGGCGGCAACTCTAAAGAGAAAGATGACGTCACGGAAGAGAGCGATGTCTCAGATAGCAATGCGTCGGATGTTTCAACAGAAACCTTGGCACGGAATGCATCAACCAGCATTGCGGGGAGTAACAACTTCCTCAAACAGTTTCAAATGCTGACAAGGGCAAAACAAAATCAACAAAATGAGGAGCAGGATTTTCGTCGTGGCAGAGGACTTGGGACGAGAGGAAGAACAAGAGGGACAAGAGGAACCAGAGGAACCACAAAGCAAGGTCAAGGAGAAAAAGGAGAAACCAGCAAGCCCGTGGCAATGGCTACAAGGGTGAAGTGAGAAATGAAATGACGGTGGTGAACTTATCTAAACGTGAGTTGTCACCCGCAGACATTAAATTACTATCATTGGGTTTATCATTCTGTCCTTCCAGACATTTAGATTACGTGCAAACAAGGGTTGATCTTTTCTGTTTTTTAAGGAAGTTGAAATTAAAAAAATGGTTTCACATGCATACACCCAAAACGAGGAACCCAAGATTAGAGTCAGCAAATAGTGCATTGTGCATTTCGGATATAGAACTATTACATACTATGGCACAATTGGATGATGACATAATGCATGATGAGGATCCCTTGTTGAACTTGGACACCATAGAGGTTACAGTGGATTTAGCATGTTCAAGTAATTTTAAATCTAAGTCCATGTTTACTCCTAATATACACTGTGATGCCCTAGAGGTGTTTGAGAAAAGTGTTATTCAGGACTTGAAACGAATGAGATATAAGACCGAGGGGCTAGCTAAGAGTAATTTAACTGTGGAACAACTAAAGGCAGTAGAGGCCCTGAAGAATGACACCTCGATTGTAATTCGGCAATCAGACAAGGGGGGGAATGTTGTTGTCTGGGCCAAGGAAGATTATTTATTTGAGGGCTTACGACAACTTAACGATCCATCTTGGTATACTTTAAGTACAAAAACTGAAGTACTAGCATCATACTCTAAATACAATGAGATGCTAGTTAATTGGAAAGATCAAGGTTTACTTGAGTGGGAGGAATTTTGCAGTTTATATTACAGGCATCCTCGCATTCCAATAATGTATTTGCTCCCCAAATTGCATAAAGATGCAGAGAAGCTGCCAGGCAGACTTATAGTGTCGTCCATTGGATCCCAGTTAGAAATGACTTCAAAATTCATTGATTACTTTTTGGGACCTTTTGTGGTAGCCTTACCTGCATATTTGAAAGACACAACACATTTTTTGACATTGATTGATGGTTTACTCTGGGAAAGTCATTATTGGTTGATCACATTAGACGTAACCAGTCTCTACACTTCTACCATGCATGACCTGGGGATCCAGGCCATACGGCAATTCTTATGTGCGAGGTCAATATCCTTGTTATTACATACAGAAATGCTGATTGATATGGTCTATTATTGTCTAAATAACAATTTTTCTTCTTTAATCGGAATGTATATAAACAGACACAAGGGACAGCGATGGGCACCTGCTTCGTCCCCAGCTATGCAAATTTATTCATGGGCTGGTGGGAGGAGCAGGTGTCCGATAGCTGGGTGTCATATGGAGAGAACATTGTAATGTGGACTCAGTTTATTGATGACATTTTTTTGATTTGAAAGGGAGATGAAGAGTCAGCTAATAGGTTTGTGTCATCTTTGAACAACAATGAGATGAATTTGCATTTCACCTCTAATATTAGCAAAGAGAAGAGTGTGTTCTTGGATGTTGAGATTACAGTACAAGGGAATTCACTGATGACTAAATTACATAGGAAGGAGACGGCTGGGAATAGTCTCTTAAATGCCACCAGTGCTCATCCGTTTAATTTGATACAAAGCATCCCCTATGAAGAGCTGATTAGGGCGAAACGCAATTGCAGCACACAGAAGGAATACTTGGCAGAGACGCAGATAATGAGCAAAAGATTTGAACAACGTGGTTACAATAAGAAAATGATAAAACAGGCTATGATCAAGGCGGATGCCTTGGATAGATCAGAGTTATTACATCCCAGACCACAAATTGAGGGAAAGGATGATATAGTGAGATTCATAACAACTTTCTCCAATCAAGCTTACAAAATCAGGAAAATGCTTAATCGAAATTGGCACATCCTCAAAACTGACAGCATTATTAACAAATATGTCAATGAAACCCCTCAAATAACATTTAGAAGAGGTAGATCCTTGAAAGATGAGCTGAGCAGTAATCCAATAACTGCGCAGGATGTGAGTAGGATCACGAGTACAGTAGGAGGTTTCAGATGCTGCAAGCATTGCAAAGCGTGTGCCAACAGTGTGAATTGTACAAAGGTGAAAGTACCAAATAGCAGGAGAGAATTTCATATCAAGGGTAATTTCAGCTGTAATACGGATTTCTGTATTTATTGTTTGATGTGCCCGTGTGGTAAATATTATATTGGTAGTACTATCCACTGGGCAAAGAAAAGGATATTAGAACATCAGCGAGCCATCAGACGCAATAATGAACAAAATCCGGTGGCTCGACATTTTAAAGAAATGCATAATCAAGATGACAAGTTGCTGACTTTTGTAGTATTAGATTCGGTTAAACTACAGGAAAGAGGAGGAGATCGAGAACGTCAGTTAAGGATAAGGGAATCTAGATTCATTATAGATTTCGAAACTTTGGCTCCGGTAGGCTTATACTCCAGTGAAGAACTGGCGATACAGCTGTAAGAACGAGGAATTTATGTAACAAGTAGATACAAGAGGTTGGTTGGCCAATTCCTTTCTGAGAGATATTTGTAGATATAGAGTGGATACAGTTGAGTATTTTAATGACATTTTGTAGGTATGAACCTTTTTAGTAATATTGTCTTTTATATTTTAGGTTTTGTTTCTTTTCCGTTACATACACAGGCAGGAATCGTAACTGCAAGGGCAGAAGTTTGAAACATCATTGTCAGGATGAAGAATCATGAAGTTCTAAGAGAATAACCATTGGCCTTAGGAATTCAGGATTAAGTCCTAGGGTAGAAGCTACAAAGGAATAGACTAATAGCATTGCCCACTTGGGCTAGACTTTTCTTTCCTTTCCTTTGATGTCACTATCTGTCAATTTGCACCATGTTTGTGTCAAAATAGTAATGCTATTATCAATTAATCAGGAGTTTGTAGATAATGATAGCAATGTGCAGTTAAATTGCCCACTTGGGCATAATTTTTGATATTGGCATATATATCGCCGACATAAGTAGGCAGCACATATATATCCTGGCTGGAGTGGCAAATTGTGGGGTTGCCTCGGAGGACGGGGTTATCCTACAAAAGTATTATACATGTTAACAGAAGATTGATTATTTTTGCAAACATGAATATAAATATCTGTTATTCTCACTAATGAACTTGGATATGTACCATGGAAATTCGCCATGTAAAATTGAATTTATTAGTTGTAAAAGACTCAATATGTGAAATATATACCGTTCAAAGATGGCGCTCAGGGTAACATAAGATCAGTAATGAAGTATTAGGACTGTCCTTTCTTACTTTTACTGATTCTGTGTATGAAAAACAGCATGATGGCGGCATCAATCATACCGTGAAAAAGCCGAAAGGTGAAACGCGTTGGTATTGAGCAAACCTTGCCAATAAACTTATGAAGCAGACCTGAGTGTCCTGGAATTTTCTTGTACCAAGAAGAAATTGCGCTCTTATATGAAGGGGTTCCGGGCCCCATCCAGGACCGCTGCATGCAGAAGCTCCTAACTTCCGGATGGTTGTGGTGATATATATATATATATATATATATATATATAATGTGCATTAAGTTACAAGTGGTATTTAGTGAGTGACACATATGTGGTTAAGGAATGTAAACATTTAATGTTGATTAATGTTTATTGTTTTACAGTTGCACATGCCAGACCCTTAATCAATCAATGTCAAAAGATGAATTCCTTGATGCTTCAGGTAATTATCTTCATAATACGGAAGTGAGTTGGTAAGCATTGGTGTAGTCATGTGTATATTGTTTTACTTAAATTTCAGGATTTAAGCTTTATACAAAGAACACAAGGATCTGGTTACATAAAGATATATCCTTTCACTAGTACAATTTAAATGTAGAACATTCATGGCAGATTACAAAACAGTGCCTTTAGATACACATTCTGACCTGAACGGGGTAGTGACCAGCAGATTTAGAAAAGAGAATGGTGATATCCAGTATCTCTATTTTTTCTTTTAGCCTATTCCCCTTTCCTCGCTGTTTACTATTTGTCCAACATTTATACTGTGTGTGGTTAGTAGCGGAGGGGGTTGAGGGGTGGAACAGTCCATCACTTCCATTGGATCCTGAGTACAAGGTTAGTGCTTTCTGAGACCTTTCCTCTATAAACTGTCTGCTAACATGTAACCGCTGCCCCTAATTCGTATAACCTAAACCTGTATCCCTTAACCCTGTAGGTCAAGACTCTAAATATGTCCTTAAAAAACCCTAATTCTCTATCCTCAATCCTATATCCGTAACCCCTAACCCAACATCATTAATCCTTAACCTTATTTTAATGCCCTTAACCTTATATCATTAACCCTGTCTTCCAGCCTTTACCCATAATCCAATATCATGAACCTTAATCTAATGCCCCAAAAACCTTAATCCCTAACTCAATACCCTAGACCTCTACACCCATACTCTAAACAATGCACCCATGTATCCCATACCACAAACTCTTAACCTTCTACCCTTAATTGCATACCACAAACCCCTATTCCCATGCCCTATACCTGGGTTCTCCAAAGTCAGTCCTGGAGGGCCATACCCATGCCAGATTTTTAGCATATCCCCATTTAGATAAATGTAGTTATCTTGAAAATCTGGTATGGATCCAGCTTTGGAGACCACTGCCCTATACCACTATCCCTTATCTTCTAAATCTTAAACCCTTACCTTTAAGGCCTAACACATGTAACCTTAAATACTTACCCTTATGCCCTAAATCCCTAATTATATTCCCTTTAGTCTTACCCCATACCCTTAATGCCACTCACTATATCCTTAAGCCGAAACATTTTGCCCCTTTAACATACTCCAATATAATTATTGGAACAAACACTTTTGAAATGTCCCCTTTTACAAGTATTTGAGAAGTGCCACCCACAACAATGATAAAAAAAGAGCACTTAATGTATTGGGTTGATTGCTGTTTAAGTGTTGAGTTACTAATAATGAATAAGAATAAATCGATTTTGGCTGGTAAGTAGACTTCTAGCCCTTTTCAGCTTAGGGAAATACAGATGCGAGAAATCCTATCCTTTTCTTTGCATAAAAAATCACTCTTGTCTTTCCAATTTATTCATAATTCCAAGAATCTATCATGTCACATTAAAACAAGATAGTATTTGGAAAGCTGAAGCATAAAACTACAAATTTTTCTTCATATGAATTACAGAGATTGAAAAGAGGAACCCTAATTCTAACTGGATTTCACCTTATGAACATAACACTCATCCTAACCCCAAGAGCTAACATATATAGTGCATCAAGAGAGGAACAAAAAAATATGGGTTACTATAAATACTGGGCAATAAAAGGTTATAGATCCATGAAATTACACCAATACTTGGATCTCTACAGCTTAAGGTTTTATTCATTAAATATAGATGTCTCTTTGGCTGAAAATATAGGTTTGTTTTTTAATATTCTACTCTTCAAAATGCTATTGAAGAGTGTCACAAAATATCTACTGATAATATCTATGAGAATGGAAGGGTCCTGATGGTTGCAAATGCAGATTTTCCACTAAATGACATTTTCTTGATAGGTAAATGTGATAGAAATGATCTACTGTAGATTAAACATTTATATTTACCCTGGTTAACTGGAGATTTTTCTCATCCCAATCCTCCTGTGAAACACACTTTCTCGTGCCTTGAACAGGAACACATGTTTATGTATTTCTAGGTTTGAAACTTCCCGCAAAAAGTATGTGAATACCCACTATTAAATTGTTTCTGTCTTGCAAGGAATCGGTTAAGGTCTATTTTTAGGTCTCAGCTAAACAGCGCGATCCCTGTCTAAAAGAGACATGTTGTGTTTAATCTATGGGCTTCAGCCTGTCCATGGGCTTACCATTTGCTGGCTCCATCGGTTCATATCCTTTGTCCCCATTTGTTCATGGCTTGCGGGCATCATGCCTTGTCTTGTGTTTAGCCCTTTCCCAGAGCATGGACCAAGTACTTGTGTCCATCCACTGCTCCCGTTTTAGGAGCTACTTTTTTCTTTGTGCATGAGCACTCCACATGAGTGCTCGTGTTTTTACAAACTCTGTCTGTGGCCTTTGTTTGAAATAACCCCGCACCCAGTTTCCATGGTGTCATCCTCCCCAAAATAAATGCATATTTGAGAAAAAAAGTAAATCACCTCAATAAATATGTCTCATCATTTCACAAGCAAGATTGGTTTCTGACAACAGGGCGCAATAATTCTGTTTCTTCCAGCTGCCTAACCTAAAATCTGAATTTATAGTCCACTAGATGGAGCTAAATGTCCAGCAAAAAAAAAAAACTTATCTCATTTTGAATAGTTGGCAAATTCTGCAATCGTATGTTTTGGGTTTCTCATAGTGCTCTCACTAATATTAAACAACTTCAATGAGAAAAAGCGGCTTTGAGATGGGCTCAATTGTGAAGCAATGCATTTGTTTATTAAAGGAAAAGAACATTTTATAAAAATGGTTTACTAATATAACGAGTTGTGCTAGAAGACAGGCCACGAAACCCGTCCAAAACAAGCTTCTGTTTGCTTTTTCAACATTTATACAGCGCAAACTCGACCCAAATGTATTGGAGCTCTTTACATGAGCACTAGTTACATTACACAAGGATGCATTTTTTTTTCTTTTCTTGGCACGGGGAGATTGAGTAATTTGACAAGAATCACAGGATGCTGAGTTGACACTGACACTCAAAACTCGGCAGCTCTGGCTGTGGCACCACAATCTCTCCCCAGAGGTGAGGGTTGCTTGACACCTCCAACCCACTGAAGTGTTTTAAGGCAGGTTGCACACAGTCGCGGTCCGTGTAGGAGTGCCGGCCGGGCGGTGACGTGGGGCGGGGGAGGGGCAGGGTGGGGGGTAGCAAAGTACGGATTACGGACCAATACAGGTAAGTAAACATTTAAATCAATGAAACGAATTTCGTTGCGCGCACTGCATCGCATTTGGCAATGCAGCGCTCACAACGAAATTCGTTTTATTGATTTAAATGTTTACTTACCTGTATTGGTCCGTAATCCATACTTTGCTACCCCCACCCTGCCCCTCCCCGCCCCACATCACCGCCCGGCCGGCACTCCTACACGGACCGCGACTGGTTGAACAGCAGCACGGGCTGCCGTTCAACATGCCATAAAGTAAACAAGCATTGTCAAAGCCAATATGTCTCACTTTTGGTCCTTATTGGCTTTGAAAATTGCTTTTTGCGGGATGCACTCTGGGCAGCCTCTTTAAAATTTGAAAAACATTGACAAAGCCAATAGCTCTCGCATAGGCTAGACCATAGGTCTTTGACGACAAAAGACTATTTGCCTATCAAAACTGCTGTGGCATGGATCCTTATCTTATCTGGGTTACACACATGCAACAAAGATTTCTTATTTCATAAGTTGTAGGCTGCAGTCCATACATTATCTGGTTTCGTTTCAGGTATCAGGTCATTATTTTGGCAAACTTCTAATATACCTGTGTGATTCCTGTTCACCCCAGACAACAAATCATTTTATGTTATTCTGTAAATTTTATATGTCTTTGAGGAGGCGTTTTAATTTTATGCTTCCTATTTTAAAAAGTGCTGGAATAAGAAAATGTAGATCCGCAATGATTTTTATTCAATCACTTTCTTCCATTCCAATTTGTTTTGGCTGTGGTTAAATACATTCAGCACTCAATTAAATTAAGAAAAATTTAATGAATAGATTTAAAGGTATATGCTATATGTTGCTACCTTCTGCACTGTTTTGCACATCATTTTGCACTTTACTTTCGAGCTGTCTTGCACATGCTGTCATTATATAGTATACTGTGAATTTCCAATGTTGCATGGTTTTTTTTTTTTGCAAGAATAGCGGTGTAGTAACATTCGTTTCTATGTTTATTTTTATGCACTGTGCTTTATTATGAGATATTTTGTATTATGTCTATTATTTTGCTTCTTTTACGGTTACATTTTCAACCGAATAACAAATATTTGACGTGAAGTGAATACCCACTAACCTATGAGTTTGAGTGTGTTCAATTAGTTTCCAGGACAGGCCTTGCAAAATGTAAACAATCCTGCCCATGATCAAATAGGTATACTGCAAGTATGGCTTAAATTTCATCATTTGTAAGTGAACCATATGAATGCAAAGTTACAACACTCATGATTCTGCAAATCAGGGTTGGTGCTAGGAAAGGGATGGGCTTCAATTAGGACAGATGCCGACGTTGCTTGTTCCTTGTCTTTGAAATGGCAAATGTGATTTATGATTGGGCATACATGTTTCCATTTAAGAAAGGAAATTATTACTTGCCATTAATGGCAGAATTTATTTGCCTCAGGGAGCGGCTGTTGTGCGAGTTTAAAGAAGTATACCTCCCTGTAGTACATTATTGTTTGAGGTCAAAGAAAATCACCGTAAATACGTTTCAATAAAAACGTGAGGTGAGACATAACCACATATTTTATTCTCCAAGGCAGATCCAACACAAATACATCAACTCCACACAACCTGCACCTACAACTTCTTAACGCAAATCAAAAGCGAACCTAAATGACAAACCAAGCAATTAGAATGCCAAAGGCACCACCATTACAAAACCAAGATTCACAATTCATCATGCATTACATGCAAAAACATTACTTAGCTACTCATAATGCCTCTGTAGGCAGGGATGAGATGCTTAGTCCTTTTAAGAGCCTTTCTAATTGCTCTTCGCTTTTGCCATCTAATCTGCATGGATCATTTGTAAAAATTGTACATTCAAGGACATTTTAGCTTGTGCATTTTCACGAAGATTTCAAGAGATAAAGTTGTGACAAAAATGCCGAAGGTTTTATAACATAGGAACTTTTGCTTTCTCCTACATCAAAACTACATGACACAATTTAGCCAAACTTAGCATTCATAATGTTTTGAGAAAGCGAAAAAAACTCAAATGTTGAGCTATCTTGGTAGTGAAGGTTAAGAATCACTTAAACTGAGATTTAAATCTGTCTCGGAAACTGATAGATTGAAAAAGGCTTATCGTTTATCTCTTTCAGCCTATTCACTGTTTGCTAAACCAGTCATGAAAATGATTATGAGGCCAGTGGGTACATGATGTCACACTCTACATCTACGGAAGGTTGAAGTTTTTTGAATGAGGGGTGAAAAATCACTTTTGGTCCCAAAATAAATTGCATCCATCAACTCAACTTTAGGTTCATAGAGCAATTTGCAAATGTTTCCCTCTCCTTTTTTAAACAATAATTTATTAAGAAAACGTAATGCTCTTAATAAATATATTCATGGGACCACTAATGTATGTCCCCAATAAATATTAGAGGAGCAGCAGCACCCCAATTTTACAAAACCACAAAGTTCGGTCTAGATCTATTCAGCAATGTTTTCTATATATTGATCTTTATTTATGTCAATAAAATCATAGGTATACTCATGGATTACAGTCCATAACATCACACCATAAAATAGCATAAAGTTCAGGCAATGAGAAAAGAAGGGGAAAGGGGCTAAAGTCCCTTACCAGGGGACTGTCCATACATCCTTGATTTCAGACTACTGGCCACTATGCGGGCCATTTGCCCTTATTCTGCATCCATTGAGGGTCACCCTTTGGCCCATTGGGGCTGATCAGATGAGAATAATCTCTTCCTTGATGGAGCAGCCTGCCTTCTGTCTAATGTATCCACAACACCTTTGTGACTAATCCGCGTCACTCACACTTTTGTGTGCCATAATTCCAAGTGGTGAAATAATTAACTGATGTGACCACTAATAAAGAAATACACAGCCATCCCTAGGTTCATCCTAGTCCTGATGAGACCCTAGTACCTGAATGGAAGGTGGAAACGCCACTGACAAACTAAAAAGACAGGCTTGACCTTCTCTCAATTGACACGTTGAGAATCCCCTTTGTGTCTTGCATTGCATTAAACAGTTTGGATGTCTTGCAGATGAAATAACCAATATATCGCATATGTTGTCACAATTGACCACTGTTGTTTTTTTCTGGTTTTGGTTGTTCTTACAATTGGGTCCTCTCTCTTATTTTTTCCATTTTTCTTAAAAATGACCTATCCCTCACAATGTTGCCAATGCTAAGAGTGTTTACTGATTTATAATTGAAATAAAATGATTCAGCTAATCGGATTTAACTACAAGGAACTGGCTTTTATCATTTTTTTAAATATTGATTTTATTCATGAGATTAAAACTACAACAGAATAAACGTCTGTCAATAAATAGAAATTCTAATGTAACCATAGATTGATTCTACACATAAACTTCTGGATAAACCTAAGGCCTTTAGCGATACATCTGTCCAAGTCAATGCTACAGCACACCCTCCAAGGACAGATGGACACTATATTATCACTTTCTCAAAAGACTTCACAAACTGTATGAACCCCTAATGGGCCGTAAAGGATTATCTGGCCACTGGTAGTAAAGGGCTTTGATACATTTACCAGAACACTGGGTAAAGAGAGTGCAAATGTAACTGCGGACTTGGTTCAGGTGAGCAATCCAATCTGCTTTCCACCTGCTGCAAAGAAGTGTCTAGTGGTGGTTAATAAGTCATGCAGGAAAAGCAGATACAAAGGGAAAAGTTGTGTATTCTTTTTAAAAAGTATTCATTGAGCAAGAAGTGACAAAAGCAGTGACCACGTTAGCTATTGTTGAATCACAAAGGCCCATGGCACCAGCTCTATCAGAGCTTCCCATATAGTCAATATTGCTCTATAGAAGGGAAGGGGCCCTAGACAGTAAAGTTTAAACTAAAGGGATGTGGAGCCCAGCTCCTATAACAAGCATTGGTAAATGCATTAGGTTTCGTCTATGTGATTAATAATGAACTGTTTTTGTTGTAAGTTGTAGTCTAGAAACCTGATTGCTCGTGTAGTCGCAACAACCCGAATGCTGATTGGCCAAGACGGACTGGAGGTGGTCAGAAATCAACAAGGTTGGTCGCAGGAAAAGCCCTTTACATTTTCTTCAACAATCTTTAATGAAAACTCGAGATCTACAGGTGGACAAAGTGACGGTGCACCTCCAATCCAAAGAATTGTTTTTACACAATAATAGATTACCGTCCTGGAGTCTAGGTATAAAATGAGATTAACTGTCTGAGCATGCAATGGTTTTATTGTAGTACCTTTGATAATTCTAATAATAAAGGGGGACACACAGCTAACAGCATCCCCTTTGTAAGATTTATTGTCCAACTGGCAGTTTAACAAAGAAATGGCAGATTTTACTATTGCAATTTTTTGAAAAGTTTACAACTTTCATTAGTTTAATTACCTTGTCAGTATCATACGAAAGACAGCTTATTCTGACAGCTATTTTTTTTTTTTAACTGGTTTGATAGTTCATTTGGTTAATGTGTCTGTTGAAGAGATCTGTGACTAGCATGCAGGATTTTCTCTAAAAGTGTGTAAGAACTGGCTCTGCCCGTTATTTATTTATTTTAGGAGTTTTATATAGCGCTTACACGACCCGAGGGGTATCAGAGCGCTTTACAACAACATACATGAATAGAAACATAAACTCACCTAGATTCTGGAAATTTCTCAGTTCAATAATTATGAGGTAAAAAAGGTTCCTTTCAGGGATGGTAGGGGAGTTCGGTTCAGGAGCTGAGGATCCGATCATTGAGAGGCTTTGCAACAGTGGTGCTCATCAATTAGTAGGGGATTAAGAGGAAAACAGTGTGGTTATTGTCCAGAGGGATAGAGATGACGGTTGAGGAGAAATTCTTTTAGTTGTCTCTTGAAGCTTGTGAAGGAGGGGTTAGTTCTGATATGAATTGGGAGAGAGTTCCAGATTTTAGGGTCATTGCCTGTGAAGGAGCGGGAAAGGGCTTTTTGTTTATGTTTTTTGGGTGGGAATAGAAGGAGCATGTTGGAGCTTCCTAGGTTTCTCGATTGTCCTGCTTCAGTGAGTTTGGCTGCGAGGTAATCCGGTTTGCCAGTGTGTAGGGCTTTATGGGTGAAACAGGCCGTTTTGAAACAGCAGCGTTCTTCGATTTATAGCCGTTTTAAGTTTTGCAACACAGGGGTG
Source organism: Calotriton arnoldi (assembly GCA_963921515.1). Taxonomy (NCBI): domain Eukaryota; kingdom Metazoa; phylum Chordata; class Amphibia; order Caudata; family Salamandridae; genus Calotriton; species Calotriton arnoldi. The sequence continues at coordinate 125,326 of CAWUFW010012945.1, forward strand.
ATGTGGTCGTGGTTCTTGGATCCCGTGACCATTCTTGCTGCTGCGTTTAGGGTGGCTCTCAAGGCGCTATGTGTGTTTTAGCTGCCCCAGTTAGTGTGGCGTTTCCATAGTCAAGTTGGATAGAACTAGAGCTTGTGTTGCGATTTTTAGGTCATTGGGGGGTAGGAAAGGCTTGATTTTGTTGAGGAGTTTTAGACTGCAGAAGGCGCCCGTTGCAGTGGAGCTTATGTGAGAGCTGATGTTGAGTTTTGTGTCCAATGAGATCCCTAGAGATTTAGCTGAGTTAGATGGGGTAAGCTTGCAGTTTAGAAAGTCTAGGTTTTTAACTTTTTTACCCATTCTTGGATCTGAGGGGGTTGGTCGTGATTGGAGAAGACAAGAATTTTGTTTTTTTCTTGGTTGAGTTTGAGGTTGTTGAGTGATAGCCAATTTTCTATGTTTGAAAGTGTGGAGTCGACTTGGTGGATGTCTTTAAGGGAGGATATTTCAAGGTAGAGCTGGGTGTCGTTGGCATAGAGGTGATAGGAGAAATTTGCTTGTTTTAGAATGGTAGTGAGGGGTTCCATGTAGATGTTGAAAGAGTGTGGAACACCTCGGGTTGTGGGTGAGATGTCTGACATCGAGTTTTCGATTTTTATGAGTTTGGATCGGTTATGTAGAACTGAGAAGAACCATTTCAAAACAGTGCCATCAGCTCCAATACATGTTTGTAGGGCATCTAAAAGTAACTTGTGATCCACCGTATTATAGGCCGCCTATAGGTGGAGGAGGGCAAGCAGGCAGCATCTGTTTGAGTCAAAGGAGTTGTGAATGTCATCTGTTATACTCAGTATAGCTGTTTCAGTGCTGCATCCCTTCCTGAAACCTGATTGATGTGAGTCAAGTAAGTTGTTTGAGTACAGGTGTTGACTGAATTGGAAGAGAACACCTTTCTCAAGGATTTTTGCTAGGAAAGGAAGGTTGGTGATGGGTCTAAAGTTTTTGTGATCGTTCAGGTCAGCATCGGGTTTTTTTACCAGGGGGGGGTGATTTGGCCTTGTTTAAGGCAGTCGGTCATCAGCCCGTTGTTTAAGGAGCTGTTAATGATCTTTGTCCATAGAGGGGTTAAGGTGAGGTTGAGGTTTTTGGCCAAGGAAGCAGGTAGTGGATCTGCTTAGTCGGCAGAGGGTTTGGAGTTGGCAATCACCATGGAGATGTCCTCTTCTGTGAGAGGTTTAAAGTCCTTCCAACTCTTAGGTGAAGAGGAGGGTCTTGTGTAGGGGCTTATTTTGGTGGCTGATGGGGGAGGGGTCTCGGTTCTGGGGATCATGGAGTGAACTGGGGTTGGATTTATCATTGAAGAATTTGGCCAGGTGGTCACACTGTAGTTTTGAAGCAGGGGGATTTTCCATGGCAGGTTTGGAGGTCTGTTTTCGGATGATGTTGAAGGTGGTTTTTTGCTTTATCCAAGGCACTCTGGAAGAAGGTGGCCTTCCCCTTGAGGATGTGTTTTTTGTAATTCATGCATTCTCTTCTGATTTGGAAGAGGTTGGTTGTGGATAGGTTTGCTCTCAAGAGTCTTTCAGCGGCTCTTACTTGTCTTCTTTCGGAGTTGAGGTCTTTGTTGAATCAGGGTCTAGATGGGATATCTCTGACCCTTTTGTGTTTCATGGGGGCTAGTTGATCAAGTGCAGTTTTCACCGTCATGTTGTAGAGTGTAGTGAGCTCGTCCGTGTTAAGGTTGTCTATGGTGGGCAGGAGTAGGGATGATATTTTTTCTTCCAGGTCAGAGATGGGGATGGGATTGAGGTTTCTGCTCCATTGATGGGTTATCAGGGCTCTGCCTGGTGGTGCTGCAGTTTGGTTAATGTTACATAGAATGATGTGGTGGTCTGACCAGTCAATTGGGAGAATGTTATTGATACTTATTTTTTCATTTTTGGCTATGATCGCATCTAAGGTAGAGCCTTTGTTGTGGGTTTGTCTCTTGCAGTGTTAGGTGAGCTCATTGGTGAGAAGTTCTTTGAGTGACTGTATTAAGTGCCCTTTTCGTTATTCCAGTGGAGATTGAAATCACCTATGATAATGTTGTCAGAGTTAGATAGGGAGCAGTGCATTAGTGGGTCAGATAGTTGTTTTCTGAATGTGGGAGTGTTTCCTGGTGGGTGGTAGATGAGATGCCATATCGTTACTATGTTGTCTTGTTGTGTTAGGTTGGTGCCGAGGTACTGTTGAAAAGGAGTGCGTTTTAGTGTCAACGATTTTGATGTTCTTCTTATGAATGATGGCAATACTGCCACCGCGATGGTCTATTCTGCCTTTTTATTGATGAAGAAACCTCGGGGGACTATAAGGTCAAGGATCGGATAGGATGATTCATTGAGCCAGGTTTCAGTGACGAACACAATGTCAATGTTATAGATCAGTATGGCAGCAGCCAACTCTGTTGCGTGCTTGATCGCTGATCTACAGTTTATAGGCATGCAGTTAACCTTGCAGCTGTTAGAGTGGTTTTGGGAGGAGGTGGGAGCCTGGGGTATGGCTGTGCATTGTAAGGTAGGTCTTGTAGTCCTAGGTGGGTTGATGACTCAGCCAATTCTGGTTATTACCTGGATATTACGGGGGGTCTTTGGTTGTTCTAGGGTCGTAAGTTTTGCCAAGATTCAATGCCTCTCTCAAGGACATCTCAGGGTTTGCTCTTTTCGGTCTGTGATATTGGTTGTTGAGAGGGGTAGTGTGCCAGCTGTTCGGTTGGGAGTTGGGCAGTTGAGAGGGCTTACTGATGTTTTTGTGGGATGGGAGCTGTGAGAGTTGGGTAGGGAGAGAGGGGGCTTTGGTGTTGAGAAGGATTTTGTTTATACCTCGAGTGATTATGTTGAGTTAGCTTTGAAGATGGGTTAGGCTTTCAGTCATGGATATGATGGACATATCCTTCTGCTGCAGAGAAATTAACAATCTTTCATGTGGGTATTCTTCACACCTGTGAATTATAGAGTTAGAACATTGCAAGACTATGGTACCAACACTAAATAAAATAATACGCTTTGTATAAGCACTTTCAAAAACGCTGCAATACATTTTATTTAAAAACACTGCAATACAGTGGAGAGGCAGTTTATTTTAAAATGGCTGCAATAACTTAAGACACTTGCAGCTCTTATATTGCCATTGGACTTAATTTGATTGTGAGGGACTGGAAAGTGTAGTGCTGTGATCAGAAATAGGAGAAGTAATTGTTTTCTGAAAACATTCAACTTCGCTCTTACAATACAAACGTTTAAAAATGCTGCATAGGGTCACAGAAGTAGCATATTGTGCGGCAGTAGAGTGGGTCACAGTGGAGGTGTATGCCTGCCTCTCCTGCTGGTCTGGCTCAGGGGCCAGTGCAGGGAGGCTCCGGGATCAACCTGCAGCTCTCCACTGCAAGCCTTCGCCAGAGCAAACCCCACTTCACGCATCCTTCCACGCAGGTCCATTCTAGGTGACAGCATTTTACAGAATGTAGTGGCTCAACTTGTTGTGCTGAACAAATTACGTGCTGGACATTTCTATTACAAAGGAGCCACTCGACTTGTCTATGATTAATGTATCTGGTGAGAAGGTGATACCCTCCAAATGAAGGTGAGTTCATGGTGATGCCTGTATCCCCAGGGCAGCAATGCAGAGGCCTTCAGTGTTGGGGCAGGGCGTCGAATAAGGAGACGCAGGGAGACCCGGAGCTCGGCCGCCTTCTGATACAGGAGAACGGGGAGGGAAATAAGTGTGTTGAAAAACATATGAGATGGGAAGAGACTGGGAAAAAAGGCTATGTGGCATGTTCAGAGCAGAACGGAAAACAGGGAATACTGAGCTGCTCCCAGATCTGTGAGATCCGACCACAGGCAGAAGGAGCGGTCCTGGCTAGCAAGGGTGCTGCAGGGCAGCAAGTACAAACTCAACACTGTATGAAACTGACACGAGAAACTGACAAGGCACTGCAAAGACTGTGTGCTGCAGGGCTTTCTGGCACAACCATTGCCAAAGGAGAGATGCTGTGGGGCACTTCATGCGCCTTCACACTGGCACACAAAGTTTACACTCCACTATGTGTACAGGGCCAACATCAGCACTAATGCTATTTATATAGTGCACACTACAAACTTCATTACCTTTAAGCACTAGAGGCACAACATCCAAAAAAAGTTCTGAGCGGGTAAAAACAGTAATTGGGCCTCTTGAAACTCACAACACCAAGCACACGAGGAAGAGCAAGAAATAGCATGCTACAGCCAAAAGAAACAAAGGAAAGGTAGGTGGCAAGCAAACGAACCAATGAAAAGTAAGGGGGTGTGATGTGAGCCCCTTTTAAGATATATATTAGCAGTAGATTTCACAAGCACAGCACTAGCACTGTGCAGGCCAGTGGCAGTTCTCCTTTAAGGGCTCCAGGGCTACGTCCTCCTTGTTTTCTAGACAATTTTCATTTTATTATACTAAGAGTGAATAATAATCTATTATTCACTCTTGGTACAATAAATAAAATGCCGTCCTGGTCCAGCAGCTGCCTGAGCCAGCATTTGCAACACTATCTGATGGCTGGCGCAAGCATACAACAACGTCTGCACCGTCATCATAGAGATTATCCAGGGCTGGTGAAACTCCTAGACCTGACCTCGGGCCCCTGGCACACCTCAGTGCCTCCTATCTGTGTCGTTTAAAGGTAGCCACGGGCGCTGCAGGCTTAAGCCCTGCAGTGCCTGTGGCTACATGCCAATCAGCCAGTCACTCCACCCTTTCTCCACTCGTCACAGAGTTGGGAAGGGATGGGGTGAAATAGCAGCCACTGAAACTTCAAGTCTGCGACTTTAAAGTTTCAGTTTCACCATCGTCACATTGGGGGGAGGTGGAGCTGGCACCATGCAGATTTTCATGAAGACCCTGACAAGCAAAATTATCCCCCTGGACGTGAGTGACCGGGTATCACTGGTTAAAAGTGAAGAAGAAAAAACAGGAGTAGGCCCGTTTACCCAGTGAAACGTGACCAAGGAGAGACCCTGGAGTAAGCAGGAAAAGGATTTATCAAGGTAAAGAGATTTGACAAATGGAGTGGGTTGCTACCACTAATCAGACCTACAGGTTAGGTTTTTAAAATGTGAAACAATGCTTCTTTAATCCTAAATAAGTTTAAGCGGTTTGCCATCACTAAACTGAACTACTGGTTAAATATCAGAATGAGACACATTATTTTAATATAGTAGATATGCTTTTAAAATTCAAAATTAAGACGTGATCTAGGGCCACATGGTTATGCTCTTAGGGAAAGGCGGCAAGATATATATAACTCCCCTTTTTACCATGTTGTCACACATCTCTTTGCAGCCTTATATATTGACCAGCTCCAGGAGTCAGGTTGGCAAATTTTTCTCACTCACCTATATAGAAGGTGAGAAACAAACTTACTGTCGGTTTATGATATAGCGGTTGGGGCAGAGGGGTTTTACCAAATTGAAAAATTTCCCTGTTTAACTAAATGAAACTATAACCATGTGAACACGAGATGTTATTAACTTCAAACATATCTAAAATAAAGAGAAATATAGTGTTATCTTAAAAATACTCAATAAGGGAATGGACAAGAACAGAACCACGTTGAAATATATGTTACAGAATGATAGACCTTTTGGTACAAAAACGTATTGCTTTTTTTCACCTCGATACAGGGTGTGTTTTAATCGAAGCTGTGTGCACAACAATCGCACTATTCGCTATATCTAATAAAAACGAAGAATAACAGGCATGAAGGGATAAAGAAAATAGGAGACTAAGGATAAAATAAAGGTATCTATTTATGAATAATAAAAAGTGCGAGATTTTCCCACTATTATAGAACAGAACATTGAACAATTATGCCGTGTTTTTATCTATATTTATAGAATCCGGATCCACATTACTGAAGTGTGTATCTCAAAATTGTACAGAGAAGCTTTTCCTTCCCGAGTGCTGCGGCACCGGTGAGTGTAGTTATGCATTTCCAAAAATGTTTAGCTAAGAACGAATAGGGAACTGGATGAGAGTGTGCATGATGAGAGAACGAATACATGGTTTAATTCCTGATGGTTTCTTTGAGGGTCATCTTGATTTTTAGAAATCCTCAAACAAGTGTGTATTTACAGGATTACAAACTGAATTATTGTTGCAAAGTTGAAATAATCACTGATGTATACTTTCATATAGCACTGTGGGATGTGTATATAAAGCTCAAATAATGAATAAGATAGGGTGTAAATTCTACATAGATACTATGTGTGATGAAATTGAGAAATAGAAATGATTTTTTAACAATGTCATGCAACACAATGAAATTGATTTTAATTGATCGTATATTTATTTTATATATTTTTTTCATGATAGGTTTTTATCTTAAGCAATGTGTAACTTGGATAAGGGAAGATAACGGTTAGTCCTGAGGAAAGTGGTTACATTCAGACAACTTCACCGAAACGAGTCGACGCAGCAAATTTATGTTAAATTTGAAAAGAGACAACAAGAACGAAAAAGACAGGGAATTTCTTCCCCTGCTGGGTGCTGTTTACATTAGTGTTCAAATTAACAGTTGCAAGACAAATTATATTGTCTGGTAGTTTCCTGTCCAGTGGGGTGGTTTATTTTGCAATTGATGTGTATAGGAGAATCTAGGTTTTTAATGGTTTTTAAGAATTTATGTGTATTTGTATACATGATTGGTTTTGTTGATATTCAAAATGTCTAATTATTTGTGATGTCTAATTATTTGTGATGTTTAATTATTTGTGATGATTTGTATTTGTATTATACATTTTTACCTATTTGAGTTTCTGATCTATTAAATACGCACAATAGTGCTTATATACTCTTATTAGAGTCTCTTAGTTTAATCTTGGGGGAACATTGATGCATCAGATGGTGATTGGCATGAGTGAGGAGTAAATGACCAAGTGTGCAAAAGGAGTTCCAGAGGGAAAATTCTGGTTTTAACTTTCAAGAGATTTGTAACAAACAACAATGTCTCAACTGGAAATCATTAAAACAGAGCAATTTAAATATAGTGATATAAATCACATAGGGAGGGGGAAGAAGAAAGGGAGACCACAAAGGGGCAGGGGTTCCGAAGAAAATTGTATTTGTAAGTAGTATTACAGCACTACAGTACAAATCAAAGTACAAGTGACCATAACACTCAAGTGAGCACTGGGCGTGATAGTGATACTGAACGGCGCAGTGACACAATGGTGAAAAACAGCGTGAACGGTGAAAGTACTATGAAGATAACGATGTGGTCAAAAATACAAAAATAGTTATATACAGTGTAGGTATTTAACAATGAATACATTGACCACAGCAGTGCCAAAGTTCTATGCTGGGGAGTCAACGGCGTTTCAATCTGATTGATTTCAGGTCATCATCAGGACAATGGTCACAATTTTTCAAAAAGTGCTGAATATAGCATAGAGTAGATCGAGAAGTCCAGGCAAGAGGGGATCAAGGGTAAATGTAGGGGAGATGAGGCGCAGCGTCAGGTCAGCGTGTGATCAATCCTACTCAGTGGGGAGGAACCGGCGTGGCATGTAGATTGAGTGCCGATTCGGCGGGGGTCAGACTGGCACTGTAATTAATCCAAGTACCGGGCGAAACGGAAGGAATATGGTTGGGAAAATTCAATAATCCAGAAACAGGACTCGAGCCGGCGGCGGGGAGATCCGTGGGTAACCGCTCCGACGGACTGGAACAAATCTAGGGCTGTATGTGGGACGAGTGAAGCGTTAAAAGTGGTTATAAATGCGCTCTTGTGTCCGGGTGTGGATTATGACTGGAGACCTGGTGCTGAAGCTGGTGTGCACTACTTGCGCTTCTTAGTGAGATAATCTGACAGGAATAACTAATATTGGCTTTTGCGGAGCTATGAAAAGATGGATGTTCTTTTGACTCATTTGAATATTGTTGCTCTCTCATGTTTTTCTCTCCTCTTCTGTTTTCTTTCCCCTTCCTTTGTTCTGTGCCTAGATATTGTGCAGTGTGCGATATAAACAAAAATAAAATGCTCAAGTTCAGCTGTGCCATTTTCTAAAATCATTTCATTCGATTTAAAAGCACGATTTCTTTTCATAGCCTCAACAAAAAGACTTCACGAAGAATATTTGGACAACAAAGCAAGTATTATTCCTAAAAGAACTTTACTAAGAATAAGCAAAGTGTCAACAATTGGCAAAGCACAGTTTCCCAAATTGGCAGAAGACAAAGAGAGCCAGGAGGTAACTAAATGTGAATGCATGATGTGCTTGCAAGAAAACTAAGACAACTGTAAAATATGATCTGATCATTAACAGTAGAAAAGGTTACAAAGTATAGGTCTCATCTCTAAATTATCTGCAAGGCCATAAGCTTATGAAGACAGTATTTTATGAAGCCAAAAAAACGTGATATTAGACAGAGATGTAGTTCTGTGTTGTCTGGTGAAATTGTACATGCATTGTGTCCTGGTTCATATATATAATGCCAACTTTGGATGGTTTATTGTAAATGGTAAATCATGCATAGCCATAAAAAATGATAAATTAAGTTGATCTTCGCTATTAAATGATTTCAGTACTCCCTGATTAACTTGGATGAACCATTTCAGTCCAGAATGTTCACTACTGTAGTCATTATTGGGTTACAGTCAAGTTGGAGGTAATGTGCATTCTGTTTTTCTTACAACCTGTGCATCATGAAAATGTTCTCTTAAACAAAAGCAAAGCCGTCCCCTCTAGTACATTCGGGTTCAGTTCGCCCTATATTAAAAAAACTGCAAAAAAAAACCCTAGCCCCTGGTATACAGAGAAAAGAGTGGCTCCTACAGGTTGTCTCCTATTGGCACACACAGGTTGCTCACCCCTCCCTGAGGGGCGTAACGCAGGCCCCTACAGTCCCTGCGGTGCAGAGAGGGCTCATTTAGCTCAATACCAATATATATGAAAAGCTGAGGGGCCCCTCATTGCATTCCTCACGGGGCCCCTTCATTTTGTGTTACACCACTGTGGCACAGCCTACCCCTGTAGTGGTCAGACAGCCTATTCCTCTCCTCAAGTCCACCTCCTCAAAACCCTGTGGTTTGCCTTCTGCATTCACACAGTCAGTGTTGTCACCTCTAGGAGCTTGTAGTGTGCCTCCGGATGCTGCGCCTCCGGCAACCAGCCCGCTCTGCATCCTGTCACTGGCCTCCTCCACCTCCCGCCCCGAAGTCTGCCTCAGCCACCTGCTAGACTGCACCTAGCCTGAAGAAACCATGTATTCCTCCACAGTCCGCTGCGCTGCCTTTGTTTACCCACTCGGTTTGTTTTACCCCCTCCAGAGCTCTAATGAGGATTACTGGGGTGTCATGTATGTGCGAGCCAGGGGCTGCAGATGTGGTAAACTCCGCACAGTGTGGGGACAGAGAGCAGGGGATGAGAATAATCAGATTCAGGCAATGGTGTCACGGCTCAGGCGAGTCCAGTTGGGGTGGAGAACTTCCTCCTGGCTTCAAGCAGCACACAAAGGGAGGAGTGTTTATTTCACTAGAAACTCATCAAACATATAAACTAACCTCCACTCTAGGCAGACACCAAGACCTGTGGCTGCGCTGTGCCATCTTTGGATGAGGGGGAGTGGGGTGGGTCTTTTCACATTTTGTCTATAATCTGTCGTAGCATCAGGATGACTTTTGGAAGCCTCGTGGCCATCAGCAGTAAGACTAGGAGCTATGCACCATAGGGTGGAAGTAGGGCTTGTGACACGGTGCCTGAGGCGAAGGTAGTCCCTGGCTTGTTTTAGGTGTAATGTCAGTTGTTATGTTATATATTGGGATGCAATAACAGAAAGAGACAGCAAAATAGTCAGCTGGCACACTATGCTAAGATCAGATTTTTTACTTAAATGTTTGAGCCACACCCTTAATTAATTGGGCACAATTTGAAGTAAATATGTGGTGTAAAAGCCACCATTGGAATCAATTTTTTTTTTTATCTCTTGCGGGGGAGAAACCCCCACCCCCCCACCCCCGCACCCTCCTTTTACTTCTTCTGGCTCGCTCATTATACTCACCTACAAAAAATCTCGCCACACCACTTTGAAAATCCACCGGCCGTCACTGGTTCAGGCGAACCTAAAAAGGTCTAAAAAGAGAATAAAACTGAAACAAATAACAAAAAAAGGCAAGCAGATTCAGAATACTGCAATAGATTGTTGCTACAAACAGCACTACTGGTGAATTATCTATTGACATGGACACACCTGCCATGGTTAAAAATTCAACTGCAGCCATGTTATGGATCCCTTCAAGTATTGCCCAGACAGAGGTATCCGTACCAGAGAAAAATTCTATTGCAGCACTGGAAACTCTACTCTTTCTCTTTTGCCTCATACCGTGTCATTTCAATAGATTGCAGCTGCTTAGTATATTCTGTGCAAACCCCTGCCTGAGATTGATAAATTCCCATAATATAAAAGAAGTGAAAAATTTCGCGGGATTACTGAGGTGGAATTCAAATCACACAGCCTATGTAAATGTATCACTGATAATATAGATCAAGTTTACATCGTGGTTATGAATCTGATCCCTCGGTTAATTTGTGTAGTCACCAGCCGCGGTCCGTGCAGGTAAAAGCGGTGGGGCCGTGTAAGGGGGGATTTCGAGGGACAATGCAGAGGGAAAATGAAATAAATAATAAATTTTCCCTCTGCAGCATCCCTCGAAATCCCCCCTTACTTGACCCCACCGCTTTTACCTGCACGGACCGCGGCTGGTAGTCACACTGAACCAGCCCATTTGACCCATAATTTGGCTCACACCAATGTTAACTATGAAATTCCTAATTATCATGAGAATCCCACAATATATTCATTGTCTAGTTTTCGTGCTATCAGGCAATACAATAAAGGAAGTAAAGAACCTGATTGTAGCAAAGAAAAAGGAATAAAGAGTGGTTAGGAGAGCCTACAATGTGAAACTGACATCAGCATGGCTCCTGGCAGGCTTGACCTCCACAGGGAAAACCAAGCTACAAAGAACAGTGTCCTAGAATGAGACACTTGATAACGAACATTTTACGTGCAGAAACAGGGCCAGTCTATTTGGCTATATCTTGATTAATGTTGAAGCCTGGACACAGGTCCTAGATATAAATGTGAAATTATGCTTAAAGAGTAACCACGACCCATGGTGACCATATTCCAAATAGACCTTTCAGTACTGTATCCCACACCGTTGACACCCAGAATTTTCTCCATTAAATAATTTAAGGGGATTGAAGAGGAAGCCAAAGAACTATAATTGAATTGCCCCACTTTTGATGCAACATGTAGCCATTGATCTCTCCAATCTCTTGTGAAGGGTTTGAGTGGCTTTGGTGAGTGTTCTTGGGCATCTGTAGTTGTCAAAGTCATTATTTAGGTAGTCTGTCTCTCGACTCCGGCGGGCAGCCTTCAAGGCTCAGAGATGGCTTCCATGTAGGCAGAAGCAACAGCGGTGCAGGCCAGAGGTGCTTCAGCAGGACCTTCAGGCTTAGTCCTGATCAAGGAGAAGCAAGCAGCCTGCAGATTCATAACCTGGATATGCCAACAGTGTAGGGTTCGTGGAAGTTCAGGTCCATAATGAGTTAAGGAAACTGTAGTGTAGCTTCAGCTTTTAGTCCCAAAGTCAGGCAGTCAGGCAACAACTCATTGTCAATCTAAGTCCAGTGCACTACACAAGATCAAATATACAATAATGTGACTGAGTTCTCATCCTTGGAGAAGAATCTTGGAAGTGGAAAAGCCTTTCAGTAGAATGCTTTGGAAACAAGCCTTACAAAAAAGAACAGAGAGGAAGAACTAAGTCGTGGTTTTTCCTCTACAGACATGATCTATCTTCCATTCTATACATGCCATTTGCACACAAAAGCAAATATTTGTGAATACCCATGGCTAACCAGGTCCACTGACAAGGTTATTAATTCATTCTAATGTTCACAGGGGTAAGGTGGTAGGTCTGTGTTCCTTGACCTAATGTTCACAAGCATTACATTTATTACAAATAAATAAATACATAATTAATACATAAAAGGCAGCCTCTTCCTTCCCAAGTCTCTCAATCTATTTGAAAGGATTACCAGTAGGCAATTCTCAAAGGCACCACAAAATAAATTACTACCTTCGAGCCCCAATGAAGAATGAAAGAACTGTTGAATAAGATTCATGCATTCATGTCCCACTTGAATTCTACTGATGCAAATAACTTGCACAAGAGTTGTACGCTGTCAAGAATCCTGAACATGGTCTACAAGAATATTGAGACCTGCTTCCACTGTACAATGATTATTTCCTTTCTGTCAACATTTACCCTGGACGGTGTAGCTGAGGGGGTCCTTTGATTCCAAAAGAAGATACTGGTCTAGGTAGGACTGCCAATTAACTAGATTGGGGAAATCCTGAAGTGTACTGGAACAAACTGTGTGGAGTAAATCTGCTCTGTTAGTAACACCCTGGTAACTTTTTTGAAAAGTGGGTAGAGTCAAAAGAGACATGCTTTAGAAACTTCAAGGTGTGTGGTAACATAGAAACTGCATGTATCCCAAGATAAAATGAATGCTAGAAAACCGTACTTCAAACCAGGATGTGGCTGTTTTATACACCGTTGTGAGAAATAATTTTACCCCACTTAGTGATTTTTCAACAGTATGTCCACGTCTGACCTAGTGATCCTGCAAGAGGTTTCCAGGCCAGTTTTCAGTGGAGATATGTTTAACTATGGATGGGTGGTTTACTCCTGATTCTTCAGGTTACAGTTTTACTGTTACACTTCATTGGAGACATTTTCACTATTTCTTGTTTCGATATATTTCCATGCAAAGATTATAAGTTATTTTTAGCGGTGGTAATTTTCATTATTTTTTGTTTTCCATTAATGTAGAATGCAGCGACTTTTGCCATGGAGAGTTTTAATCTTATTGTCTTTCTTTTTGTGATGCATTTTGAAATCCTTATCCACTTTCTCCATATTGTCTCTATTTCTTGTAGTAAACCTATATTATTTTCCTTAAACTGTTAATGGAGATTGACTTAGTTTGTTTCATACTGCATTGTTACATTGGTTGATTTATCATAGACAGCATCTCTGTACACTTTCTCAAGAGTTGCTCCTTGTACAAATTTATCAATCAGCCCGGCTTCATTGCTTCTCACATTCACTAGGGTACCTTAGGGTGAAGTGAGCTGACAAGGCACCCATAGGATTTGTCTGCTTGAAATATAAGGTAACACAAACCATAGACATTTTGACGACGTCCCCACCATCTTTGAGAGTTGTCCGAACGGGTCTTTCCTTTTCAGAGCATGAACCACAGTGCAAAAATGAGGGCAAGATTAGGATATTTTAACTTAATAATTATCCTTATAAATTGTGGGTGAAATCAATCATATAATATATATCAAGTAATGCTGAGTCAATAGGATGTTCTAATGTCAAGAAAAACTGCATTGATGGACAGCTGTTCATACAGATCAGCTCAACACAATTTTGTGCTGCACTCGGCAGCCTTTATATTGTGTAGTAAATATGTCCTACGTTCGGCATCACGTTGCACCTCGTGAGCACCCACCAAAAATCACTCCTTTGAGTGATGGTCTCGAATGTGAGGCAACTAGTTATTGGCCAAAAGTTGTCAAAATATGTACATTTTCAAGCTAACCAGTGTGAATGCAACACATTCAAAAATCCCTAAAATGTGTAGGGCATCGGTCCATCGGGGACCAGTGTGAGCCTAATGGTTTTCATGAATCACACAGCAAATGATATTGTCTTGTGCAAACTCATCTTTATTGGACTCAGATTTTCAACTGCAAATGAGAAGTGCTTTGTAGCAAGGCATCTTTTCCCTTAATTCCGCGATCATCTAAAGCTCCGAATCAAATCCACTCAAATAAAGAGGCATATTTCGGTGGAGGACTTATCCGAAAGTTGCAAATCTGAACAGTTTATGTGGTGCATATAGTAATTGATAAATAACGTAAGTGAGACAACAACATTGCGTGTGGCACCTTCACCCCACAGGTAAGTCTACCGGTGAATTGCAGGATAAAATCATCTGAACGTCTTCACTGCTGCAGGCAGCTCTCTCAGAGAAAACACTCCCGAGGGTTATTTACACTCCAGGGCCTTGCTGGAAACAGCAGACGCCTTGTATTGATGTTTTGAACCAATACATTGCTCTCGGCAGGGGGCGCGGCCCTGCGCATGCGTTAACACTCTTTAATTGGATTTATGAAGTCTGCAATCGGATACAATTATCACAACGGCAAGGCTAGCAGGAAACACCTCTGCATAACAATGGCTTTATGAAGGAAATAAGTACGACTCGGAAACTTGAAAACAAAATGTGCTCATCGACAGACAGTGCTCCTACACCCCTGCTCAGTTCTCTCCTCGCAAATCTGATGAAGGAATGGTTGCATTTCGAGGCCTTTCGAGGTAGCTTGTCGAGCAGCTCCAAATTATAATTTGCCGGTAATTTACTATCTATCACCTTCTTACCAACTCACTCAGATACCATTTTAACAAAGATGTCTTTGTCCCTTCCCTCTTGATTCTTTTAATTATATTTTCTTTCTCGCTCCCTCGTCGCAGACACCTGCCTCTGTCGCCCGCTCCCCCATTCTTCGATCCCCTGCTTCCAATTGACTCTCTTCCCCACCGCTCACATTCTCACTCGCGTGGAATCAAACACACTGTCTCTCGGTCAATGATGGAGCCAGCAGGAGTTCGCTCCAATCAGAAATCTTATTTTCACCGAGGGAAAGGTGCAAAGTAGAGTCACTCTTTCTGCTCTCTCTGCTCCTCCTGCCCCACCTGCTCCTCCCCAGGGCCATGGACGGGGACGGAGTCAGGGGGCTCTGGCTGAAAGTGCAGAAGAGAGCACTGTGTGCAGAATTACCCAAGATGGAGCAGGGTGGCTAATGTCATTGCATGACACTGGCCAGTGAGTACTCAAAACCATCCAGCTGACGAGCAGCAACATGGACTAGAAGTATCATTCTTGTGGACTACCACCCAAGTCTGTGTTTGCTGTATTGGTCGTATCCAGCAGGCCCTTTTATGTCCTTACTCTCTTCCACCATTTCATTGGGAATGACGAGCAATTTTATATGATATGTTTTTATTTCAGATATGCCAGTTCACTCCAAAAACGCAAAGTCAAAGAAGTTGTGTTAAATTATAAAGTGTATTAACAAATCATTGTGTGCGTTTTGCTGCTATGAGAAAATATAAAGAAATCAGAAAACTTTCTGGATCTCGATAATCAATATAGATCTGAGACCTGCTATCCAGACAACTATATGCGGATTAGAGCTTAATCAAAAGAAATAAACTGACAAGGCATATTCATAGGTGGCACTCTAAAGACTCAAAAAGAATTGTCACTTCCAAGCTAGCTAACCTGGTGATGCCCTTAAGACTGTTTGGATAAGTGGCAAATGCAGCAGATAGGGAGGTATTACCCTGCGCTGAACAGTTCAGCAGCGTGCCATAACCCTGAAAGTACCTATTTTCAGTTTAAGGAACGCAAACTCGACCCGAATGTATAGGAGCGCTTTACATGAGCGCCAGTTACATTACACAAGGTCACATTCATTTTAGGCAGGGCAGAATCAGGGATTTGCCCAGAATAACAGGAGGTTGAGCCGACGCCGAGACTCGAAAGTGGATCTGCAATTTCAAAGTAGGCAGCTCTGGAATTGGAAGTAGAAAAGCATGGAAGGTTTTGTGTCTCCATACCCGTCCCACTTAGTGCCACTTAGGGCCAGAAAGCTAAAGACCGATGGATCAAACTCAGATCTTTGTCACTGGGGGTGAATGTTTGCATTGTTCAGCATCACGTCCATCATTTGTTCCTTTTGCTTTTGTCACACTAAGTTCGGAAGGGTATGTCCAGACGTGGGTCCCGTGCTCACTGCACCACTGGATTCAAGCTAGCCTAACTGATGAGGGGTGATGCCCCGAAACCGGTCTCAGGATGCTTGCTTTCAATCCAGGGAGGACCTAGCTTAGCAGTTCGGGCTGTACTGTTCCCATGAGGAACAGGGTAAAGACTGATTTGCATATGGCTGGGTCCTCGTGGTGAGCAAAAGAATGATGGATTAAACTCAGATCTTTGTGACTGTGGGTGAATGTTTGCATTGTTCAGCATTCCGTGCATCATTTGTTCCTTTTGCTTTTGTAGCCCTAAGTCGGAAGGGTATGCCCAGACATGGGTCCCATGCTCACTGCGTCAATAGATTCAAGCTAGCTTGGCTGATGAGGGGTGATGCCCCGAAACCGGTCCCAGGATGCTTGTTTCTTGCCCAGGAGGACCTGGCTTGGCAGTTCGGTCTGGACTGTTCCCATAAGGAACAGGGCCAAGACTAATTTGCATATCGCTGGGTCCAAACTGGGGTAGCGTGGTGAGCAAAAGAATGATAAATTAAACCCAGATCTTTGTGACTAGGGGTGAATGTTTGCATTGTTCAGCATTCCGTCCATCATTTGTTTCTTTTGCTTATGTAGAGATGAAGGGCACCTGTAGTGAAGAGGCTTCAGCCGGTGAGTAAAAAAGAAGATTTATTGGAGATGAGGCACAGCACATCGGCATAGAACAACGCTCAACAGTAACTGCCTGAACGAGCTCTGGAACATGGAACGTAAATTGTACAGCGCAGGTACCGCGTTCCATGTTCCAGGCAGGGAAAGGCAGGAAACGGGATACAGAGCAGAAATACCACCAGGGAATGTAACACATCTCACCCTTATCAAAAAGTGACAAGGGGAAAAGAAAACACAAAATACAATTTAAGACACAAACCTGGCAGGTAAAACTCTAGGACGGTCATTGCTCTTAACTCTGGATGCTACAGATTGAGTGACATGATAAGAGTAATCATCCGGGTTAGAAACCTCATGTTGAGTGGAACCATGAGAGTTATTATCCGGATTAGGAACATCATATAATGACGCATCATCATTATTGACAGAGGACCCTAAGGACTTGCATTTAGCCACCCTCCTTACATTCCATACTCTACCATCCTGAGTAATAACTGTGTTCTTACAAACCTTAACAACTTTAATGGGATGACTGAACTTGGAAAAACCCTTCACCAAAAATCCAGGTTTTTTAATTCTTACCCAGTCACCAACAGCAAAATCCGAATTTTAACATTCATTTTGGAGTCAAACAAAATTTTCATCTTGTCCTGCCTATTCTCCACCCGTTTGGCAACTTGGTTAAGATCAATACTCTCATCCACCTTACTGATTTTTTTGATCCACCATGGACAAATTTCCGAAATGGGTTCTCTGCCCTTCAAAAGTCTGAAAGGACTTACCCCAGTCACCGAATGGGGAGTGATACGATACATCCATAACCTTTTCCTTACAATTTCCCTCCAATCAACTGAGCTGCCAGCTGATTGAATACCTTCTTTAAGAACACGATTAAACCGTTCCACCTGGCCATTTTCCCTTGGCTCATACAGGGAAGTGGTCACATGTTTGGTATTACACACATGGAGAAAACTTTCCATTTCTTGAGATGCGAGTTGCACCCCATTGTCTGTTACAAGAACTTCAGGGGACCCCTCACGTGCAAAAACTTCTTTGAAAAAGGTAATGATAACTTGACTAGTAGCATTTGCTACAAACTTGACTTCTGGCCACTTAGAATGGTAGTCTACCATAACTAGGGCAAAACGGGCATTAGACGGTAATTGTTTGAAAGGACCTGCTATGTCAAAAGCTACTTTTTGCCATGGGCACTCAGGCCAAGAGACTGGTTTAAGGGGGGCAGATGATACCTTAAGCATCTTATCACTGCTGATACACTCAGGACATTCCCTAACCACCCTATCTACCATTTTGTCAAGCCCAGGCCACCAAAAATTAGCTCGGATGAGTCTTTTCATAGAGGACATACCCAAATGTCCTTGGTGGGCAAGTAATAAGATCTTATTTTGCATAGACGTAGGAGGAATGATCTTACCAGCTTTAAAAGGCAAACCACCAAGGTCTTCTATCTCACTAGAAACACGACAGAAAGGGGCAATCTCAGCAGAAGCAGACTTTTCCTTTGGCCATCCATTTTTTATATAATCAATGATACGTTGGGACACAATATCATTATTAACCTCAGTAAGCCACTCAGTCTCAGATAAACACAAAAACTCTTGAGAAACAAAGTCTTTGACAGTGGTAACTATGTCCATTTCTTGTTCAACTAGGGATTCATCTGAACACGGCAATCTAGAAAGGAAATCAGCCGTGACATTGCTCCTACCAGGAACATATACCACCTGAAAATCATATTCCTGTAGTTTAGATGTGAGACGGGCTATACGTGCAGTGGAGTTCCATCCTCCCCCTGGAGATAATATGCCAACTAGGGGTTTATGATCAGTTCTGAGCGTAAATCTATTACCCCACACATAGTTACGAAAGTGTTCAATGGCCCAGATACAAGCTAATAATTCTCTCTCAATGACGGAATACCTCCTCTCCGTCATAGAAAGAGTCCTAGAGGCAAAAGCTACACACCACTCTTCCTTCCCCGCACACTGGCTAAGCACTCCACCAAGACCATACAAACTGGCATCTACGGTGATAAGACATCTCTTATTGAGGGAGAAAGATTTAAGGGTGGGAGCATTAACAATATCTCTTAATCTGTTTGAAAGCTGTCTCTTGTTTATCCGACCAGAAAAACTCAGTAGATTTCCTGGTTAACTCTCTAAGAGGTTCCATTTTGGTTGCAAAATTCTGTATGAATTTGCTATAGTATTCACACAGGCCCGCAAAAGAAAGTAGTTTCTCTCTATTGTCAGGAGCAGGTGCATTGATAATGGCATCGACCAACGATTTCTTGGGCACCACACCATCGCCAGAAAGAGTATGACCTAGATACTCCACCGATTTACAAAAGAAATTGCATTTGCCAGCTTTAAGTGTCAAACCACATTTACCTAATCTAAGACAAACCTCCTTTACATGATGAAAGTGGTCTTCCTCATTCTTAGAGAAAATTAGGATATCATCCTGGAAGCATTTAACGAACTTGCTGACATCTTTAAAAATGTGGTACATAGCCCTCTGAAACACAGAAGCGGCCGAAGCCAGGCCAAATGGCATTCCCTTGAATTGGAAAAGACCATGGGGTGTGATAAAAGCAGTGTAATGTTTGGAGTCCTCAGTGAGTTCAATTTGGTGGTAGGCCGACCGGAGATCAAAGGTGGAAAAAATGCAAGCACCATCCAACATACATACCATCTCATTTATATTGGGAAGAGGGTGGCAATCAGCAACTAGATTGGAATTCAAAGCCCTCAAATCAATACATAATCTAATACTTTTATCCGGTTTACGGGCTAAAACGATGGGAGAAACCCACTCAGAAGATTCTATTTCTTCAATAACGCCACTCTCAACCATCTCGTCCAACAAGTTTTTTAACTCAGACCTAACACTGATAGGAACACCTCTTAATTTTTGTTTCACAGGAACAGAACCTTGTTTGACTTTGATCCTATGGCTGAAACCTATAAGCTTGCCGAGATCCTCAGAAAATACCTTGGGAAACATGTTAACAAAATCAGTACTAGTTGAAGACAAGGCAAGAACCGAAACAGGTTCTTTGTTCCTGGGGTTCAAGACAATTCCCAATTTGGCTTGATCACGCCAGCCTAACACATTGATACCCTTGAATGCTACATATAACTTGATGTTGGCAGAATTACCCTTAAACTCAATGGATACATCCTTGAAACCCATAAAGTCAATGTAGGATCCATCAAAATTCTGCGCCACAATGTCAGGCTCAGATAATAATTCTAGGTCAATTAGTTCTCCAAAAGATTTCAGACAATACTCCTTTGTGATTATAGTCCAAGGCGATCCCGAGTCAGCCATTAACTCTAAGTCTCTTCCCAAGATGCATACAATGCATTTGGGAGAACAAATCCTTTCAACTTCAGAAATATCAAAGGAATCTTGGATCGAAACCACAATACCAGACTCTACATCGCCTTGAGAATGATCACAAGGATGAGCATCACCTCGGGAATGATCACACGAAAGAGAATGGTAAGACACAGAGGAAACTTTCCCTTTGGAGAATTTAGAAGAAACTGGTGCAAACATCTTGGAATTGGAATTCGGAGCACCGCCCCTCATAGTATTTTTGCACATTTTAGAGAAATGTCCCAAACGTCCACATTTACTGCATTCTTTACTAATGGCAGGACAGCATGGGAAAGAAGCTATATGATCAGGATTCCCGCATCTATAGCAATAAAATTGTCTGCTACTAGAAACATTAGTGTCATTGGAGTAAGTCTTAGAAGTACCAGGGTTGATTACATTGATCTCACTGGAAGCTGAAGATCTCGTTTCTTTATTAAGTGACTTGATCCATTTATCAAACTGCTCCAATGCTTTGGCTGTGCTAATAGCAGTCTCCAAATTGGGATCGCCTAATATCCACAATTGCTCTTGTACCTTCTTACTTCTTACATGAACGATAATTTGGTCCCTGATCATCTCGTCAGTAATTAAGCCAAAATTGCAGTGTAAAGACAATGCACGTAAAGCAGTGAGAAATTCATCGAAACTCTCGCCCTCTTCTTGAGCTCTAGTGTAGAATTTAAACCTATTAAGAGCAACACTAGTCGTTGGTTTGAATCTGCCTTCTATGCGTGAAATGGCTTCATCATACACATTGTAATCACCTCCCGACCTGACAGGAGGCAGAGTCCTATAAACAAGCTGTCCTTCAGAACCTAAGCAGTGAAGAAAAATATTTTTTTTCCTTTCCGCTGACATGCGTTCTCCATCAATAGCCTTTAAGTAGGTAATAAATTCCTCTTTCCATCTTGTCCAAGGAATGGGTGGTTCTCCCTTAACTTGCAAAAATTTAGAAGGAGGATCAAATTGCATTTTGTTGAGATGGTAGTAAAAATGAAGTAAAATGAGGACAGAAAAAGGTAAGTACCAGTCACAGCTGTGAAATAAATAATGAATACATAGGAAAATGTACTGTGATAACTATTGAGTACTCTATGAACAAAAAGTAATGTAATGAAAGTAGAAAGTGAACATCACCAAAATACTGCCTAAATGAAAGGAAACATTAGTATAGTACTGAAAGTGAAAAATACCAGGTGTGCCTGTCACCGAAAGCAAGCAGGAAGTAGCATATGTAATACGATAAGAAGTGTCACGCACTGTAGCACAAGCAGTATAAGAAGGTGTGCCTGTCACCGATGATGAACAGGCTATCTTACCAGTATGAATGCAGAAACAGTGAGGTAAGTACGATACTGTAAATTTCAATAGCGCGCATGTAGAAGGATCCCCACTGTGTTACCAGGGATGTTTCCGGCGTTTAAATGAATCGACCCCAAACCAAGATGGCCGCCAGAGTGATGAAACGCACTGCAGCCAATCAGGAAATGCGGTCGCGTTGAGGAACTGCACCAAGATGGCCGCCAGCGTGATGACGCGCTACGTAGCCAATAAGGAGGTGCGGTCGCGTTGAGAAGAAGTAGTATGCCGTTGGTGATTGAAAAAATCACGAAAAGCCCAAAACGAAGAAGAAGATGCAGCCAAGAAACCAGCGAACTGCGGTTTTCAGGGCCGAAAGCAGGAACCTCAGGTGCAGGACACAGAAAGGCAGTGATCCGCGGAGATGTGAAGAACGAGGAAATGGGTCCGGGAGACGTCGCAGCACCTGTGCCTCAGGAAGTATGTAGCAAACGAAGTCTCCAGCCAGTCGTCGCCAAATTTGTAGTGAAGAGGCTTCAGCCGGTGAGTAAAAAAGAAGATTTATTGGAGATGAGGCACAGCACATCGGCATAGAACAACGCTCAACAGTAACTGCCTGAACGAGCTCTGGAACATGGAACGTAAATTGTACAGCGCAGGTACCGCATTCCATGTTCCAGGCAGGGAAAGGCAGGAAACGGGATACAGAGCAGAAATACCACCAGGGAATGTAACAGCGCCATTGGAGGGGAAGGTGATCTTTGGGCGGGTGGGGCACAACAAATATTCTCACACCATCTGGCACTTGCACTAAAGCCAGCCTTATTAGATGCATAGCTATCATTCTTGTAGCCTGTGCAGTGCCCCAGGCCCTGAGGTAAAAGCACTTCAACAGCTGATTGTGGGATGGCTGGTAGGAAGCCATAGTTTATGAACAGAGGGATTTAATTTTATTGTAATCAGTGTTTCTAGTTTGCTAGTAACAAAGTCCATCTGAGCAGATCTTCCTGACCACTTCTCTTACCAAACATGCCTACTCAGGGCCATGAACAGTAAACAAAATATCAGACAAGACAACCCAGTGCAGTAACAATATAAATAGATTATGATTATGTGAAATACCACAAAATGACCTGTACAGTAGCTCAAAGCTGCACGCATACTGAAAAACCGTAAAGTGCAGGATTATCTCAAGCTAATATAAACTTATTTTGACTTGTACTTATGTTGGTTCTCTACTTATTTACTTATATACTATTGCATGACCTCCTCTGATGTGTCTGTAAAACCTACCTTTTTGGCCTGAATTTTGACTTTCTGTCCTGAATTGTTGTACTGAATTTTGACCCTTTGTCCTGATTTTTTACACTCTCCACCCTGAATTTGCAACCCATGCCAGTTAGTCACCCTGTACCAATTACATTTAACATTCTTGGACTGGGGAAGCAATGAGCTGGGAAACAAAGGCATCCGAGGGGCAGGGAAAGACACACATTCCACCTGCTGCTGCCAGTGCACTTAAGTGCCCATTTTTCCACCAGTGTCCTCAATGCAGTGCCGATCTTCACATTTGCAAATGTTCACTTTTCTAGTGAAAGCTGTATGGTGCACACGCACCCTGCTACTGCTCCCCAGTCCTAGTGCCGCAGTTCCTGACTGCAAGAAAATGCAAACAGATGCATCCTTTCTTATCGCCAGTTTCTCATTCCAATACACGTAATGCTGCGTCTTTCTTATAACCCCATCTATTTTGAGCTGCTCACCTGTTCATGTTGTTTTCTACCTTATGGCACTTCTAGTCCTGCATTCACTCCCCACCACAATTGGCAGAAAGCAAATAAAGACGCCACTCACACCTGACATGGAACATTGATGAATGCTGTTGCTTCTACTGGACTCATTTACACCAAATAAGAACCGCGCGTCCTTGGAGTTTAACAAAAGGAGTTAGAAGGCACTGTTTTGGTGCCAAAGCCAATACTTACACAGCACACTGAATACATTATTGGCGTTTTGAACAGCAAGTTAGAAACAATAATTCCTACTATGTTTGGTATTAAATAACAGGTGCTTAATTAGTTTCAACAATCTTATTTGAAATACGCATGGCCCAGGGCCTCCGCCTTTCAGGTGCACCCCCCATTGCAGAGAGTCTTGCCCTGATGACCTTGAATAATTCTTAAACAGAAGGTTTTAAATACCGTTTTCCTTTCATTTATTTTTAATGTGGGTGATGTGTGAGAATCTATTACAGATAATTTGGAGAAAATGTGTTTATGTTTCATGCAACATCCATAAAAAAGTTTTTTAGATCAAAACAGGACCTCACAAATGAGAAATGGGAGGGTGTCACAGAGATTACTTGCAGTAATATTAGTCAGCTTCTGCTGTGTTACAATATTGAAAACACTTCACCATCCCTGTATATTAGATGTAAACGCATTTATTAGATGTAAACGCATTAAGAATTTGGACAAGTGTGTCTGTGCACTGTCAGTGACCTGGACACAGAGGGCATGAAAGAGTTGAAACCAGATCAGAAATTCAAAGCTGTTCCGAACAGGGGCCCCCAAAATATTTTTGGCCCAGTGCCCCCAAAATCCTTAAGATGTCCCTGATCAGCACCGTTAAAATGTGGCCTCTTGTTATGTGTGACAGTTCTATAGAGTCCTGCCTTTGCGTATGTCATATTCTAGGGCTTGTAGTTTTGTCCATGATCACCTTCCCCCACCTAGATTTTCATCTCTGCTTTGACACTCTTTTTCTACTGATCCACCCCAGGTCCACGCTGCTAATGCCAGAGGGGCACCCTCCAGCAGCTGCTCCCTCTGTAGTTCACCCATATCCATCCTGCCCTTGGCTAGCCCCTGCGAACCCCTCTTGCCACATGGTGACCGCCTCCAGCCTCCTGCCATTCCGACTTCATCACCTGTTGTGCACTGACATCTCCTCCCCCCACGCCTCTTGCACCTTCTACAGCCCCCTCGCACCCCAATTTTACTGTGTCCATTCTACCACTGTGAAGAACTTTAATGTCTTTCAGCTATATAAACCTATATGCAAACATACATAAATGAATAAATTGAACATTGCTTGCTAGCACTGTTGAGACAATGCATGCAAAGTGCTGATGGGTAAAATCCAGAGTGTCTTAATGAATTGCGTATAACAGATGGCCTCTTGGCACCCGTGGATGAGTTTAATCACCTTATGTTAAGTGACCCCAGAAACCACAGGCACTAGTCCAATGATCTTCTCTAAACAGCTCTTATTTTGTGCTCTTACATTTGTAGTCTCGCTTCACACGAACTCAACTTATT
Organism: Calotriton arnoldi; assembly: GCA_963921515.1. Taxonomy (NCBI): domain Eukaryota; kingdom Metazoa; phylum Chordata; class Amphibia; order Caudata; family Salamandridae; genus Calotriton; species Calotriton arnoldi. The sequence continues at coordinate 149,920 of CAWUFW010012945.1, forward strand.
GGACTTACACACATGAAAACCATGGTTTGTATTAGCAAAGGAGCAAGGGAACTCTAATACGACTTCCCATTCCCATCGAGAAACCCTTAAGTCAGGTCGTAACCACAATACAAACAAGCATTTGCAGTGCAATAGGTCTTGCATTCACGCAAGTTTGAGCTATTGTTTGGGTTTTAAAACATAAATAAAAGGCATTGTCATTTACAATACTAATAGCTTAAACTCTTGCAAATGCGAGACCTATTGCATTGCAATAAAAGGCCTTCTCTACCACTTGTTAGATTGTAAATATCAGAGGAAGAGACCGGCCTGTGACTTCTTCAAAGTTGTGATAAATAGTGCTGTGAAGAAGATGTGTAAGTGTTGTGAATTACACAGACACAAAGTGTGAAGTGAGAGGTACATATGATCCGAGTTATAAACACTAACAAAGTGCCCCGACACCTTTCGCTCTGTTATTACACTGTCGCGGCTCAGGAGGAAGAGCGGGAGGGGGGGCTATTTCCTACCCTCTCCTTGATTTGAGTGTGCAGTGTGGCATTGCACAATGTAATTGCTATATTTGGCCTAATAAAAAACACTCCAGCTGTAGTAGGGCCCTGGCTTCACCTCCTGGTGCAGGGCGGGCTGTGCTTTATGGCAGGCATGGAGGGAGGGAGGGATGGTCTCGGCTGCAGCTCCGGCTCATACAGTGCCCCTGCTATTACTAGTGAGCGAGAGGCGCTGAAGTGGTATTTAACTTTATTAATGTAATTTCAAGACCTGTGAATTCGTCTTTTTTTATCTGGACACCATTAAGAACAAGTCTTGTGTTATTGTACTTGTGCTCTCTCTTTATGTTCGTACTGCTGTTGCATTTATGTAAAAACTTAGACACTATGTTTATTCACTTGTAGATTCCCCTGAAGAAGGGCAGACATTTATGCCCGAAATGCATTGGGGTTCTTTTATAATCTGCAAGAAGCTCGCAATTGTTACTTTGCATCATTGATTGGAGTTCTTCACGGGAGACTGATCAAGTCTGCTCAATAAAAGAAGATATTTTTTTGAGCTATCGTCACCATCTTTGTTTGTCATTCACTTTGGATATTTTGGTTTCTAATGAGCTTTATTGCATATGTAGTTACCTGTTATATCTGATTACTTAGAGTAATATGTGATATACTCCATCAGAGTGTTTTATCGTGGTGCACCTGAAGGCTATGACCTTTGGCCTAGCATCACACACTTTTCAAGTAGGGGGTGGGCTGTACCCTCCTCTTCAGGTGCACACCAATTTGATTAACGTTGACGTTATTGTTTGAATCATTAGTATCATTGGTTGAATTGAGTGCATACCAGCTGTTATTCCTCACTTTTGGAAAGTTGGCATTTTCTTTTCTTATCCATTTGGTGCCTCCAGCAGTTCCTGGGTCACATGACTAGATGTAGTTGGCCTTTGTGTGTTCCTCCGAGATAGCCACACAATAGAGAGACTAGGTGCTGGCAGCAGTGGACATCCTGACTTGATGAGAGGGGTGGATCTGTCACCTGTCATACTTGCACATTAAAGAGACTGCCTCAGCACACACACAAAAAATTTCACACAAGCCCAGTGTGACTTCAAACAGCCTGGGACCAGAGCAGGGAAGGAAGAAATTTCAGACACTTCTGTGTGGGGGAAAACTCCAGAAGTTTCTCCCACTTCAAAGTCAGCACCTGGTATAAACGTGGGACCCCTAAACCCCCTCTTAAGTATACTGCTGGACCTGTGGGCACTACAGAAGAAGGACTGGCCTGCTGCTTGAGGCCTGCACTACTGACTGAGAAGGAAGATTGGCCCTCTCCCTTTATCCAAGGTACCTGAGTGACTCCAAGGGCTAGGTAGCTGACCTCCTGTTCTGAGCTACAGGGACACAACAACCTCCAGAGGCCTCCCTGCAACTGGACCCTTGGTGTGGCATCAGTTCACCTCCTCTCTGAAGAAAAGTAGAAATTATAAAGTTTTGGGTTCTTTGTGAATGGGTCCGTTTGCACCAAGATGTTGCAGTCCACGCCGACCACCAATGCAAAGCTCTGGTGAACCCGACTATTCACACTACAGTGACCACCAGTGACGACCGGCATCATGAAATCTGGACTTCACACTAAAGCATTGACAGTCCACGGTGACCACCAACGGGAATCTCTAGCAAAACCATCTGCGACACCCGACAGGATCTTCAGGCTACAGAGCCGACCGTACAAAATGCCTAGCCTGCTCCTCATGCTACAGCAACAACCATCCATGATGCTCTCCCTGGTCCTCACAGTCGCCTCCACTGCGAACTAGACTCTTTGCACCAGACTTTGAGAAGGTAACATTTTCAGAGGAACTAACCTTGTCCCTGTATCTGGCATACACTCCATCACAGTGGGTCTGAACTCGTGACTTTTACCTGGTCTAGCATGACAGATAACAGTGAGTGACTCTCTGTGCTTTTAGGCATTATATTTACCTGAAATCTTTCAAATTGCATATCTCCAGTTCTATTGATTGGATTTTTGTTGTTTTAGTTTCAAATAATTTATTACATTTTCCTCTATTCTTCGAAAGTTGTGTGGGATTTTTCCTGTGTAGTGTTTTCACTTTATTACTGTTTGAGTGCTGCATAAATACTTTACACATTCCCTCTAAGTTAAGCCTGAATGCTATTATGCCAAGCTACCACAGGGTTAAGCACATGTTAAGCACAAGTAAGTTTAGTGACTTTTTGTGGTTCAACCTGATAAGGATTGTGGCTATTGTTGGAGAAGGGAGAATCACATCCCCTTCAACCAACAACCCAATTTCTCAGAAGATAGCGAGTGGTTGGCCTGTAAGGAGCCAAAGGTCAAGGGCTTGCAATTCTCATACAAGTCTTTAACAAGTATATACCTTTCTTAGTCCAATATGGTCCCACACAGGATGAAATAATAATTATTTTATTATTATACCATACAAATACAAGATCAGATTTGTGTATGGGACAAGATGAGTTTTATTTACAAGTTTAAGTGCTTTGGATGTGTCTAGTATAAATCGCATAAAATGGGTTACATTATATTGGTTTATGGCTCAAATTGCAGGGAGAGGAAAGGGGAGCAGCAATCCCATTTGATCTGAAGCCATGGAGGTTTCTTCATTTGGTCATCAGAGAACCAACAGGCTCCCTGTGTAGCGATATACACTGTCTGGTAGTTCGGGAATGTACATCGGCCATCTCGATAATCTCGAGTTTCTTGAATGATATTCTGGCTCTTTTGTTGCACTATAGGAACTCAGAGACTATTTTGTTGAGCAAAGTAAAGAATGACTGAGAAAGGCAAATGGGGAGCATGCTGGAAAGACAGTGTATCCAATCTGCCCCACCAAGAAATGTCTTTGGAGAGTATGATGATAAAAGATCCTAGATTTTAGTAATGGTTTGTTGTTCATTACAAGCGACTGAATCAAAAACATTGTTGCAGAACCAAATACTTAAGTTTTTAATGTATTTTGTTTGCCAACAAAACACTGTCTCCAAAATACAAGGAAAATAGAGCAGGTTAAGGGGGGGAGAACCTCTGTTTTGTCTATTTTCAGGGTTGAGAAATGTAGATGTGTAATTTACAATGACATATGCAGCTTGAATTGAATGACGTTAATCGTTGGACTGTATTTAGACACTTATATTCACCTTTCTTTTTTCTTCACTGTTTGATAACTTGGAACACTGAGCACTTCTTGCATTCAACGTAATTCTTTGGTTGTTAAATATTTGTATTTGTAGGTTTGCTTTGCAAATTATTTAAGCCACATTAATTGTATTGGCTCACATTTTGTTTGCTCATAAATGTATTGAATTATGTGTAAATGAGACCACAGTGAACCATTATTGTGCATATATATAGTAACCAGGTTCCTAATGGCATATTGGGTTGCCCTTTTTTGTGTTACTTTGTAGTTAGGTTGCAAAAGCTTTCTCAATTTGTTTACTCAGGGATGGCAGTTTAGTCACTGGTCTCAAAAGTCTGAAACTTGTTGGATTCAAATTGGACTTTTTGAGAAGTGTGGTAATTTGCCTGTGTTTTAGAGATGTAGGGAAGATGCCTGCATCAAGAGTGGAATTGACCTTTTTGAGAAGAAGGGAGGATATGTCTTGAAGACAATTTTTGTTTTATCAAAATCTGGAGTATGGAGATGGACTGAATGAGTTAATAATTTGCAAGAATGTTTGAAGGTAGGCTTCTGAAACAGACTATTTGGTGGCAGTTCTTTTAGGTATCCCATGTGTTAAAGAACACCTAGGCCCTAATTACGAGACTCGTGGTGGCGCAGCAGTGGCGGTACAGCCACTGCCGCACTGGCGGTCCAACCGCCCCATTGTGAGTGGGGCGGTCGGACCTCACGGGGACCGCCGCCACCAGGGAACTGCTGTTCCCTGGCAGTGGCGCAGTGGTCTTGAGGCCGCAATATGCTTGGCAGGACTGCCAAGCATATTGCGAGTTTCCTCTCCGCCACGATTTTCATGGCAGTTTCACCACCATGAAAACTGTGGCAGAGAGGAAACAAAGGGAGTCCTACAGGGCCTCACACTATGTGGATGCATGCAGGGGGGTATGCATGCATCCCAGTTCCTGCACGGCATGGACTATAAAGTCCATGCCGTGCAGGAACTGTTTTTGGCGTTCCCATTGCGGTTCCCATTTTTTGAGGCAGCGCCGTGGGAACGCCAAAAAACAGCCCACCAGTCCAGACAGGAGGAAACTCCTAATCTGTCGGGCGGCACGACCATGGCTTTGGTGCAGCGGGAGTATGGCGGTGGTGTACCGCCAGCACCCACTGCGCCAAAAGTCATAATCGGGCCCCTAGATTTTAAAAGAAGTTCAAAGTGGATTCAGTGTATTTTCTGTGAACAGCCAATATTGATATTGTTGACAAGGTTTGAAGAAGTTTTAATTTCTATTATAGAGATGGGATTTGTACCGTGTTTTATTCTGTAGAACAGAGTTCTAGGACAATTTATGACATCTTTGATTTTGTCCTTCCTCTAGTTAGATTTAGTCACCAAGATGAGGCATTTTTGAATGGGTAAGCTTCAAACATTCCTTTATCAGTTTTTACTAGCGTTGCAACATTCTATTCAAATCTGCTGACTGACCTTTGTGGGATTTGGGGATATGATCAAATTTGACTGAGGACTACATTGTATTGGGACCTTCCCCAAAATCTGCAATGATAGCTTTTGTTCATTTCATTTACTGTAAGGGTCACATTGTCTTAGATATTCTTCACAACTCTGTGCTGACAACATGCAAGCAGGTTTCATGCTAAATAAACATACAATCACGTTTCTATATACTTCTACAGTCCACATGGATGGAATGCTATGGGTCATCTTTTGTTTGCAAGCCATTTGACCTCCAACAGGGTGGCAGTGGGAGAATATTTCAAAGGATGATCTTTTCAGGGTCTGTCCTAGGCAGTAATATATATTTATTTTGTATTCGCTTATAAAGGGGTGTAAGTAAAATAATGTACACCTATGCTCATGCAGCACATAACTGTTATTGTTGAGGGTTCCACCAATAAAGAGAGGGATCAGACATACCCCTTGTACCATTATATCTTCCCTGTATTTGCTTGCACCAGGTGGCTATAAATACCTGCTGTAGGTGTTGGCATTTTGGAGTTAATCCATTATAACTAATGAATGCTCTTATACAGGGGATTGCCAACACCATGCAATGCCCCTTTTATATTTATATTTATATTTACTCCTAGTCTTCACCTATCAATCATAGTATCACCCTCACACACTCTTCATAGCAGAGAAAAGACAATGCCCATTAGAAACTAAACAAACCATAGTGAGGAATAATTTGACACAATGCAAAATAGTGGACCCAGCCTATAAAAACAGCTATAATCCAAGGCCCATTTTAGAATACAAAACTGGTGAACGGCTGTTGTGAGTTGGTGAAGAGATGTGTCCATTTAATTCCGTTAATGAATACATTTTTTCCATGTTAACTAGTTAAGCTACCTCCAGCAGCTAGAATGCTTTCAATGAGAGGCAAATAAAGAAGAGACTAATTTTGCAACAATTTTGGTGAATATTAATCTCTTTGCTGTTCATTTCCAAGAAGCTCAAGACCAGGCGTTTCGAATAAGCCCCCAGGGCTGTGCTCACACACCTGCTACAGAGCACCTGGATACAGTTACAGGTGATTAGCTATAAAAACACATATAACATAACATAAGAAAATTAATTTAAAGTTAACATCAGCACATGCTTACACCTGCACATGCATGGGCGGCCAACTAGAAATGATTAAAAACATTTTCAGATAGTTGCTGTAATGACCTTAGGCAGGATTGGAATCCAAGCATATAGACCAATAATCTGATCGACGCCACTAGCGACGATAAAAACTCTCCCAACCCCCCTGAACTCAGCCCCATTGATGATAACTCTACCCCTATTCTTTCGGAACTCAGCCAGGTCTCCGCAGATCAGATCATCGACCTTATTTCCGCTATCAAATCTGGATCCCCTAATGATCCATGCCCCCCTACCACGTTGAAACTGATTCCCGATATCATAGGCCCCAACCTAGCAAACATCTGTAACTCGAAGTTCAGGACAGGAATTTACCCTTCCACCTGGAAAAAAGCTGTCATCAAGCCGCTACTAAAGAAGAACAACCTCGACCCCACAGAGACCAAAAACTACAGACCAATTGCATGTCTCCCTTTCCCCGCAAACATTTTTGAAAAAGTGATGAACACTCAGCTGGCCCATTTTATTGATGAAAACAACCTTCTAGATGACACCCAATTTGGATTTAGAAAAGGCCACGGCACCGAAACAGCCCTCATTAAGGCATCCGATGAAATTAGGATGATACTTGACCATGGGGGTGCCGCGGTCCTGGTGCTGCTGGATCTTTCGATACAAAAGGGGATGATGGACGGAACGTTTGAGCCAATCAAACACTCACCCCCAGTCAACTGATCTGGGTTTAATCCATCATCATTCTTTAGCTCACTCCACCACCCCAGTTCAGACATGGCCATATGCAAATCAGTCTGACCCTGTGCCTCATGGGAACAGTCCAGCCCGAACTGCCAAGCCATGTCTTCCCTGGACCGGAAACAAGCATCCTAGGACCGGTTTCTGGCATTCCAGCCGTCATCAGCCAGGCTTGCTTGAATCCAGTGGCAAAGTGAGCAAGGGACCCACGTCTGGGCATACCCCCGCCAACTTAGGGCGAACAAAGCGATACAAAAGGGGATGATGGACGGAACGTTTGAGCCAATCAAACACTCACCCCCAGTCAACTGATCTGGGTTTAATCCATCATCATTCTTTAGCTCACTCCACCACCCCAGTTCAGACATGGCCATATGCAAATCAGTCTGACCCTGTGCCTCATGGGAACAGTCCAGTCCGAACTGCCAAGCCATGTCTTCCCTGGACCGGAAACAAGCATCCTAGGACCGGTTTCTGGCATTCCAGCCGTCATCAGCCAGGCTTGCTTGAATCCAGTGGCAAAGTGAGCAAGGGACCCACGTCTGGGCATACCCCCGCCAACTAGCAAACATCTGTAACTCGATGTTCAGGACAGGAATTTACCCTTCCACCTGGAAAAAAGCTGTCATCAAGCCGCTACTAAAGAAGAACAACCTCGACCCCACAGAGACCAAAAACTACAGACCAATTGCATGTCTCCCTTTCCCCGCAAACATTTTTGAAAAAGTGATGAACACTCAGCTGGCCCATTTTATTGATGAAAACAACCTTCTAGATGACACCCAATTTGGATTTAGAAAAGGCCACGGCACCGAAACAGCCCTCATTAAGGCATCCGATGAAATTAGGATGATACTTGACCATGGGGGTGCCGCGGTCCTGGTGCTGCTGGATCTTTCAGCAGCATTCGACTCGGTCGACCACGCAACCCTGGTCGACCGTGTCTCAGCAATAGGCATCACAGACAGAGCCAAGGCCCTCCTGGCCTCCTTTCTATCTAACCGCACCCAACTAGTAACCCTTGGCGACTTCAAATCTCTATCATTTGCACTCCCGTGCGGTGTGCCGCAAGGATCATCGCTGAGTCTGACCTTGTTTAATATATACGTGTCGGACTTGGCGAGGATCATCAAGTCCTACGATATGCGACTAACCTCATTCGCCGATGATACACAACTGGTGATAGCGGTTCATAATGATGGAGGGACAGTCGCGGCAAACTTCCAAGAGGGAATGCTTGCAATAAGCACCTGGATGGCAAACAACTGCCTCAAATTAAATTCAGACAAGACGGAGGTGATGATCTTTGGTAATCTCTCCCCTAGCTGGTCCCCCACTTGGTGGCCAGCAGAGTTAGGCTCACCTCCGTCCCCCGTCACAAAGGTCAGAAACCTAGGCGTTATGTTCGACGACAAGTTGTCATTTATACACCATGCAAACGCAGTTGCCTCTTCACCCTTCTATACCATCAGGATGATAAAAAAACTTCTACCTTTTCTACCATCTAGCGCCGGCAGGACTCTTATCAGCACGCTGGTTATGTCAAAGGTAGACTACTGTAATGGTCTACTCATCAATGCCCAGGAAAGAGTCCTAAACAAGTTACAAATGGTGCAAAACGCAGCAGCAAGGATTCTGTCAGGCACCCCCAAGTCCAAACCAATATCCAAGGTGGTACGACAGTTTCACTGGTTACCTATCAGGAGCAGAACAAAGTTCAAGGCCCTATGCATTGCCTACAAGGCAATCCACAACACAGGACCTGAGTTCCTGAAGAAAACCCTCTGTTCCTACATGCCAAGTAGACCCTTGCGCTCATCAGCAGCAAACCTGCTGACTATCCCCAGAACCAAGAAAGCTTCTTGGGGCGACAGAAGATTCACTGTCGCCACTGCCAGACTATGGAACACACTCCCCCTTCACATCAAGACCATTCCCACTCTGTTTTCCTTCCGGAAACAATTAAAAACCTGGCTTTTTAACCAATAAATTACCTGCTCCCAGTCCTTCCTCCGCCCAGCCGTCCGTAGCGCCGAGGCACCCAAGGGTATTTGAGCGCTCTACAAATTGCTTAAATAAATAAATAAATAGATCCAAGCCTCTCTAAAGCCCAGGAGTCTTCCTACCTATAATCTCAACTAAAGTACTTTAAATCAGGTCCTGGGGAACATGGAAGATAGAAAGCAGAAGGGAGAAACAAAGGAATATGCTGCATTCTGAGCTTCATTCACCTCCTATAGCTGCCGCAGCCCGTGCAGGTATGAGCAGTGGGGCCCGGTGGGGGGGATTTCAATGGACAATGATGAGGGGAAATGAAATAAATAATTAATTTTCCCTCGTCATCGTCAGTCGGAATCCCCCCCCCCCCACACCAGGCCCCACTGCCCACTGCTCTTACCTGCACGGGCTGTGGCTGTCCTATAAGCAAAGGGCATTACACAATCACAATTCATAGGTTCTACAGGTCTAAGCAATGTAGATATATGTGCAAAGTTAGACTTACAGTATATTGTAACACTCCACTTGCATGCTTCAGCTGGATGAATCCGAGGACTCCACGCTGAATAGAGCTGAGTGAGGAAAAGTGAGAGATAAGGAGGAACATCAGATAACAAAACCTGCCTAAGAGAAAACTACCCACAGGAACACAAGAAAAAGAACAAAGGTGAGACAGAAGGGAATCCAGGTACGAACTAGAACAAAGTTCGAGGAAGGCCACAAACAGACTTTTTCAGTCTCTTTTTCGTATACTGTAAAGAACAGTGGTTCCCAGTGGAACCAACAGTTATAAAGCAACAAAAAATTATTTCATCATGGACCCAATCAAAGTCAGACAATGACATTAGTCTTTTTCTTATATAGGCATATTCATAGAAAGTTTGCATTTTTTCATAGGTGCATTCAGCCATGCTCAGAGGGGTCACACAGGGAGTGACATAAAGAGAAACATATAGGTGTGTATAATATAGAGATAAGGAAAAGGAACAATGATGAATTTTGGTTTGCTGTTTTGTTCACTAAAAATTATTTGTTTCAGTACAGCAAAGAAAATAAATTGTCACAAACATCAACAGCATTTTGACCCATGGTTGATTAGAGTGTCATCATCAGGACAAATAGTTAATGAGCAAAGCCACGATTTAGAAAGGAAAAATGGGATGAGTTTGAAAAACATGGATATAATTCCTTCTCTGAGTTTGTAAAGAGCAGTCGAAAGCAGATGACACAAATGGTGAAGTGCCTTCTAAGTAAGGTGAAAGATTGCAGAGTCCCATATTATTTGAGTATTCAACACTAAGAGGAGATGATCATTGGGTTCAGACGCCGTTGCTCTTCTAGGCTCTTCAGAGTTTTCATCTTCCCTTGGAGTTGAATCCTTGACTAACACTGGTCTCTGAAAACCTTTGCATTACTGATGAGGCTCTTCAATAGCAGATAACATATCAAAATTACTACTTCAATTTCACCCCCTAGCAGTTTTCGTTGTTCACTATTGCCAAAATATATTTCAAACCATGTATGCAAAGGATTGCACTTGTAGCATCAGTTGTGTAGCAAGTCTTTCTGGTGTAGCCTTATATTTCTCAATTATCATTATTACCTTTTTGTATAAGCAGTGTTTGTAGTACATCTGTCTCAGTTCATCCCCAAGACAATTAAACCAAACACCGACTCCAATTTAACATAACCATAAACCCAATTTAGACTTTCTTAATGGAGTTATTCTGAAATATCTATGGAGTGTGGAGGGAGGGACAGGGTATTTCTCATGGTCCACAGTTGTAGATATGTATGTCTTTGCTACTGATCTGATTTAATTGGGTTACCCAGGCACCTGAGCGTTTAAACTGTTGTCTGTTTCTTCTGAACATCTAGTTAGGTGGGAAAGAGCAACTGGGGGGGATGTCCAAGGTAAGGCACTCCTGTTCTGTTTACTTTTGGTGTCACTAATTGAGGTCAGTATCTACTCAGGCTCCAGTGGTGTTCATTTTGCCCCTCCTATTCTTGGCCCCTCCTAAGAGTACCTTGTCCTCTTATTCAGCCCATCTCAAACATTCTCACTTCCAGTTGTGGTATTTAGACCCCTTTGCTGCCTTCCATTGCATTGCAACTGCTACTTGTCTCTTGCCCACCACAATTGCTACATCAATAAATTTACTCATTACTTTTGGATTCTTAGGGTGAGGGTATATGCACAGTATGTATGTCTCAGGTGACAATGTGATTTGTCTGTCGCTTCAAGAGTATAACATCTTCCGAATTGATCACTAGCCTAGGAGAACTCCTGCTCATCTGATTATGGTCTGCCCCTTCATCACCAGATCTAGGGCATTTAGCTTGTGCATCAGGAAATATTTAGTAATTCTAATTGGAGTAATGTAGACCCTAAGGATGTGAAAGAAGTGGATCTTTTCAAAAAGTTCATTTCTCGTGGTTTATGGGGCATTTATAAGTGCTCAAGCCCAGTCCTCCTCACTTATAGGTCTATTCAGGTGGACCAACCATTTGTTCCTTAGTGTATCTAGATAGACTTTAGTGTAACTAATAGGAGTGACACTAAAGTGGTATAGGAGAGTTATTGCTTTGCATCTGCCCTAGGTAGTATACATTATTTTTAAGCCCTAGTGCGTGAGTGACTCTCTAGTCCCTTTCTTCCATTTATTATTAATAGCTGCTATCAAAGATCCATACAGCAAGCAGTAACCTAAAGGCAAATCATATTCATTTACTACTAATTCTTCATAATAAGAGTGCACCTCCTCTGAAGAAGTCCTGAATGTTATTGACTCCCTTTTTAACCATATAGCTAACGTAGACCAGTTTCTCTTATGCAGCAGACCCCGTATACAGCACCTAAAGCGAACAATAATTTGTTCAAAAGAGAGCCGGTAGAGAGGAGCTGGATATGCATTAACTGGAAACATTAAAGGTGCCAGTCACTGAGTTTGACAAAGCCATCTGCAATAAATGCCAAGAGGCTACAATTAGACTACCAGAAGTGTGCCTCATTAAGGCATCCACAAAGCCTTGAATCAAAGAAATTCTTTAATACTGTAAGGAAATAGCCAACCCCGAATCAATATAGGACATTCCTTTCTCTAATGAACAGCCAAACACTTGCTCCTATTTTAAGATTCAAACGGATCCAGTAAACTCTTCTGATTAACCCTTATACAATATCATACGCTAGTACTTTCCCTATCCTGACTGCTGCTATAAGTCATCATCACCTGAGGAAAAGGCTATATAATATGAACATGAGTGCAGACATTTTTTTAAATGCACCTGACTTTGTACAACTTTGTTTGAGGAATTTTCTATACACGTTCTGACATTGTACATTCTTTTATTTGTTTTCTCTCCATGTCCTTGGAAAGTACTGAGTGGCTGTTAGAATAATTACACTTTGTTAATCATTTGTACTTCTCTGAGATGGAAAGTCACGCTGGTCTTTTTCCATTCAATTTGCAATTAAGCAATGGCTTGTTATCACTTATCTTGAAAATGTGGTGTGGTTAGCTATTCTTTTTGAATGTATAACTGGAAGGTAATTTCCAATGGATTAGGGGGAGGGAAGTGAAGGGGTGTAGGCAGACTTGTTTGAAGTATAGTATAAATATGAAAGGAGAATTCTTTGTGGTTGTTCAATCTGGGGGTCTGGTTCAATGAGAACTTGATTTTCTCATCGCAGGTTAAGAAGTTGGCCGGCACTTGCTTTAGCATTCTGAAGACCTTGAGGACGTTTCTTCCTCTTTTGCCTAATTCTGCAAAGGAAACTGTTGTCCGTGCTCTAATTCTTTCCCGTCTGGACTACACTGTATGCTGGCATTCCAGGTTACCTTTTGAATAAGTTACAGGTGATCCAAAACTCGGCCGCCAGACTCCTGCTGGGTCTCTCCAGCAGGTGCAGTGTGCGTTCTCATTTGTGATCTCTGCATTGGCTCCCGGCGGAGGCGCGAATAAAATTTTAAATTTTATCCATTGCCCATAAAGCCCTCCATGGTCTGGGACCCATTTATTTGCAGAAGAGGATTGCTTTTTATTCTCCGGTGAGACAGTTGCGTTCCTCCTCCCAACTTTTGGCACAGACCCCGCGGTTTAATCGCCAGAGGCTTGGTGGGAGATCTTTTACCCGGATAGCTGCGCTGGCATGGAATGCATTGCCACTGGCCTTACGGGGCGTCAAAGATCCTATGATCTTTAAGAAAAAGCTGAGAACCTTTCTCTTCTAGCTCTGTCCTCTGACTCAGACTCTGACCCTTTTCAGGCTCGCGCCGGGACACTCCTCGGAGTATCTGTGCGCGTTATAAGTTTATATAACATAACATAACATTACCTACATGGAATAGCTTTTTCCTTGTTGGTCTTGCATCCGCTCAAGCTTGAATAAACCAAATGTTTTACCTCCGACTCCCTGTACTCCTTTTGATTTAAAGTGGACAAGAGGTGCATTTTCTCATACCTTCAAAATGATTGAAAGCTCAAAGTTTCAAACCTTCTAGCACAACCCTGATGCCTTTGTTACGCAATTCTTCCTAACACTTGTGGCTGAAATGACTGATCTAATACATACACATATACAGGGATCATCACTCAGCCCCACGCTCTTCAACATCTACATGGCCCCCCTCGCCGCCATCGTCAGACAGCATGGACTCAGCATCGTATCCTAGGCCGACGACACACAGCTCATCCTCTCACTCACGAAGAGTTCCAAAGACATCAGACTCTGTTTCCAGGAAGGAATGAAGAACATGGCAGCATGGATGAAAAACAGCTGTCTGAAGCTCAACTCAGAGAAGACCGAGGTCCTCATCCTCGGACCCTGCACCTCCGCCTGGGACAACACGTGGTGGCCCTCCGCCCTCGGGAACCCGCCCACCCCAACAGACCACGCTCGGAACCTCGGCATCATCCTTGACTCCTCCCTCTACATGAACCGCCAGATCAACTCCGTCGCTTCCACTAGTTTCAACTGCCTTCGGATCCTCCGTAAGACTTTCAAGTGGATCCCCCCCGACTGCAGAAGGATCGTCACCCACACACTCATAACCAGCAGACTGGACTACGGCAATGCCCTCTACGCCGGAATCAAAAGAACTCTTCTACACAGACTCCAAACCATTCAGAACGCCACAGCCAGACTTGTCCTTGGGACACCACGTCACAAGCACATGACCCAACACCTACGAGCCCTCCACTGGCTCCCCGTCGAGAAGAGGTCCACCTTCAAACTCCTCACCCATGCCTACAAATCCCTCCACAACATCGGACCCAAATACCTCAACGAGAGATTATGCTTCCACGTACCCAAGAGGAACCTCCGCTCTGCCGACCTCGCCCTGGCAGAGGTCCCCCGCATCTGCAGAAACAGAACTGGCGGGAGAGCCTTCTCCTACATCACAGCTAAGACCTGGAACGAGCTCCCTGTGAACATCAGACACTCCCTGACCCTGCACTCGTTCAGGAATGACCTCAAGACCTGGCTTTTCGACTAATCCGGAGCCGCTCCCCCCCTCCCACCCCCAGCGCCTTGAGACCCTCACGGGTGAGTAGCACGCTATATAAACCCCTGATTGATTGATTGATTGATATCGCTCGAAGAAGGGCACTGATGCAGTCCTTCTGGTGTCAGCAAACCCAGCAGCCTACAATTAACCACCTTTTAGTCCACCAAAATAAGGGTCTAACAGTCACAAAAAATTGCAAGAATATGTCGAGCTAGATGTAGATCAGAATATCATATACAGAAATAATGCTTGTCTTAAATATTCAGACCTAAATATCATTTATAAAAATAACTCCCATTTGGGTGTAGATTCTCTGTTATTAACTCTAATGGGACAATATTTTTAGGTCTGGCTCTAAGACCCAAGACCTTTTGTTTTTAGTTAATTCCTAAAAATATGTACATATAGATACATACATAAAGGCTTGCTGTCAAACCTCTTCATCCATTGGTCTGGTGTATCGTCATTCACATTTCGCTTACGTCCACCACCGTAGAAAGCAAAGGACAAGCACAGTATAAAGTAAAGCCATTTGCTCCCCTCTCTGAGTGATGGCATTGTGCCTACTTAAGGCAGTTAAGCAGCTTGATTTCAGCTTCTGCAGAAGGGACAGGCACTGATGCTGAACAGTCCCATTAAGGGAAAAAGCAGGCTCTACAATTATAGGCTATAAAATGTGTTCATGGAGTTGGAGCAACACAATTTAGGCTCCACTCTTATACGTCGCAATCATGCAAATTATATACTCATAATTGACATTATATTCACTGTGTGCCTCATTAACACGTGTGAAACATTTAATTATATTAATGAAATGTAATCATAGTAGGGATTAGAGATTTATATATGTGTCTACTAATGTTTTGTTGAAACGTATAACATGTACTCTTTTACTCCCGTTTTGCATTTATTCTTGACATTACACATGTGAATGTATAATCATGTATTCAAGTTCATATTAACTGTTCAGCTAATTTAGCCTGACTACAGGCCTCAATTAAAATGCAATCAATTTGTTCAAACTCTGTAGAGTAGGTATGAATTAGTGGCAGTAAAGAAAGATTTGCCAGACTTTAGGAAAAACCCAAAGGGGTTTTATGAAGCCTTAGACTCAGCCACTAAATTATGTGTAATGACATTCAAGGACTTGGATCTATTTTTTGATGCCTTACTCCCCAAAGAAATATGCAATGGAATAAGTAGACATGATGATGTAGGGCACTTTGGACATGCTTGGGTTCATTTTGAAAATCTTGACACACACAGAAGACCAGGAGACAGACCAGATCAACTTATACTTGATTTACCTGATCTTATTATTGTTAAATTGCTACGAATACTACCAAGGGAAGATGTAAATTGGGATAAAATAGCAGCTTGTAAACAAAAACCTACAGAAGAAGTCTCAGACTATTTCACTAGGATGGAGGAAATATTCAGGCTCATAATGGTCAGGATTTGGCAACTGTCACTGGGAAAAGAATGTTTGCTGACAAATTTGTGAATAATTTGATGAAAGAATTAGGAGAGTTGATTAAAGTATCAGAGAGCACCTGGCCAACTAAAGAACCTGCAGATCTTTTGGTAATGGCTACATATTATGAGAATTACCAGAAAATAAATAAAGAAAAGAATGATAAGAAACTGAAAGAATTAAAAGCAAAGGTTTTGCTACAGCAAGCATTCCCAGACAGGGGAAGACAAAGGGGTATGGGAAATGTGAGGGGAGGTGGACGTGGAAGAGGGACTGGCAGAGCCTCATCAGCTCTTGCGCAGCAACACAGAGCAGGATTAGGCCAAAATCAGTATGCCTATTGCTTTCAAGAGGGTCAGTGGAAGGATGAATGCCCTAGCCTACAGGGCCAAGCAACTGTGGCAAGAGGACGAGGTAGTTCAGTGCCAAGGGGTACCAGGGAGAGGTGGTGCAAATAGGCAAGATTTCACCCAGCGTCAGAATGACAACAAACATCAGAATTCTTTTTATAGTCAACAAGTTGACAGAAGTTTTTATACTGAAGATTTTACTGACATTGATTACAATACCTTTGAGTATTCACAATAGGACAGCAATGGAAAGGGTGGAAATAAGATCATGATTCCAGTTAATCAAGCAGGTCCATATGTCACCATGAATATAGAAGGGGAAGTACGCGACTTTTTTGTTGATACAGGTGCCACTCGAACCTCTGTGGCTCATGACCAATTTCCAGGGGCTCCACTCTCCGGCAGAATGAATACATCAGTGGGATTCTCAGGTATTCCCATCCAGAGCCCCATCTCTAAACCCCTAGATGTTACTATAGGTCCCTTCACCACCTCTATCCCATTTGTGCTTACTAAAAATTGTGCTGAGAACTTATTAGGTCTGGACCTATTGAAAAGACTGAATGCTAACATTTATTGTTCGCCTGATGGTGTCTTTATATGAATAGCTTCTGATAATTTTAGCAAATGTTTTACAATGACAGATGTTACTCACCTACCACCTGAATTACAGGCAATTGATAAAATGGTCTGGGCATCAGGAGATAATGATGTTGGTAAAATGGACATAGATCCCATAGTAATCAATGTTAAAAAAGGTGTTCCCGTACCCCGCATTCCTCAATACAAAATGTCCCGGGAGGGAGAGGAAGGTCTCAAAGAGGTTATCTTTAATACACAAGGGGATAATAAAAGAAACAGAAGGCAGCCCGTGTAATAGTCCTATACTTCCTGTTCTTAAAAAAACCACAGAGGGAATCCCTCATAAATATAGATTAGTGATTGATCTTCGAGCTATAAATAAAATTGTAGTACCCCAATATCCTGTTGTTCCTGACATGAATTCTATTTTTACCATGATTCCGTCTTCAGCCAAATATTTTACTGTGCTTGATTTAAAAAATGCATTTTTAGTGTGCCCATTGCTAAAGGAAGTCAATACCTTTTATCATTTTTATTCCAAGGGCATTCCCTAAAATGTACGCGTGCTCCTCAAGGATATACAGAAAGCCCTAGTATATATAGGCAAGCTTTGAAAAAACCATTAGATCTTTTTACCCCCTCAAAAGGCTCTGTAGTACTCCAATACATTGATGGTCTATTAATTGCCTCAGATACAGAGGAAGGTTGTAAGGAGATGATAGTTAATTTGTTACATCATTTAGCAATCTTAGGATAAGGATAAGATATAGCCTTATCTAAAATGCAATATTGTCAATAGGAGGTTGCCTATTTAGGTCACCTCCTGTCAAAGGGTGGTAGAAGACTGCACCCACAAAGAATTGATTTGGTGCAAAAAAATGAAACGTCCCCAGACCCAATCTGATGTTCGCGCCTTTATAGGTATGACTTCCTTTTGCAGGCAGTGGCTACCTAATTTCTCTTTAATTGCAAAACCTTTGATTGCTCTAACATATAAGAATATTAGTAACCCACTATCTTGGACAGATGAGTGTGAGCATGCTTTTCAACAACTAAAAAACACTCTATGCAATGCACCTGCTTTGGGCAACCCTGATTATTCTAAGGAATTTTTTTTGTTTGTCCATGAGAAAGATGGCTGTGGTCTATCGGTTTTAACACAATCCCATGGGGGGAGGAATAAACCTTGTGCTTATTTTTCCTCCACATTGGATCCAGTAGCTAAGGCTTTGCCAAATTGTTTGCGCCCGGTAGCAGCTGCTGCTGTTGCAGTCAAACGATCTGAAATATACATTTTAGGTCACAATTTGACAGTTATGGTACCGCACGCTGTGGATGTGCTACTAAACAAAACTCAGACCCAGCATCTGGCCAGTGCACGTTTAACAGGGTGTGAGTTAACACTTTTTGCTCCAAATATAATTCTGAAACGTTGCAATGTTGTGAACCCAGCCACAATGCTACCCCTCCCCAGTGATTCAGGGGAAGAACACCATGATTGTGTGTTCACCACTGAAGAAGAGACCAAGGGACGGGTAGACCTAACATATACTCCCATATCTGACCCACAGGGAGAGTTGTTTGTGGATGGTTCATGTTTCAAATTACCAGATGGTACAAACACTGCTGCATATGCCATTATCACTTTGAAAACAGTGGTCGAGTCATGTAAAATACTGCAAATGTCAGCACAAGCAGCAGAAGTAATTGCCCTGACACAGGCATGTGAATTGAGTAAAGATCTGATTGTAAATATTTATACTGACAGTCAGTATGCCTTTGGTGTTGCCCACTCGTTTGGGTGATTATGGAAGAAAGAGGCTTTTTGACCTCACATGGAAGTAGGATAAAGCATGGGGAGTTAATAGTAAAATTATTGGATGCTCTCATGTTACCAAACAAAGTTGACATTGTTAAATGCAGTGCCCATAAAAAAGTTATCGATGAGGTAGGTCAGGGAAATGCTTTGCGGATGAAACAGCCAAGCAAACAGCCAGATCTGAATATAGTTTATATTATGTATGTTACAGGACCAGCTAGAGGGGTCCCTGAAGTACCAATGTTTAACAATACCTTAGAATGTATTAGAGAGATACAACAGGAAGCTACCATGGAAGAGAAAGAGGCATGGCAGATGTTTGGTAGATTAGATGATACCGGATGTTGGATAGATCTGTCAGAAAAGCAAAGATGGATGCTTACTAATTGTTATGTTAACGCTATTGTTACTATGGCACATAGCCCGGCTCACATTGGTGTCAAAGGAATAGTGGCAACATTAGACCACGTATGGTTCAACAAACTGATTCCCAGGGTGGAAGAGTCCCATGTCAAAAGACGCGTGATATGCGCTACTTATAATCCAGGAACATGTACCCCAGTCCCGACAGGCCATTTTGCACCTCCAGATTTGCAAATGGATTTCATAGAAATGGAACGAGTGGGCAAGCTTAAGTATGTCTTAGTGGTGGTTTGCACCTTTAGTAGGTGGGTGGAGGCTTACCTTCTACGAGATAACACAGCCCTAAGTACTGCAAAAATACTCCTGAAGGAGTACTTCTCAAGATTTGGTTTGCCCAGAGTGCTCTGGAGTGACAATGGGTCACACTTCATTGGCCAAGTGATGGTTCTGGTCTGCAAAGGCTTGCAGATAAGGCAAAAGTTTCATGCTGCCCATCATCCACAGTCTGCAGGCCTAGTGGAAAGATACAATGGTATCTTGAAAGGAAAACTGGGAAAGATATGTGGTCAAACAAAATTAAAATGGCCTGATGCTTTGCCCATAGCTTTGTTTTCAATGCGCAATACTGAACACTCAAAAATGGGTTTATCCCCATTCCGGGTAGTAATGGGGAGGCCTGCAAATGTGTGCGGTGTACCTAGACCTAGGAAAGTTTGTGAAATTGAGTATCCTCTGCTTGTTGATTATTGTAACCAATTGACTAAAGAATTGCGTTTGATTCATTCACAGGTGAAGGCCAGTCTCCCTCCTCGTCTTGAAGGTTCAGGTCAAACTCTGGAGCCTGGAGACTGGGTCTTCTCCCGTCACTTTCAGAGGAAATTCAGTCTTGAGCCACGCTGGAAAGGACCGGTTCAAGTGCTACTCGCCACTCAGACTGCTGTAAAGTGCATGGGACACAAACACTGGCTGCATGCCCACCATGTTAAGAAAGCTCCATCGCCTTTGTTCTATGATCAATGTGTGAAGCGAGGAATTCATCCACAGTAAGTATCTTTTAATGATGGTGAGCTGATTGAAGAAGGAGAAGTAGCACATCCACTGGTCAACTTCACTCCTGTTGAGCCCAAATTGATACCAATACCTCTATTTGAGCATCCGGATTGTGATTCGCCTAGGTATAATTTGAGACCCAGGACTGTCAAAAACTATAGACTTTGAATGAAAAAACTATCTCTGGAGAGATAGCAACCCATGCCGGTGGTCAAGACCGCCAACGTCTGGACCTGTACATAAGCTTGCCAGTGAGGCTTTGAAGTAAAGGACACTGGGAACTCTTGATGTTCTTTGGAAGAATAGATAGGGATTTTTTTAGGAGGTCTTAGCCACGTTACTTTTGTCCAAGGTGGCTATGATACGCACACCTGTGCATGCCCATAATGCCTGCCTTTGTGTTCAAGGTGAAGGGCCCCTTGATGTTGGGAATAGTATTTGCTCCCATACAGTGATATTAAATTGTACCATCATTTGTGGCTTCACAAAACACCTATTTTGTTTGTGGTAATCAGGCTTATGTCTGGCTCCCTAAAGGATGGTCAGGCAGATGCTATATTGCATTTATTCTTCCTCCCACTTACCTTGCACCATCTGATTATCACAGGACACATCGACTTAATAAACGGGAAGTACAGGTTGACCAGACAGATACCATGCTGCAGCAATTTACTGATGCAATGAAGGGTATAGTGCCTTTTTGGGGTCCTATGGCCAATAGTGTAAAGGTGCGCCACTTGACCAGAGTAGTGGAAGCTGTTATTAATGAGAATACTGGTGCACTTAGTAACATTACTGTAGAAATGCAAGCTATCCGTCTTGTTTCCCTTAAAAACCGGATTGTATTAGACATTCTTTTAGCAGAGAATGGGGGGTATGCAAATTAATTGGCAGCTCCTGCTGTGTATATATCCCAGATAACGCTCCTAATCTGAATTTGGCCATTCAAAAACTTCACAAAATTGCAGCTGAAATACATCAGGATACTGGACATGGTCAGGTTGGTTTAGAGAAGTACTGCTCACATGGGGTTGGAAACTATTAGTGATAGCCTTGGTTATAGGAGGAATTATTTTAGGGTGCTGTCTATGTGTCTGTTGTTTTCCCATGTGTTGAGGATGCTCCTTTCAGCCTGCAAGCACCCTTCAGGTTCTGTTCCACAACGGAATATGCTTATGATGCTAGAAGAAGAAATATGGGATTTAATGAACATTAGTGTTAGTGCCCTCACATATTAGCCTTCTTACAAAAGCCCATTTGTTTCTTATTTTTTCTGTTAACAATCCTATAGTGGAGAATATCTGAAAATGAAGTACTGTCATAATATGAGGGGCCAAATCAAATTATCTATTACTTATTCTATAGGTTAGTGATAGCAGGCAATTGGTAAATGTTGAACTCGTGTTCTAGGACCATTTGAGGAAAAGGCTATATAATATGAACATGAGTGCAGACATTTTTTTAAATGCACCTGACTTGGTACAACTTTGTTTGAGGAATTTTCCAGGCACGTTCTGACATTGTACATTCTTTTTTTTTTTTCTCTCCATGTCCTTGGAAAACTACCGAGTGGCTGTTAGAATAATGACACTTTGTTAATCATTTGTGCTTCTCTGAGATGGAAAGTCACGCTGATCTTTTTCTACTCAATTTGCAATTAAGCAATGGCTTGTGATCACTTACCTTGAAAATGTAGTATGGTTAGCTATTCTTTTGGTATGTATAACTGGAAGGAAATTCCCAATGGATTAGGGGGAGGGAAGTGAAGGGGTGTAGGCAGACTTGTTTGAAGTATAGTATAAATATGAAAGGAGAATTCTTTGTGGTTGTTCATTACCTACACGGAATAGCTTTTTCCTTGTTGGTCTTGCATCCGCTCAAGCTTGAATATACCAAATGTGTTACCTCCGACTCCCGGTACTCCTTTTGATTTAAAGTGGACAAGAGGTGCGTTTTCTCATACTTTCAAAATGATTGAAAGCTCAAAGTTTCAAACCTTCTAGCACAACCCTGATGCCTTTGTTACGCAATTCTTCCTAACACTTGTGGCTGAAATGACTGATCTAATACATATATCTCTCGAAGAAGGGCACTGATGCAGTCCTTCTGGTGTCAGCAAACCCAGCAGCCTACAACTAACCACATTTTAATCAACCAAAATAAGGGTCAAAGCAGTCACAAAAAATTGCAAGAATATGTCGAGCTAGATGTATATCAGAATATCATATACAGAAATAATGCTTGTCTTAAATATTCAGACCTAAATATCATTTATAAAAATAACTCCCCTTTGGGTGTAGATTTTCTATTATTAACTGTCCTAAATATTATTTATAAAAATAACTTCCCTCTGAGTGTAGATTTTCTGTTATTAACTCTAATGGACAATATTTTTAGGTCTGGCCCTAAGACCCAAGACCTTTTGTTCTTAGTTAATTCTTAAAAATATGTACCTATAGATACATTCATAAAGGCTTGCTGTCAAACCTCTTCATCCATTGGTCTGGTGTATCGTCATTCACATTTCGCTTACGTATACCACCGTAGAAAGCAAAGGACAAGCACAGTATAAAGTAAAGCCATTTGCTCCCCTCTCTGAGTGATGGCATTGTGCCTATTTAAGACAGTTAAGCAGCTTAATTTCAGCATCCACAGAAGGGACAGGCACTGATGCTGAACAGTCCCATTAAGGTAAAAAGCAGGCTCTACAATTATAGGCTATAAAATGTGTTCATGGAGTTGGAGCAACGCAATTTAGGCTCCACTCTTATACGTCACAATTATGCAAATTATATACTCATAATTGACATTATATTCACTGTGTGCCTCATTAACGCATGTGAAACATTTAATTATATTAATGAAATGTAATCATAGTAGGGATTAGAGATTTATATATGTGTCTACTAATGTTTTGTTGAAACGTATAACATGTACTCTTTTACTCACGTTTTGCATTTATTCTTGACATTACACATGTGAATGTATAATCATGTATTCAAGTTCATATTAACTGTTCAGTTAATTTAGCCTAACTACAGGCCTCAATTAAAATGCATTATGCCTTCCCAGCATATTCTTTCTTTCTTTGCAGGTGCATTATCATGATTCTCGTTAGTTAGAGAAAGACTTATTGTTTGTATTAGACTGCTGCTAGTGAGGCCTCTAGGGAAGAACTTGGCAGAGAACGTGTAGAATAATGGTCAAAAAAGGCTTTCTGTTCATCATGTACCAGGACGGAGAGATGTTCAAGGTTGAGAATTTCAGTCCAAGTTTTGATGCGATGGAAAACTGAAGGGATGTTGCAGATGCTCTCTCAAGTAACAATTTGGTTGGTTCCTGGTGGTGTGAAAGAAGATAAGGATGTTTCTGAATCTCCTGTTACTATAATTGGTGTTCTCACAGTTAGAGAAGGTAGATTCCCTTTAGACTTTTGAGAGGTACAGACCTCTCTGCTTTCCTTATTCTTACAAGTGTGAAGCTTTATGCTAAAAACTTATTTCATTTTTCTCAAGACTTCTACTGAAGTCTGATCATGCTGACACCTTCTATGCTCCCGAAAAAGAGACCCTAGGTAGATATCGGTGTAACTAATTCATGTTTAGAAGAGAGAAGGGACGTCCCTTTATGGAACACCTGTTTGCTTTAATTTGTTTCTTTATTGTTTTGGCTATCACAATTCTGTATCTCATGTTATTGTGGCTCAACCTACTGAGATATTGCAGCGTATCTTTTGAACTTATTATGGGTTTGCCTATATACTGGATTGATTGGTAATCCAAAATAACATCTCTTAATCAAATTTGGCAATTCCTGGGCCTTATTGTGGAGCCACATTGGTTTCACAAGAGCTAGAAATGTATTGTTGATGCCTTCTCCCTTGCAGTGCTTCACGTCAACCTACAAAGGTCCATACGACCAATGAGGAAAAATCTTTGATGACTTTACTAAGAGATTGCATTGCAAATATCAGCACGCTGACAGATGGTAGCAGAGGCAGATGGTTGATTACTGAAGTAAAGGGAGGTAGAATACCCCGTTAGAAATTCTAGACTTGCCCAAACCCAGTCCTAGCATTTAAAGCCCATGTCTCGATTTGGGAGGATCAGCGGACTTACAGCGATTTGGAAAAGAGCTGTAACGGTGGAGGAGTGAGTATTAATAGGATCTCGCATAGTAATTGTGTATGTCAAGCTTATGGTATTTTGCGAAGATTGTGCGGTGTGATGTGATGATGTTTTAGTAGTACAGATGTGAATGCACTTAATGCAGAGCAGTTGTAGTTATTGGGCTGTACGTAGACTAAGATCCCGGGATAAGTGTGAATACACTGTGTTGTAATTTGCCTGCCAGGTTTTGTGGTGTTATTCATGAGGTACCATTGGCTTCACAATTAAGATAGGGAAATATAACTTTGTGTGAGTGAATCGTGATTGGTATGGTGTATCCTGTTGGGCAAAGGAGAAACTGCATTAATTGGGGTGATTCCCCAATAGTCGAGGTTTCACTCGCATGTGTGTCTAAGTAGGTCAGAAAGTGTCACTCTGGTCCATTTCTTGTGTGATTGAATACTTTGAATTCCTTAGTGTACCAAACAAAAGTTATTTGTTAAAATTGCATAGTGTTATTTTTGCTTGCATAGCATTGAGAAAAGGGTGCATTCGTAAAAATTGGAAAGGCGGGTGATCCGCTGAGAGGAGTGCGAAGTACGACATTGGGTGCAGTGCTGGGATTGGATGAGTGGCGCAAGTGCTGCCCTGCTATTGGATGATTAAGTCACAGAGTGCCGCACTGAGATTGGTTGCTAGCGTTGAACGAGAACTGTGCTCAAAGAAATTATTTCCTGGTTTGAACGAACATTCTACTTGTGGTTGTTGATATTATTGTTGAAAATTGAAATGTTTCAGGGCTATTCGAGATTTGATTTGGGGAGATGTGAGAATCCCTGCTCGAGAAGGAGAAGAGGCGCCACCAGAAGGCATAGCAGGTCCTTATTTGGCCATAAAAGTGGGGCTCCACATCTACATATAGCCAAATCAATGGCATAAGATCACTGAAAAAGTAGGTGCTTTGATGTTTCGGCGCTATGGCACATTTAAATTGAGTATTATTGAAAATCTGATAAGGTTAACGTACAAGATGAAGCCGCCTCCTCTATCCACACTGTATGAAGCACTTAATGCCTGGGAAAGTGTAGCTCAGGTCAAGGAGAAAGAGAGGTAACAGGGTAAAGTCAGAAGGCAGTACATAGTTGCGCTGAAGCTAGGTGGGATGCAGAACAACAAAAATGGTGAGCTGATATGAGTCAGGTACCATGGGATGACGGTTGCTTGATTGCCTTCCTAGAGCTGAGAGAAAGTCGCTCTCGTGCCATAGCGCTAGGAATGCCTGATTATAACAAAGCTGTTACACTTTTCTGCAGTGAGAGAGAGTGCTGCGCTCTCTCAGTTCTTACACAAATGCACAGAAATGCAAGGAGACCTTTGGCTTATTTTTCTGTTACTCTTGATCCAGTAGCTGCAGGACTGCCCGGATAACTTGAAGCTGTAGCGGCAGTAGGTGTCAGCATTGAAAGATGTGAGAATATTGTCATGGGACACCCTCTTAGTATTATGGAGCCATGTTCTGTGTAAATCTTGTTGACAAGTACACGCACTCAGCACTTGACCAACAGCCGATTTACTAAATATGAGCAGATTAGGCTCGCTGCCGAAAACAACACGCTAAAGCGGTGTGCTTCTTTGAATCCTGCTACATTGTTACCCAGGGCTTTAAGTGGGATGAAAAAACTGGGGGGTCTCTCAAAGGGGTGTGGCCAATGTAATTAAGGGCGTGGCTTAAGAACACATAAGCTAAAAATCTGTGCTTAGCATAGTGTGCCTCCCGACTTGTATTTTGCTGTTTCTGTCATTGCATCCAGCTATATGACACAACAAGTAACATCATACCTACAACAAGTCAGAAGTATTGGCTTTGCCAATGGCTGTTAGTTGCAGAAGATAAATAAGCAGCAACTGTGGCTTGTATATAATATTGAAAAAGCTTCCACTTAAAGCCCTGTTGACACCACGACAATGTTGCTGCTCCTGAGTTTCAAAAAGAGAAGGAAAATCCAGAGAGAAAAGACTCTCTTTAAAGGACTTCCCTTCCCCTACAACGCTCACCTGGCATGACCTCATGCCCTAACTTCTCCACTAGTGAGAAGTGAGCAGTATAAGCACACGCACGTGTGTGCCTGCTGTCACTGCAGTCCGAAAAAAACAAACTGACCGTCGGTGCCAGGGCACAAAACAGAGCCCGATAGAGACCCGTTTCGAGGCCCCCTTTAAAAAAACTGCCGGTGCTCAGCACCGGTGAGACCCGGCCCACTTAAAGCCCTGCTGTTACCATTGCCTGAAACTCGAAGTGATGATAGGAAGTAGAGAATGACTGTCTTAATGTCACAGCACTATGCGCCAAGTTGAGACCAGATGTACAAGATGAGCCACTGGCAGAATCTGATTACATACAGTTTGTGTACGGGTCCTGCCTGAGAGATGATAGGGGAACCCTGGGAGCTGCTTACACAGTTTGTAGAGTCACAGGTGTAGTGGAAGCCTCCTGGCTTCAAGGGGTGTCTTCAGCACAAGTGGTGGAGCTGATTGCTCTTACCAGAGCTTGCTGTGTTTCTGAACAACTGAGACTGGCTATTTTTACGGTGTAGTTCATGACTTGGGACAGTTATGGTCACAGAGGGGATTCATGGCATCATCAGGATCCCCCACCTGTCATGGAGAACATGTCATGATGGATGGGGCATTGCCTGCCAAAATTGCTGTTGTAAAGTGTTCAGCCCACGGGAGCGGTGACGACTATGTGACAGCTGGCAAACAATATGCTGATTAACCCTGGGCGGATTTCGCGGAGTTGCACTACGCGGAACACCGCAAAGTGCAAAAAAACCTCAGTTGCACTACGCAGAACTCCGCGAGCGGCGGAGGATAATAGAAAAATGCAGTTCACGGTGATTGCACAGTGCCGGATGCTTGTCCGCACTGTGCAATCATTGAGAACGGCACCATGCACAGCGCAAGCTTTCCTTTTCTGCCGCTCGAGTAGATTTTTACTCGAGCGGCAGCTTTCTCAACGCGAACGGACAGTTTCTCAATGCGAGCGGTCGCCAGCATGCGCGACCACTCGCAATGAGAAACCTGACCCCCACGCGTTGAGAAATCTTGCTGGGATGTTCATTTTCCACGCTCGCGCTCACCAACTAGATGTTGACGATCGCGAACGAGGAAAAATCTCGCCGGAAGGTTGATTTTCCTTCCTCGCGGTCGCCAACTTGACGTTGACGAACGCGAGCGAGGAAAAAAACTACGCTGCGCAACGCGAATCGGAGTTTTTGGGAGCTCCGCGATCTCCACGTAATGCGGAGTGCAGAAAACTCCGCAAACTCCGCGAGCGGAGCGGAGTTCACCGCCCAGGCCTAATGCTGATGAGGTTGCGCGATATTGTGCTCATGGGTCCATGGAGAGTATGCAAATGAATCTGAAGATGAGACTAATTGCAACCTATTGTTAACAACAACTGACATTTGGGTGGAAGTGAAAAAGTTGCAGGAGGAAGTACTTGAGGCAGAACAGCAGGGTTCGGTCAGAGCGGGTTGTGTTAAGAGAGAGGATGATATTTAGGTTTCAGCAGATGGAAGACCTGTGTTGCAGGATAGCTTGTTGTCCCCAATGGTCAGACATTTTCACAGTTCCGCACATGTTGGGAGGGATGCCATGGTCAGATTGTTTTGACAGAACAGGTTTAACCCCCGATTCGGATTGATGGCTGAAGGATTGTGCCACAGATGTGTTTTGTGTCCGCAGATTAATGTAGGCAAAAGAACCACAGTGACATTGAGCCATATAGGAAGATCAAGAGGGCCATTTAACCGGATGCAGCTGGACTTCATTGAGATGCCTTATGGGTAATGGGCTGAGATATGTCCTGGTGATTGTGTGCATCTTCTCGCATTGTGTTAAAGCATACCCAACTAGGAGAAACGGCGCCTCGCAATAGCTAAGTTTTTGTTGAGGGACTGATCCCCAAGTTCAGGAAAAATCTTTGACAACTTTACTCAGAGATTGTGTTCTATGAACCAGTGTGCTGTCAGAATTCATATTACCAGCTCTTGAGCCTGCCCTCAGATGTCTAAGGCTGGTTTCCATGAATGCACGTGAAAATACAGACCCCTGCCAAAACTTACTGCACACCTACCTCCAGTCCATCTCATAAGCCTCAGAGATGCTGTTTAAAACAGTACCTGCTCATCAGCGCCTGTGTTGCCTTTCTGTGCTTGTGGAGTTGTACAAGTATTGTGATTATTTATCCCATGTCCCTTTTCAGTACTTCATTTAGTATATCCCTGCAGAAATTCTTCAGAGTTTACAAACTTCTCAAGAGTGGTTACCTAAAAG
The DNA here is from genome assembly GCA_963921515.1 of Calotriton arnoldi. Lineage (NCBI taxonomy): Eukaryota > Metazoa > Chordata > Amphibia > Caudata > Salamandridae > Calotriton > Calotriton arnoldi. The sequence goes on from CAWUFW010012945.1 coordinate 178,532, forward strand.
TCACCACTTCAAGATGACTGTCCTTTGGCCTTGTTCTATTTCTATGCCCATTGTTTGTGTTTTTGCTAGTGCCTTCACTTTCAGTGCTCCCCTATGAAGTAAGCACATTGAGAAGAAACTCTCTCGCAGTCATGGATGATCAGTCCTGTCAAGTCCCACGTATTATGGATGAGCCTAAATTCTGTGCCTGACCCCACATTCTGCACTGAAATGCATTAGTTGTCTCCTCCACACTTTGACTGCATCTTTTTTTGCATGATGCTCGGGTGCTCTCAACACAAGCTCAGGTCTGTTGCTATTAGGCTGATGTATGACCTTGGAAGTCAGAAAGAAAGGTCGTGGAAAGGTGAGGTTGCCAAGGAGACAACACTGTTTGCTGTTCATTGGAGCTACTTCTGCTTACGGCCAGGAAGCCATCTCTTCTACCTCTCTGCTGTGACTGGGCCTCATGGCGTACAAGCATTGTGCCCTGCATCACAGTGCAAAGTGCTTCATCTGGCCTTTTTAAAGCCTGGGGTGTTGCATTCTGGGGGGTTTTGGCACTTTGGGGAACAGTATGTATTTTAGCGTGATGTTATTATTCTTGTTCTCGTGCTGCTTTACATTCTATCGAGTACTCATTCGGATCTGAAGATTTCAAATGGCTTAGTCGGGTAGTTGGAAACTGAGATCTCTGGCGGCACGATGAAGGGCAACAGGCTCCTGTATTTAAGAATACATTGAACTTGTAATCATCTACGGTTGTCTTCTTCCTTCGGGAGCGCGTTCTAACATGCAGGAATGCAAGAACAAACTGAGGTCTATGGAAACAAGGCACTTGATTATGTCAGAAAAGAGAAGAAGCAGACCTTGAAATCTGCCCAGTCTTTGCTTCTGAACGCTTATCAGGGGTGCTGGGAGCGGGACACTGACTGGTGCTGATCCAGGTATCTTGATGCCATGTCGGAGATTTTACAGCACAACTCTGGGATGGAATAGGGATGAAGGAACACTGCTGCCTTGCTGCCACTGCCAAAATCCTTGAAGGATGAAGGAAGAAATGAGTAGAATATTTCTATTGTATAAATCTACATTTTTAAAATGCCCACACAAGTGTGGTTTGGTGCTAGCAAACTGCTATACATTAATGGCAGTACAGAAAGAGGGGTATCTAGCTTTTAGTTGGTAAAGATTTGTCGCAACATTGTTGCTGGTTTAAAGTTTCTTTCTACTTTATTAAATTGCAGAGACGTGGCTAACTTGAGAAATCTATGTTACGACATGGATATAACTGCTTTATTCTACACACAGCAAACTGTCATGCATGTGGTATTAGAATGTTATACTTAATGACACCATCACTCGAGGGCTCTGAAAATTTGGCACCTATGGATAATGAGGGAAGTGTATTTAAAGACTACTGTTTTCTTCTGTGTAGTCAGCACTGAGAGTTTCAATCTTCTATTTTCTGTGAGAGATTATGGAAACTGTCCTCGCAGGTAAATAGGACTGGACAAGTTTACTGCAACCCCAAACTCTTGACACAGAATTCTACTCAGTGCAACAACACTGCACCATGGCTCAAAAAACCTCTTATTTGCACGTTTATTTATTAGAGTTTCATACAGGCGACCATGAGCATATGAATTGACAAGGATGTACACCTGTCATATAAACAATGGTAAGAATGAACAACAGTGCAAGCGCGTGAGATGTTCGCAAGCCATTAGGGGCCACACTGACCCTGTGGGTGGGGAGTGGTAGGAGGGGACGATGGGTGGGCGGGGGTAGGAGGGAATGTAGTAAATTGTACATCGGGCCCTCCATTTTCAACACAGTTTACTATCTGGAAGGTGAGGGGGTGGGTTTCAGGATAAAGAATTGCTCATGGTTTATGGCGTAGGTTATCAGTTCTTGGACATAGGGCCCGATTCCGATCTCGTTTGGAAAGCATACTGAACGACTCGGGTCTGGAATGCTTTCCATACGACTCAGATCGGGGGAGTCCAACCGAACGAGTACGATGCATTTGAATGCATCCGGATACGATTCGGTCAGACTCTCATTAACTTCATTGGGAGCCTGTGTACACAGGCTCGCATTGAAGAAAGGGGTGGCTAGGGGAAAACCATGCACCCTGTGGCGGGCACCCCATGGTGCCTGCCACACTGATAAAAAAGCAGTATCCTTTGGCCCAGATTATATCATCCAAACATCGATCATCCTATGCATTTCATACAACCTAATTTTTGACTACCAATTCAGCCTCGTCCACACTACAGAAGATTAAGCCATATATCACTGAAGGATAATCAGAACACGAAAGATTATACAAAAGTATAAATCGATTTATTCATTAAAAACCTTTAAAAAACACAGTATATTAAAAAAAATTGTGAATAAATATTAGACACAATTTATATCATTATTTGTCACATTGCCCCTACCTATAATCATAAAGTTTAATCACACACTCTAAACTAAAGAGATGTAAACAAATAAAAAAGAGAGAGAGTACATTACACAGACTAGCACAATATGTCATTTACGTGGTACACATCCGGATACCAACAATGGCAAGGGCATGGAACTAGGTATTGTTCGATTTATCCAATACTCGTTGGTCACAGCCCCTTTCACAGATTGTGTGCTTTACTAGGCGTCGACGCGTTTCGATGGATGTATTATACCACCATCTTTATCAAGACAAAAGTTCTGACTCTGCATAAAACTTGAATGTGATGAATTAAAAACACCTCATATAGGCGAAGATTATTTATTACCTCTCGCGGATACGATTCCACGCAGGAGCGTGAGTCTTTCCCAAACCCTAATTATAAAAGGGAACTTAGGAGGACGACACATTAATACATTGGTTTTTTGGGGAACAAGCCAACCAGGCCCCGTGTGAAAAGAATTTACAGTTTAAATATACACCGCCGTGCAGAAGAAGCAGTGTCCGTTTAAGCTCTGGAGTGGAATATTATACGCTAAGACCAAACAATACGAATATATTTGTACTGGCCGAACTAGGGAACCTTAAGTGCTCTCTGGATATAGCAGAGGACACTTCGTCCCGACAGGTTCTTGAAAGTATCTTGCCCAGTATATCTGGAGCGACTTTCTTCGCCTATATGAGGTGTTTTTAATTCATCACATTCAAGTTTTATGCAAAAGAGAGTCAGAACTTTTGTCTTGATAAAGATGGTGGTATAATACATCCATCGAAACGCGTCGACGCCTAGTAAAGCACACAATCTGTGAAAGGGGCTGTGACCAACGAGTATTGGATAAATCGAACAATACCTAGTTCCATGCCCTTGCCATTGTTGTTATCCGGATGTGTACCACGTAAATGACATATTGTGCTAGTCTGTGTAATGTACTCTCTCTCTTTTATTTGTTTACATCTCTTTAGTTTAGAGTGTGTGATTAAACTTTATGATTATAGTTAGGGCCAATGTGACAAATAATGATATAAATTGTGTCTAATATTTATTCACAAATTTTTTAAACTATACTGTGTGTTTTTTAAAGGTTTTTAATGAATAAATCGATTTATACTTTTGTATAATCTTTCGTGTTCTGATTATCCTTCAGTGATATATGGCTTAATCTTCTGTAGTGTGGACGAGGCTGAATTGGTAGTCAAAAATTAGGTTGTATGAAATGCATAGAATGATCGATGTTTGGATGATATAATCTGGTCCAAAGGATACTGCTTTTTTATCACTGTTTAGTGCCCTATTCCTTTGGTCTCAAGGGGCTCCTCTTTGTCTTGATAATAAGCCTGCCACACTGTGCATGGTTGGGAAGAGGGGACCGTTGTGTACCCCCACGGGCCCGATCAGAGGGCCCTGGGTGAAGGGGAACTGCTACAGGCCCCCAAAGACAGATAACGGAAGCCTTTTTGATCCGGGCAAACCAAATTGGAAAGGTTGTCCGAATCAGTCATCGTACTCACTCGCTCGGAAAACCTAGTCCATAGAGCTGTACGAATCGGCTCCGGAAGGCTCTATCTCTCCGAATGCCTTCCGGAACCGATTTGGTCAGTGCTAAGGCTTTCCAGGCATCGTACTTGGTCGTTCGGAACTGTGAACGATTCGGTCGGAAACAAGGGCTCTGGATTGGTTTAGGCAATTCCGAATCCGATTCGTAGCCCTTCCGACCGAGCTCGGAATCAACCCCATAGTGTCTGAGGAGGAGCTCAGGGGTGGGTCAATCAAATTGGAAAGGAAATCTTTCCATCCTGGAGCCATCGGGTGGCAATGAATCCCCCCTGAAGTCCTCAAAGTACAGTGCTGTCGCCCCGGCTTTAGCCCAAAGCATGAGCAGCGTATGCCATTGGTCAGAGCTCAGGAGGATAGGTGACTTCCACTGTGTTGTGTAATGTTTTCTTAGCCAAGATACGGGCAAAGTGTAAGAAGTGAGCTGAGCCTGCATGGCCTGACATAAATTCTCTGTGCTCCCGCCTTCCAAGTGGAGATATTGGGGATCCACGTGATATATATATTCCAACTGGGACAAGACGACCGTCCAATATGGTCTCAGCTGGGAACAATCCCATAGAATGTGCTGTAGGTCAGCCCCAGGGGTTTTGCATCTGGTGCATATATCGTGACAGATATGGCCTATTTGTTTGGGGGACCGATAAGACCAATGGAGAATATAGAATTGAATCAGCTTTAACTGGTAGTTGCGGTACACCTGTCGTGGGTAGGCCAGGGCCCCCTCCCACTCCCTGTCATGAGTGGCCTGCCAAATACAACCTCCCAAAGGGACTGGAGAGACATTTGTGTATGAGCGAGGAGAGCCCTGGTAAGCCAAGTCTGCGGCCCGAGCCCATAGTATGCAGTGTTTGGACAAGTTGATGCGTGGCCGGTTCTTACCCGTGTGTTGCCCAGGTAATGTCAATAGCTGCTCTCAGGGAAGCATAGAGAAGAAAGTGGCCTTTAGTAGTGCATACTGTTTGGATACATTTTTGAATGTCGGTAAATGGCCATCCCCGTAGAGATCGCCAATAGTAGAGAGGCCAGCCTCCTCCCAAACGTGCAGCTGACCACTGGAGAAGTGATCCATCCGTGTCGGTGAGCCCAGCAAGGAAATCGCTGAGGCATACGGGGATAGATCTCATGTAAGATGGAGTGTCTGTGACAGGCACGTAAAGACCACCCATGGGATTAGGGGTAAGTCCCGGGGGAGGCGAGTCCTAATGTGCATAAAAACGCACTTTTTTACACCCATTTTCTTGGCCCCCGCTTGACTGATAACCCCAAAACTTTCCATGCACAACAAGATTCAAGGGGGAACATTTTTTTTGTAAAAATTCAAGAAGATATATATATATATATATCTTGCTTACTTGCAACTTGTTTCTACCGAGTCACAAGATGGCTGCCAACACTTCCTGGTTTGAAGTGTTGGCAGCCAATCAGATCTCAGCGCGAGATCGGGAGGGGTCTGGATCCACACCGTCCCTATATATACAACTGGGAATTGTCACATTTGGTGTAATTCCGTTCAGCAGATCGGACTGTGTCTAAAGGTCCTATGGAATTAACATGGGGAAAACGCAATTTAAGCACCCCCTTGTTCTCAGCCCCCACTTGACGGATCACCCCGAAATTTTCAAGATAGCAGCTAAAGTGAGCGTCGTATTAGTTTTGAACATTTTGTGAAGATTCGTCAAGCGTCACCAAAGTTATTGACAAAACAAAAAATGCTTTTCCTATGGAAACTAGATCCTAATGCCCCGGGAACTGCCACTTTCCTGGGGCATGTTTATTTATGCGGGGGTTGCCCTCACAGCAACCCTGTGCCCTGGGGAACTCCATCTCCCCAGGGCTAATGTTTTAATGATGCGGGGGCCAGCGCAGCTGCCACCCCCGGCACTGCCACCTCCCCGGGACTAAACATAATAGTAGTGCGGGGGCCACGCAGCCCCACACCACCTCCCGTGGGCTAGATATTATGAGTGAGTGGGTGGGTGAGTGACTCTATTGAGGAGTGAGTGGGTGTGTGAGTACAGGTATAGGTTTGTGAATGGGTATGTCAGTGGTTGTTCGGGTGTGTGAGTGGGTGTAATAGAGGTTGTATGGGGGTGTGAGCAGGTGTGTCAGTGATTCTGTGGAGGATGTCATCAGTAATATCATTTGAGATGTCATCAGTGAAGTCACTGACCATGTCATGAGTGATGTAATATGTGAGGTCATAGGCAGTGCATTGCGTGGACGTAAGTTATAGTTAGCTCAAGTAACTATAACTGCCAAATTTCTCTGGTTTTGTATGAGTGAAATCTGACCCTAACTATAACGTCCCTGTAAACTTTGGTTTTTACAGTGAATTTCTAAGGTTTTTTTTTAATTCTAGTTCCTAACTATAATGTCCCTGTAACCTCTGTTTTTTTTAGTGCATATATCTATCTATCTATTTATCTATCTATCTATCTAGATCAAGATAAAAATGCTTAAATGCCTCGTCAGGGGTGATAAGCGCTATATAAATAAATTTGCAATTACAATTAAATAAGGGTTACACTATGTATTCACTCCACCTACATATATGACATAATTAAAGATTGTCATGAATTCCAGTGTGCTCTGGCTGGACTGCAGTTGAAGGGCAATACAGTTACACATGGCAAGGAATGTGTCTTCGTTACGTAGAAAAAACAATTTAAATATATTAATATGTCACTCTCAAAGTGTACCTCATAAGCGCAAAAGGCAGGATGCCTAGTATATAAAAAAACTGCACACAATATATTTAAAAAGTGTGCCCTCCCAGTGAATGGAGGCATAAAAGTAATTTCACGGTGTAGGTTCAGCTACATTTTTCATATGACAGGCCTAGATGCGAATAAAATATTTAATTCTACATCCCCACCTGGGACACTGCTGGAAAACGTCAAGTTACTTCCTACTTACTATCAAAATCTGATTTAAGTGTGAAATCAGATTTTGATAACTGGAGTGCAAAAGTAACTTTATAAAATGTAATTTAGGCTGCCTGAGCCAGAACTGGCTTAAAACCAGTTCTGCTACGCATTATACCTCTAAGTTTAAATACATATCCTTGGCTGGGAGAGTTAATGCCCCCTATAAGACAATGGCCTGCCTGTGAGTGCAAGAAGGACAGGGTGGTGTTGGCTGCTGGCCACTTAGCAGGGATTAGGTATCTGGAACTGGACAGGAACAGATGACAGAACAACAGACAGCCTTCGCACTACCTCTTTTGACTTGGAGATGGAAGGCAGGTCTTCTCCTATTTATTCCCAAGAACCTCTTAGACAGCCACATTCCAGTTACAGTGGGAGACAGAATCAGTTTGGACCCTATCAGGTAGGAGCATAGCTAATCAGGGGCTTCTGGATAATTTTGCAGAGGGCAGAGAGGACTTGCGGAGAAATGAGACTGCATGGAAATAGTCAGGATTGGGTAGCAGAACTTCTCCATTCACTGGCTAATGCACACAATAAATCAGGCAACTTAACTACCCCATTCTCAGACTACACCTAATGCTATTTAACAATCAGTGGAAGATCACATCAGGTAGTTTAACTTATCTCTATCCATTTTACAGATTGCTTAAAGCCTTTTAAGACCATCCATTCCTTTCCCTGATTTATTATGAGACTTATTTTGGACAGTTTCTATAATAATGACTGTTCTATGGCTGATAAGCAAAAACGAGTCTGCTGCTTGAATAGCACTCTTAGTTTAGGAGTGGGTCAAACAATTCTTTGAAGCGGCAACATGCCTCCACAGATTCTTGGCTGATATTGGAAGGAAACACTGAGGAGCCTATTTACAAACTTCATTTTGCAGTATGTTTAGTACTACTACAATAGAACTACTCACATACTACAAACTGCTATTCACAAACATACATGTGAAGATCTTCCCTTGCACCTCTCCTATATTATATGTACAGAGATCTCCACCCAACTGCAGAGATCTCTGCTCAAGTACAACTAAGTTTTAGAAGTAAATGTGAGAGGGACTGGGGAGTGGCTGGCAAAGGGGGAATACTTACTACTAAATTAGAGTGGGTTAGGCAAGATTGAGGAGGGGATATGGGTGGGGTAACGAAAAGTTTAGGGAAAGACATGCACCCACCCAAAAAAGTAAGCCCATTCCTATTCACAAACTGCATTTCTAAAGTTACTAGAGCCAAAAATGATCCAAAACATTGTAGTGTAGTTCCTATTTCCCTAGTAGGCTCTGCGCATTGGAATAATATAACCTATAGGCTTGACATAGGACTAAGGTCGGTATGTCCCTATCGAGTATATTAAACTTAATTACTTGTGCCAGCTAGCTCAGAGGCCACTAGAAACTCCTTGAGAACAAGAAGGGAGTAGTTTCTGGCAACCGAAAAACATGACTACTTTGTTTCCCTTTAGAATCGGAACACGTCTCAGAATCGTGGAAACAATAGATAACAGTTTCACTCAGTCAATCGTGCATGCTTAGTTTCTACAGAGTTACACAGAAAGGAAAGACGGGTGTTTCAATAAAAAGGTTTTATTGAACAGTCTTGTTTCTCGTGTAAGAGATATGTGCTGTTATGATCACAAGACAGTATGCAAGATAAATAATGTACAGCGTAAGCAGTAGAAATAAATAATACTGCGCTAGCATTATCTTTTAGCATATATTCACGTACATAAATAACATGATGCGAATTGTGCCTATATAAGGACATGATTCAGGAAAACCTATAAATACGGACACCTAAAGCGGAATACAACACCACTCCATTTTCGATTGAACGATAATACTAAATGCTAAACATTCAAATGCTAAACATAAAATTGAGTACCACATGTTGCTAAAAACATTTCTAAAAGCATTTTAAAAGAAGCTCAAAAACTGTTGAAATGCAATAGGTACTGACATTTAAAGCATCGTTTCCATTCAAAGCATATAACGGAAGTAAACATGCAACGTGAATGAAATGGAAATATATACATATGACGAAATGGTCGATAAGTTCTCAAAATCAAAGCCATTGCATATCATGGAATTAAATGAAATGTTAGACAAGTAAGGTGACAATGTGTCCCTGGAAGTATTCAAAGAAGTCCGTTTTATAAGACTAGCTCTACTGTAAGCAGATTGTTCATTTGCCATGTCTTTTTCTATCGAGAAACATTTTGTTTTAAAAAAGAAAAAGTTAAATTTCTGGGAATAGTTCCAAGTTTTGAAAACATGAAGGCCAAATTTCATTGTTGCCCTGGTACACTGTGAGCCGAATCAAAGTCAGTGTATGGGTCTGGCGTAAACATTAGATCATCTATTTCTGTAGCCAAAATATCGTCTACCGAAGTTGGTGACATTTGGAACACCTCGTTCAGAAGGTTAATTGCACAGAGATGAGAAACATCGCCTTCAGCAGAAGAAGCAATGTTCGCGTCCGTTGTTACCTGTGTGCCCGTTGATCCATCTCGTACCTCAGCAGCAGCCGGAAGCGTCTGTGAGATCTCAATGAATGCCGCCATCAGGATTGGAAGCCTCTGGGGACAACACACAGCATGGGCCGTTATCGGGTCCAGTACAGTATCGATATCCGTTGGCATGACTGATGGGAGTGTTAGACAGGTGTCTAGCACGCATTCTTCACCGCAAAACAGGCAGCGTAGAACAGGTAAGATGCAATCTTGCCAGATTGGTCTTAATGACAGGAACCACGTTGTATTACGTTCCCGTAGACGAGGCATGCCCAAAAGCTGTACTATTCGCTCGCGGCATTTCCGTTCAAGGAGGGCTCTCTCCACATCGCTCGGAGTGATGTTGGCGAAGAGGCTTGCCATAGCGTAGTAGGAGGAATAGAAACAGAATTCCTGCAACAAGTGCTAGAATTAACGGCACACCACCAAACACCGAATGTGCAAAGTTTGGGATTATTCAGAGGACAGCCTGGAAAGGTGCTAATAGTCCGGAACAGATGGTCTTAAATATATGTACAATTCCGCTTGTATCAGACATGTTAAAGATACGTCCTATCATTTCTACGAAATGTATAGGGCAGTTTGTGCGAATTAAAGCTTGTATCTCAGCCGAAGTCCTTGCAACTTGTAGATCATAGGTTTCTTTGGCCGAGGTCAAAGGCACTGATTGTTGTATAAGCATGGCTTTCATTCTGCTTAAAGTATCAAATCGTATAAAAGAGACATTCAACGAAGGCCATAGAGGCGACTCCCTGACTGTGTCTATTGGGGCAAACAATACTTGCATACAGCAAGTGACCCTGGAGTTGACCGTTACTAGATATGGGATGCCTGGCAACATGCCACAGCAACTCTGATCATTCAACATGAGGTAACTCCCATTAGAAAGTTGGCCAAACGTTGGATTAATCACAGCAGCTGGTGTACCCTGCTGGTGGCAGGACAAATTTGCCACAGAACCATTACAAGCCCCGTGTAAAGATATGTCCTGACAAATTAGTGAACCGCTTAGTGCACTTTCACAGTGTGTACCTCTCAGAAACACTTCACGATCCCCACTCCAACATCTATAGGTGTAAGGTAAATTCCAGGATGTCTTAATGTATTCTTTACCCAACCTTTCATATTTGCCTGCTTGCATCTGTTTAAGGCAATACTGAAACTGGAAAGTAGTCACAGGTAGACTAATTTTGCCATGAATAAGCCATTCTGTAGCTGGTTTTTCTGCCACTGTGAATGGTAATTTTTCAAGTTTTTCAATGCTCAGTACTGTATACTTTTCTCCCCTTTGTGCCAGTTCGATCTGTTTATCAGTTAGATTGTATTCTGCAAACAGAGCCGTCGTGTTGATAAAACGCCAAGGCACATAGCCCGCACGCAAAGATTGCAGCGTCCAGCTTAATAACATAATAGAACGCAACTGAGATTGGCCTTGTTGTTACATGGCTAAATCTTGTTCCAGTATGTCGATAGCAGAGGATACAATACTGTCCAATGAATAAATTCTGGAGGACAAAGTTGCTAACCCATTGTCGACCACAGAGAGAGTTTTCTCTAAGTTAATACGATCAAGTTCACGTATTCGTTCTGCGGCCTCCATCTGTGACACCTTCCATGCTTCGTTATAAGCAGCATAGATGCCGGCATATATAAAACGTTTTTGACGCGGTTTTCTTGGTCCAAGCAAGAATTCCCTAAGGTCTGCGTCTTCTTTAAGTAAAGATAAGTGTTGTTTCACATCCTTTAGTGTAGATTTTTGCAGCCAATCGAGGCATAATTTCCCTACACTGTATGTTGTTACTACCCCCGGATGCTGTTTTTGGACGTATCGTGGGTCTGGCCTGTGAATAGTAAACCCCTGTGTTTTATTCAGGAATCTCTCTTGACAGTTGTTTGTGTCTGTGGGCCAGATCAACCATTTTCTCCAATCAGGATTTGTTCTGTTGAGTTGTAGTATGGTATCAACTGTAACCGCTGCCTGTGTATTGTTATCACTTGCAGGTGTTGGTACAGAAGGTGTTTTCATGTCTTTGATCTTGGCTAACCCAAGCAAAGACGTTTGTTGGACCGTGTCATTCAAAAACATTATTTGTTGAGGGACGACACAGGCTCTAAATAAAGCTTCTATCCCCTGCACTTGCCAATCTTTAGTACCCCAGACAGATTTCGTGTCTATTGTCTCTTTCCACAAGTCGAAACCATGTCTAGACAGTTGGGCAATAAATGCTGCAGAGTAAATCTGTTTTGTATTAGTTAACATAATTTTCAGTCCTGTTTTGTTTACATTTTTATAGTAAAATATTTCTGGATCAGATGTATTGTATCCTGAAAAATATGGAAACTTTTTAGCAAATGTTTTTGAACTACCTTTTGGTGATGTAGGACAATGCTCCCATTGGTTAAACATAAACACATTTCTAGGTGTTGCAGATTTATGCAAAAAATGATGACTATAGTGGTTATACCAATACAGCTGTTCACAGTCTGATGAACCCTCTAAATATTCATTATTAGAAAATGCAGCAGATTTTTCTAGGGTCAAACATCATGTTATTTACAGTTTCAAAGTCCCAATCATCAGAATAGGTACTGGATGAAACAAAATCACTTAGTGAGATCTTAAATAAATGTGGAATGTTCAAATGTTCCGTCGGGCCAAAAATATCGAAATCTGTTTTGTCCCACACTATACCATCCTGTATAGGAACAGCTGTGATGTTCACTGCAGACAAGTCTCTGGTTTCACGATGGGATTATTTGTGAGGTTTGAAAAGTAAGTTTACTTCTTTTCTTTCAGTGTTCACATGGATGTATTTGCCATTTATAAGCACGCTCTTAATCATAACCAAAGCTAGCCAAAGCAGGAAGAAAAATATTCCAGAAATAATCCATAGTTCAATCCATGGTGAAACTAGATAAGTCTTTTTCAGAAAATGAAGAAAGTCTTGTACTTGCTGTTTAAAAGTTTTAGATGCTGGCGACGTCTCGGGCTCACTCGGATCCTCAGAAAACGTATCAAAGTTAATGAAATAGCCAGAAGCAGTTCTGTCAATTGTTGGAATTGCATCAGGATTTGTAGAAATCGCTGGAACCAGTTGATCACTTGTTACATTGGTGTAGACAGGTGTATTTGGACGAACTGTTAATTGAGTTTCAAGAGGGATGAGTTCCATAGCATTGTTGCTCAGTCCTTCATCTGTTACTGCTGAATTCTCGATGGTTATCAGTCTTTCAGTCTGAACCTCTTGGATAGTAGCAAGAGGAGTGTGTCTGCTACTAGGTCGGAGTCCACGAGGCCTACTATTTAGTATTGGCCACATACTGTGGTTTGATGAGGTCGATGGACGCAAATCTTTTCTCCTTTCTTCCAGCAAGGGGCGGCAGAAGTACTGTTCTTGTTCCGTGTATGGCTAGGACAGGTACTGGTTGTCTGTAAGAAGGTCCAAATTCCTTCTTGTCCGCAATTTTCTCTCTGACTGGATCCCCAACTTTTGGAATCCAGACAGGCCTTGCTGGGACCGCCGGTTTTTCCCCAGTGGTGGTCGGCTGCAGGAATACTTTGCTTTGTTTCGATCTTAGTTCATTTAGATCCTGTAAAACAGCCAAACGATCTTTGATATCAAAGGGTTTATTTTCCACCACTGTGCCACTACATTCTAGATCTGGCACCCACATTCTTGTCCCAAATAGGACCTCATATGGAGTGACCCCCCCTAGAGAACCTCTTGGTAAATTGTTTAATGAGCGTTGGACCCCATAAAGATGTTTGACCCACCCATCACCAGAACCTAATACCCTAGCTGTTATAGACTGCTTTATGTCCCGGTTTTTCCTTTCCACAACAGAATTTTCCTCAGGATGAAACAGAGAGGAGTACCGCAATGCAACGCCCAGACTGGCCATGGCCTCTTTGTAAGCTTGAGAGCTAAACGCAGGGCCCTGGTCAGAATGTAGCATGCCTATTGCGTATGTGCCGATAAAGACTCGCAAATCTTTTATAACAGTTCGAGCGTCAGCCGAGCGCTGAGGCCATATCCATAGGAAACTTGACTTAGTATTTGTGGGATTGCAGTCGTCCACAAGGACGCCTGTGCATAGATAGTCTAATGCTGTCTAACAATTGTGTCTGTCCCTGGCAGGCTATTTCGTAGCATGGTGTCTGGTGGCGTTCTGCATCACGCTGTATTTTACAGTCTATGCAGTCATTGATGAAGATGTGAATATGTGTATTCATGCAAAACACACAAGATGATGGACGGAATGTTGCACATTGACAAACATTCACTCCCAGTCACAGATCTGGGTTTAATCCATCGTTATTTTGCTTCACCACGCCACCCCAGTTCAGACATAGCCATATGCAAATCAGTCTTGACCCTGTGCCTCAAGGGAACAGTCCAGACCGAACTGCCAAGCCATGTCTTCCCTGGACCGGAATCAAGCATCCTAGGATCGGTTTCGGGCCTTCAGCCCTCATCAGCCAGGATAGCTTGACTCCAGTGGCGTAGTGAGCACGGGACCCACGTCTGGGCATACCCTTCCACTTAGGGCGTAAATGCAAAACACACAAGATGATGGACGGAATGTTGCACATTGGCAAACATTCACTCCCAGTCACAGATCTGGGTTTAATCCATCGTTATTTTGCTTCACCACGCCACCCCAGTTCAGACATAGCCATATGCAAATCAGTCTTGACCTTGTGCCTCAAGGGAACAGTCCAGACCGAACTGCCAAGCCATGTCTTCCATGGACCGGAATCAAGCATCCTAGGACCGGTTTCGGGCCTTCAGCCCTCATCAGCCAGGATAGCTTGACTCCAGTGGCGTAGTGAGCACGGGACCCACGTCTGGGCATACCCTTCCCACTTAGGGCAAAATGCAAAACACACAAGATGATGGACGGAATGTTGCACATTGGCAAACATTCACTCCCAGTCACAGATCTGGGTTTAATCCATCGGTGAATGTTTGCCAATGTGCAGCATTCCGTCCATCATCTTGTGTGTTTTATCATTTTGCCCTAAGTGGGAAGGGTATGCCCAGACGTGGGTCCCGTGCTCACTACGCCACTGGAGTCAAGCTATCCTGGCTGATGAAGGCTGATAGCCTGAAACCGGTCCTAGGATGCTTAATTCCAGGCCAGGGAAGACATGGCTTGGCAGTTCGGTCTGGACTGTTCCCATGAGGCACAGAGTCAATACTGATTTGCATATGGCTATGTCTGAACTGGGGTGGCGTGGTGAAGCAAAATAACGATGGATTAAACCCAGATCTGTGACTGGGGGTGAATGTTTGCCAATGTGCAGCATTCCGTCCATCATCTTGTGTGTTTTGCATTTCGCCCTAAGTGGAAGGGTATGCCCAGACGTGGGTCCCGTGCTCACCTACGCCACTGGAGTCAAGCTATCCTGGCTGATGAAGGCTGATAGCCTGAAACCGGTCCTAGGATGCTTGATTCCGGTCCAGGGAAGACATGGCTTGGCAGTTCGGTCTGGACTGTTCCCATGAGGCACAGGGTCAAGACTGATTTGCATATGGCTATGTCTGAACTGGGATGGCGTGGTGAAGCAAAATAACGATGGATTAAACCCAGATCTGTGACTGAAGTGAATGTTTGCCAATGTGCAGCATTCCGTACATCATCTTGTGTGTTTTGCATTTCGGCCTAAGTGGGAAGGGTATGCCCAGACGTGGGTCCCGTGCTCACTACGCCACTGGAGTCAAGCTATCCTGGCTGATGAAGGCTGATAGACTGAAACCGGTCCTAGGATGCTTGATTCCGGTCCAGGGAAGACATGGCTTGGCAGTTTGGTCTGGACTGTTCCCATGAGGCACAGGGTCAAGACTGATTTGCATATGGCTATGTCTGAACTGGGGTGGCGTGGTGAAGCAAAATAACGATGGATTAAACCCAGATCTGTGACTGGGGGTGGATGTTTGCCAATGTGCAGCATTCTGTCCATCATCTTGTGTGTTTTGCATTTCGCCCTAAGTGGGAAGGGTATGCCCAGACGTGGGTCCCGTGCTCACTACGCCACTGGAGTCAAGCTATCCTGGCTGATGAAGGCTGATAGCCTGAAACCGGTCCTAGGATGCTTGATTCCGGTCCAGGGAAGACATGGCTTGGCAGTTCGGTCTGGACTGTTCCCATGAGGCACAGGGTCAAGACTGATTTGCATATGGCTATGTCTGAACTGGGGTGGCGTGGTGAAGCAAAATAACGATGGATTAAACCCAGATCTGTGACTGGGGGTGAATGTTTGCCAATGTGCAGCATTCCGTCCATCATCTTGTGTGTTTTGCATTTCGCCCTAAGTGGGAAGGGTATGCCCAGACGTGGGTCCCGTGCTCACTACGCCACTGGAGTCAAGCAATCCTGGCTGATGAAGGCTGATAGCCTGAAACCGGTCCTAGGATGCTTGATTCCGGTCCAGGGAAGACATGGCTTGGCAGTTCGGTCTGGACTGTTCCCATGAGGCACAGGGTCAAGACTGATTTGCATATGGCTATGTCTGAACTGGGGTGGCGTGGTGAAGCAAAATAACGATGGATTAAACCCAGATCTGTGACTGGGGGTGAATGTTTGCCAATGTGCAGCATTCTGTCCATCATCTTGTGTGTTTTGCAATATGTGTATTCATTCCAGGCCACCAGTACATCTCTTTTAATGTCAATATCGTTTTAGAGATCCCTTGATGTGACAGACCCTCTCCCAGATGTGCTTCATACATCAAAGCTGCTCTACGTTCCATGTTTGGAATTACCCTATCCCCCACTCCAGGGATTCGAGCAAAAGGAACATTGTTCGCATCAATTACATAAGAGTACTTGAGTGGAAACATTTTTGGTAACGCTGCACCACTGCCTTTGCTCGTAGCATTGACAGCCAACATTATCTCACTGTCTATTCTCGTTTTTGAACGAGTGATCGCAGCTACGGAAGCCGTCTGAACAGCCCCCTTTGCGGCTTCGTCAGCCAATGAATCCCTGCAACGTGACCGCCATCACGTTGATGACTCAGTGTGTGTATCACGTGAGCCTTTGGTAGTTCGTTTTTTAACTGAACTACTTGTTCCCAAAGCATTTTATGCTTTATTGTGCCACCTTTTGCATCTTTGAACCCATTTTCAAGCCAAGTTTGTATATATTCATTATACGACTGCACACAGTAGAAAGAATCGCACACTATTAGTATGGGGAATTCTCGATCTGTACTTTCAAGTGCCAGTTTGAAAGCTTGTAGTTCAGCTCGCTAAGCTGTGCAATCTCCTAGAGATTGGGTTTTTGTGACCATAGGTCTGAAGATACCATCTCGCATGCGACCTTTAACGATTGCACACGCTGCACTGTAAGCTTGCTTACTCCCTGTTGCGGGTTGTGCGGATCCGTCAGTGTAAATTATAAATTCATACTGATCGAGAGGCAGAATCTCAGTGGGCAGAGGACATTCATGTTCATATTGCAGGAACGCTTGTGTTTTTAAATCAGGACCAAAAACATATTCAACATCTGTTGCAGCAAGAGAATTAACCCATTGTATCCATCTAGGATGTAACGCTTTAGCATTTGGGATGCTCGCTTTTGTTACCGCCTCTAAGGCCGGTACTGGGGTTACGACAATAATGCGTTTCCCTTGGGCTAGAGCTCTTTCTTTTGCTACTGCAGTTTGAACTGCTGTCAGTATTTTCTCAGTTGAAGTGAAGCGCATTTCTGCTTGTGTATACAAATGTGATTTGTATGCAATTGGTACTTTTTCACCCTCATTAAATGTTAAGTAGGTGAATCCGCATTGACCCGAAATTATTCGGATCACTAAGTTGCGTTGACTTACGCGTGTTTGTAAGTGATTTGTTGCTAACATGTTAGCTTGGAGTGAACGCAAGATTTCTGTGTGTTCATGTGTCCAATTTTTGATTGAAAAATCAGGTTTGATTAGTGCGTAGAGAGGTTTAACCCTTTCTGCGTAATTTAGAATGTAAGTTCTTCCAAAATTTAGGAAACTCAGGATGGATTGTAAATTTTTCAGCATTTTAGGAGGTTGGAGCAGCGCACACCTTTCTAAAAAGTTAGCTGCCAAGCTCTTGCCTTCACTTGAAAGCTCATATCCTAAAAAGAGGACATTGAGATGGGCAATTCTGGACTTTTTGAAGATGAATTTATAGCCCTCAGAGGCGAAGCCCAGTATAATGGTGCTCACCCTGTTCAAGTGTTTGTCCAGATCATTGTCTGTCAGATAGATGTCATCGACATATGACAATGCCTCATTGTCATAAATTTGTAGTAACTCCGTTACTCTCGCTGAGAATAACACCGGGCTGTTCTTGAACACTTGTGGGAGTCGACAAAATTGACGCTGGGTCCCCATTATTGAGAAAGCTGTTAAGTACCTGCTTCCAGGTGCTATGTTTTGACAAAAGAAACCATTTGAGATATCCAATGTGGTTTTTTATTTTTTACGCACAATGTTATTCATTAATGCTGTACTGTGTGCATTTTGCACCGCAAAAGTTTTAGAACAAGTGTTTAAATGTCTGTAATCCAAAACTAGACGATATGTATTGTCTGGTTTGGAGACAGGAAACAAAGGATTGTTCATTGAAGAGGTGCATGTTTCAATCACCCCTTGGTATTCAAGTTGATCTAAGATCTCCCTGACCTGTTTTTTAGCTTCTTGCTTTATTGGGTACTGCCTCTGTGCAGTAGATTCATTTTTTAGATGTATTTTATGGTGAGGCGAGTCCTCATCCCATCCTACATGATTTTTGTATAATGCTGGGGCCTGGGCTATTGCCCATTTCCTGGCATAAGTATATTTTAGGTGAATTGGAATATGGTTGGAGAAGGCAGGCATAATAATGTCCTCGCCATGTGGGCACTCCCTGACAAATTGTGGTGGCCAGTCTTTTTCTGCTAGAAGTATGTCATAGCCCCTTGAAAGTTTTTCCCAAAAGAGTGCTTTCACCTGTCTAGGTATGTCTCCCTCTATCCGGATTGTTATTTCATATAACTTTTGTGGAGTACTAACCCTGGTGTCTACAGTCTCAACTGTAATGTACTCATTCAAGTCCACTATCTCCAGAAGTTCCTTCAGGTTCTGGCGAGCTATTGTGACTTCTGCTGCAGTGTCCAGCATTGTCTGAGCCCATTCTCCGTTCTTGAGTTGTGTTCTCAGTATCCTCAGCATGTCTGATCTTCAGACCTGCTACCTTCTTCTTTGAAAATTGAGGTTTTGATTTATTTTCTGCAACGTGTTTGTCGTCTTTCGATTTCACGCGTTCTTCTCTATGTTCTGACCGTCCTCTTCTTTCCGATGTCTGTGACGAGATCTGAAAGGTACGAGAGGAACGTGTATCAGTATCTTGATACATGTCAGGCTTTTTCAAATTATCCCTATTCCTGGGGTTATACCTCCTTTCAGAGGGCTCCTTTTGAGGAGACCTACGTCGGGATTGAGAACGTTTCTCGTTTGAATTTTGTTTATTAGTTTCCCACTTCTTTTTAGAAGATGTAGGAGTTTGTTTATTAGAGTCCTTCTCAGGACTTTCAGATAGTTTTGGCTTCAATGGTCTTCCACCCAAACTATCTCTGCCTAATTCTGCATAAGATTGTTCTATTATTCTGGGTAGTTCTGTTTGATGTTCTGTAACATCGAATTCCCTTAATCATTGGCGGATCGCCATTGCTGCTGCCTCCCCTTTAATATTAGATAATATTATTGTTGAGACCTGGTCGAACTTTTTCAGTAATTTCATACCTAAATTCAGAGCAGGCTCTGCCCCGTATTCGTTTTGAATTTGTTTCAGGACATCTGGTATTACTGCAATTGACGGAACACCATGTGTTTTAATATAGATGGCAGCAAAGACTGAACCCCAAGTGGTGCAGTCTTCCAGTTGTGGTGTGATCCCCATTGGTAAACAGATTGTTAGGATTCTGTGTTTCTCATAAGGGCTAGTATTAGGAAATACTGCTTCTATTTGAGTAATTTTTTGAGCTATCCAGAATGGAATTTGCTCACGTTTTGTGGGCATTTTTCCCATGACTGCGTATAAAGTCTGTGGTGTAATTTTTAGTGTATTCCCTTGTTGAGGGGATTGATTTGGAATGGTCAATGGTGGTTGGACTGTGAAAGTCCGCATGACATATTGGACCAATTGTCTGTAAATTTTTACTAACTCTGTAAGTTGAGTAAGTAATTCCTCGTCTGACATCTCTTCAATGTCAGGATGAGGTGTGTAGCCGGCTAGAATCGGCCATGTTGCTCCTGGTCTACCTAGTGGACCGAGCCTGGTAATGTTTTTGTGATGTTTTAGGGCGCCTTTAAACCAGAGCTGATGCTCCTGGTATGTTAGTGGAATTTCAATATCCTCGAAAGGAATATATTCCTCTGGTGGTTCATCTTCTTTGTAGAAGTGAAACAGTCTTGTAACTGGATTTGATTCTGGGAATACTATCCATGAATAGAATACCTCTGTCTGAAAAGATTTGTGTGCCTCTATCACGAAAACTGCTCTACCGCCTCTTGGTGGTAGGCCATGTTTTATAAGTTTTAGAGTGATGCCTCTTCTTAAGTTTGGATGGATGTCTATAACACCCTCCTCGGTTTCAATTAAACCTGTAAAGTTAAAAGCTGTTACGACTGGTTGAGCCGCAGCTCCACCGGTGTTGGTGGCATCGTCCCCGTGTTCAGACATTTTGTTTTTTGAAAAATGTAGAACAAGTTTCAAGGAAACAAAAAGATAAGGTGCACAATATTTTGGAACACTGTATCCTTCAACGTTGAACAAACCAAACAACTAATATATAGGGTGCTTCCCTATTTAGTTATGGCGGATATTTAACCCTACCCACTCGACGTCTTATGGAGTATGTGAGTAGGGGTCTCTGAGAAAAGCACGACTGAGTAACTCAGTATCTAGCGTTAAATTACTGCCTTACCAAACGTTGGGCGCCATGTAGTGTAGTTCCTATTTCCCTAATAGGCTCTGCGCATTGGAATAATATAACCTATAGGCTTGACATAGGACTAAGGTCGGTATGTCCCTATTGAGTATATTAAACTTAATTACTTGTGCCAGCTAGCTAAGAGGCCACTAGAAACTCCTTGAGAACAAGAAGGGAGTAGTTTCTGGCAACCGAAAAACATGACTACTTTGTTTCCCTTTAGAATCGGAACACGTCTCAGAATCGTGGAAACAATAGATAACAGTTTCACTCAGTCAATCGTGCATGCTTAGTTTCTACCGAGTTACACAGAAAGGAAAGACGGGCGTTTCAATAAAAAAGGTTTTATTGAACAGTCTTGTTTCTCGTGTAAGAGATATGTGCTGTTATGATCACAAGACAGTATGCAAGATAAATAATGTACAGCGTAAGCAGTAGAAATAAATAATACTGTGCTAGCATTATCTTTTAGAATATATTCACACACATAAATAACATGAGCTAAAAATGCGAGTACTCATACGATGCGTCTCTAAGCTAGTTCTACCCCAATGTACCTAACCTAGTCTACGTGTAGGGAAAGGTAGAAGTAGGTGGAGTATTCTCTAGTCTGGTATACTAAGAGTATGTTAAGTATAGTATGCCAAGTATGGTATGCCAAGAGTCCCTCTAGGTTCTAGTCAGCTCCATACCTTGAGAATGAGAGAGGTGGGAATCTCTTGCCGGATCTGGAACTCTGACACCCCGCGGAGGGAGTCAGAACACTGGAAGCTGGATTCGTCTACGTGCAGGAATGACAGCGTCTTCTCAGTGCGTCAAGCTGGGATACGGGATCCTCTGAAGTCGAGGTCTCCTCTAACTTGCTTGGGCAAGGGAAGGTATATTTATACCTGGTAGGTGTCTTGGAATGTTAGCAATGACGTGAAGTCGGACAGAGGAAGACGTCAGGAATGAACCCTTAAGGTATAACGGTTCATACATAATCGATGAGTTCTTGGAGAAATCAATAGTCCTGTGCTAGGGGAACTCCCGAAGCTTAAGGGTCTGGTTTCTAAGAACTCGTTGTGACGTTAGGGTGGACGGATGTCGGTGACCATGCCTGTATTTGGAGTGCACAGTTAATGCCTAAATAAGGACAGGGTTTCTATGCCTATATAAGGGCAATGCAAATTGTGCCTATATAAGGACATGATTCAGGAAAACCTATATACGGACACCAAAAGCGGAATACAACAACATTACTAAATGTACTCCAGCTCAGAACCTGGAGTAAGTTTTCCAGAACAACACATGGGCAATTATTATTTACGTATTTCACCTTCTTAAATATATATATATATATATATATATATATATATATATATATATATATATAATTAATTAAATGTTAAACAAGTTAAATTAAATTAAAATAATTCTATACACAACGTTTGTTAATTTAATTGTTAAATTTTACTACATAACAAATATAAAGAGTTGACTTTAGGTGCTTTTAAAAAAAACTTTCAAAATTACTTTGTTTTAATTTTATATATTTAAATTAATTAAATATTTCATTTAAAATTAAGTGAATGTGCAAGGAATTCCCACTTACCTTTACTGCGCAACCTGCGGTAGCTCTCTGCTGCTTTGCTGCGCATCCCACAGCAACTCCCAGCTGCTTTGCCGTGCGGCCTGTGGTGGGGCCAGAGCAGTGTCTTTCGGCAGCAGGGGGACGGGACGGCATCCTGGGCTACTGCCATGTTGGATTGGGTGCCAAACAGGTGCAGGGGGACCCTTTACTGCATGCAAGCTCTTCGCATATGTCACATGCAGGTTTAAATAATCTGTAATGGGCACATCAGATATACCCATATGTCCTTCTTTGAATAATATGTTAGAGATATTATTGCATATTTTTATCCTTACCTTTTATCCCAATCTAATATGAATGAACCTTTTCTTTTTCCTAGGTCCCTTCCTATTTTCTACTATCAAAGTGGACTCTATCCCGGGGCCAGGTGCATCACAATTGTTTCTTCGTTGCTCGGTCCTGGTTTACGCGGGTCTCTGCAGTCTCAAATTACATCTCACCATCCTGCTTTGCCATTGTCTCCTGAGTCCTGATCCCAGTTTGTGAAATAATATCTACTAATTTCATTATAGAACCACCTACTTCAAAGGGTTGTACAATATTCATTTACAAAAATGACCCATTTTTCTGCCCTCCCAAAGTTACTAACAGTCTTAGAAATGGTCAAAGTCTTCAACCAAGATATATTTAGACTTCATGGGCCTTCTAAAATTATCTCTGACCGAAGTCCACATTATAGCTCATGATTTTGGAAATCTTATGCAAAAAACTAGAGCTCTGCCCTCTTGAACAAATAAAGCACTTGAAGCATTTTAAGATGCTACATTTTCACCAAGATAATTGTAAATTGCTTCGACCAGCAGCAGAGTTTGCTTACAATAATGCCACTCATACCTCGACGAAGTTTCATGTTTTTTTGCCTTAAACAGATTCTACCATCAAACATTTTAAGAATTCCCAGAAACCACCGATTCAATTCTGGTGGTCCAAGACTCCTTAAAGGCCTTAAAGGAAATAAGATGAATATTGATTCTTAATCTACAAAAGGCACAAAATCTGCGACAAAGTATGGTTATCTTCCATTAATCTACCATGTACCATTTGTTGGTCCAAATTTTCTCCTAGACACTATGGTCTCTTTGAAACTGCCAAAATTATCAATCCAGTTACAGTACGTTTGAAACTCCCACCCCCCCCCCGTGGTTGGTTCATCCTTTCTTTCATGTGTCTCACTTAAAACCTTACCTCGCACGCAAATGTCACTCTGTTCTATGAAGACATCCTCCTCTACGTTTTGGATGGCAACCTAAACATGAAGTGAAGGAAATTTGTGACTCCCAGTATCTAAGGATTAAATTACAATATTTAGTGGACTGGAAAGGATATAATCCATGTGATTGTTGTTGGGACCAGCTGATCAGGTTCCTGCTCCTTGCCTGATTTAGCATTTTTTTCAGAAATTCCCTTCTAAGCCAGTAGTTCTTAAGAGCGGCTCTCTGCAGAATTGAGGGAGTGATTTGTCCTGGGCCGCCACCATGTTTGACTGGGCGCCACACAGGTACCGGGTGGGCTTGCCTACTCAGCTGCATGCAGGTATAAAAAAGTTGTAATGGCACATCAGATAAACACACATGTTCTTCCCTAAAAATATGTTACAGATATTATTGTATATTTTGATCCTTACCTTTTATCCCAATCTAATATGGCTGAATCTTTTCCTTTCCTAGGTCACTTACTGTTTTCCACTAAAAAAGCGGACTTCATCCAGAGGCAAGTTGCGTAGCAATACTTTCTTCATTGCTCACTCCTAGTTTCCGTGGGTCTCAGCAGTCTCAGTTACTTCTAGCCATCCTGCTTTGCCATCATCTCCTTAACCCAGTCTGGACCAGCTTCAAGGTTTTTTCTGGACTCTAGATTTTTCCCTTCTTGCTGAGGTACTCCCTGGAACAGTGACTTACACCAAGTTATCATTCTGGCGTTCACTAAATAGCCTTAGCCTTACGCTATGAAGTTTCACTCAAGCATTGCCTAAAAGACTGGCTCTTAACATAATGGAGATGTCGCATTGTTTATTTTGGTCTAGAGTTAAAATTATATATCAAATTAATTTACATTAATATTTAACAACAATATTTTAGTATTGTTTTTTAAGTTTAATAAACTTGTTACAATTTTCTTATACTTTACCATAGGGAGATTTCCATCCCCGTTACTATTAGTAACTTTACACTCATAAATTTTGCTTTACTCACCACTTTCACGGGGTGGAGACATGCAAGTCTACATTTTGTAGTGATGAGAGCCAAAAGTAGTATATTTAATAGAAAGTGTAAGATTAAATGTACACATGTAAATTTACTGATATGTAAATTTGCCTTTGTGGGTAGGTCACTGAGTGTTAGTCCCAGGGTGGTGAGGTTTTTTACTTAGGTAGAGACAGAGAGAGAACAAGCTTGCACAGTAAGAATTTACTAAGTTAGATAATAATGGGATGGAGTTCTTTATTTCTTGGATTGCTCTTCAGCAAGTGTTGCTGTGCTCTATCAATTTCTCTGTCTATGTAACAGGCAATCAGTTCCAAGAAAACATCTGACAATTTCACCAAAAATCTCTGAAGATAGTCACTTTCCTCACCCTCAGGAATCTCATACCACTTTAAATTAGATCAGCGGATACAGTTTTCCATGTCTTGGGTTTTCCTCGTTCAGAAAGCAATTGCCCCTGTATCAGATTCGACTGCTGACTCTACTAGTGACATTCTACTTCTCTTTGTTAGTCCTCTATCTAATCAAGCTACTAAACAATGTAATTTATTTGGACAGTTAAGGAAGCTGCTTGCTGTATCAGTATTGCAAAATGATTTTAATGATCCCGAACTTCACTGTCTTCTTGCCTCACCAGCAGTTTCATTAAATAGCCCTGGAATATTGTACAGCAGCCAACCCCTCTCCTATTGGCTTGCTTTTCAGACAATGCAACCAAGTATTAAAATGCTGATCTTTTTCAAATTCGCTCCTACTGGCCTGCTTTTAAGGCAGTGCCACCACATCTTAGCATGTTGAGCTTACATGAAATACCCTATTAGGGCAAAGAATAGTCCAAGATGTAGTTTAATTTAGTTTGGAATTTTATCTTAATTTAAGGTTGGGTAGATGATGTTTTGGCTAATATCTCAACAAGTCATTGGAAGTGAAAATAGTTTGCATGCATGCCTTGTCATTAACATTCAAACCTTCACATAGCGGGCCAATACTAGACTCTGTACATATGCAACACACAGTCTGAGGGTTGCATTAGCTAGGTTATGGGCTGCTATAACATCTCTGTCATTGTCTGCTATGCTACCCCACTCACATGTCTGTCAGTGACAATTTGCTGAAGGTCTGTGTGCATGCCCCT
Organism: Calotriton arnoldi; assembly: GCA_963921515.1. Classification (NCBI taxonomy): domain Eukaryota; kingdom Metazoa; phylum Chordata; class Amphibia; order Caudata; family Salamandridae; genus Calotriton; species Calotriton arnoldi. The sequence goes on from CAWUFW010012945.1 coordinate 203,880, forward strand.
GCTTGCCAATATGGAGTAATGTTAGATGTTGCAGTATCCTCTGAAGTGAGAGGCACCCAGAGGTCTGTGATTGTCATATAGTCCTTGCTAAGATTCTCATTCACATGCTCACGGTCAGGGGTACTTTGAAAACCTCTGATCTGTTGCATTTCCCTTTGCAGAGTCACTTATCATGCTATAGAAAAGCATGGCAGCTCCCACCCGATGTAGTTGGGGCTGAATATCAAAGAGTGATTATTTGAAACGTCAATTTAAATAAATGTAAATAAATAAATTTAGATAGAAAAGTGTCTCGTTTTAAACTATCGTTTCAAACATAGCAGAAGGCTTACAGTTTCAAGAGAACAAACGAAATAGTGCACAGAGCTGACAAACAGATAGAAACACAATAATTGATTGAATGGCCAAATTATTCCTTCATATAGGCAAAGATCCACAGCTTTTTCGCTTGGAAACTCTCATGCAGGCATCTTACTCGATATATCACAGCTCTGCTGCAATCTAAAGCATAAGGAAGCGCCATATTTAGTTACTAAACCATCCAGTCTCCATGGCATATATAGATAAAATAAGTAAGAGCAGCTGTAAGCATGCTCCCACAATGACATGCTGCCAAGAAACCACAGAGAAGCTGTTTAAACAGGACTTTTTTTTACAGTACTTACCAAACTCCATGATTCCTATAAATAACAATACGTACATGCTGATTTCCTGGAAGGTTTTTATCAGGCCTGGCCCGTTTCCCCTTGGATACTATTAGTAGGGGACTTTAATATTTATCCCTGCTCACTTTGTGTCCCTGATAAGAGAAAAGAGGCCGGCTATGAGGCCACTGATTAAGTTCACTTTGTGCACTCCCGTCAGGGAGATACTTTCAAAATGGTATTGTCAGAATACAATCTTGACAACCTCTTGTCCAAGGGCCATATTATGAATATGGTGGTCCATCGGACCGTCTTAGCCACGGTGGCGGTGCAGGCACCGGCAGTCCGACTGCCCATTACAAATGGGTGGTCAGACAGCATTGGCATTGCTACAACCGTGGTGCAGCAGTCCTGAGGCCGCAATATGCTGCAGCCCTGCGGTGAGGAGACAAAGGTGGCCCTACAGCGCCCTCTTGTGCCATGGGGTGCATGCAGGGTGGCATATGTTGTGCCCCCCCATCTGCATGCACCCCCAGTTCCTGCAGGGCATGGACTTGACAGCCCATGTCCTGCAGGAACTGCCTTTGACGCTCCCATTGTGGTGCCTTTTTCAAAGGCACCGCCAAAGAAGTACCTGCCAGAGACTTTAAAAGCCGTACTCTGGCAGGCAGTTTTTTATGGCTTTGGCAGTCTCGGAGCGGGGCAGCGGTGTGGCGGCCCCTCTCCAAGAGCCCAAAGTCATAATAAGGCCCTAAGTCTGTGTTTAACTCCTCAGAGTTTGTGTCGACATTTAAAGGAAGAGGTTTGAATTCCACTATTGATTTTATTATTTTTTCTGCTTGTTTGATCCCCTTTTCTTTTAATTTTAAGACAGTCTGGAATGTTCATGGCAAAAATAACCCGTTTAAGATGGAAATCAGCTGGCTTAAGTGTGGGGAAAATAATTTCAACTTGTATAAGGAGCCACTTGAAGTTAAGGAGCAGGGTTGAAGAATTAGCTGGTGCAAGAAAGTCCCAGAGTATTTTTTAAGGGACCTGCTTTGGTTGCAAAGAAGGGATTGTGATGCTTGTCTGCAGTCAGATCCTCCTGATCAAGTCTTTTTAGACTCTTTCTCTAACATTTGAAATGAAGTAGTTGGCACTTACTAGAAATACGACTAAGATGGGTTATGTCGGTCTTAAATGGTTTGACAAAAGCTGCTCAAGGGCCCACAAAGATTTGCCGGAGGCTCTGCACTCCAAACCTAGGGACAGGGGTTTAGTAAAAGAGACAAGAAGACGTTATAAGGAGGCCTGTAGAAATTGCAAGATTGTATTAGCACATTAGGCATGGGATTAGTTAGTGTCCGACTGTGAGGCCGGAGATAATAATGCTTTCTGGAAAATAGTGAACTAGCCCCTTTTTAATGAGTCTTTGGTCTCTGATATGATCCATAATATTCCAGCTCAGGCCTGGGTAACCCATTTCAAATCCATCTTTACAAACTAGAGACACTTTGCAGCATCAACTGCTGCATCAACTGCATCCTTCAAAAAAGAAGTGAAAACACTACTTATGAACAAATTTCTGCTCTAGGTTCAAACTTTTTGACTCTTGATCTTCACCCATGATTATTATTTGTCTGTTGGATCATGTATATTTTCTTGTTGACTTGTCCCATGGGGGCTATTTTCCTCAATTTGTTATTTTACATAGTTTGTACTTTACTAATGTATGTGGCTATTCTCTTGTTTCTTACTTGCTACTTACTTTTGATCACCTGTAAAGCGCCCTGATACCCTCACAGGTCATGTTGGCACTATATAAAACTTTATAAATAAAAATAAATAAAATAATAAATCTATAAGATGATTATACCTTCTCACTCGGACATCGCTGGTCCCTTTTGTTAGTGATGTGGATGAAGTTGTTGTAGCTATTTTGGCTCTCTCCTCAAACAAAGCTCTCAGACCGGATGGAGTTCCTGGGGATCTCTTTAAGTCCTGTGCGGATCTATGGGGTCCCTTGATCACACAACATTTTAATGCCCTAGCACATTGGAATATCCCTCTCTCCTGGAAACAGTTGGTAATTTTGCCAGTCTACAAAAAAGGGTGTTGTACAGACACAGCCTGCTACTGGCCCATTTCTTTAATAGCTGCTGAAGTTAAGATTCAAACTAGCCTGGCTGATGAGGGGTGAAGCCCCAAAACCGGACCCAGGATTCTTGTTTCCGGTCCAGGGAGGACCTAGCTTGGCAGTTCGGGCTGGACTGTTCCCATGAGGCACAGGGTCAAGACTGATTTGCATATGGCTGGGTCTAAACTGGGGTGGCATGGTGAGCAAAAGAACAATGGATTTAACCCAGATCTGTTGACTGGGGGTGAATGTTTGATTTGCTCTACATTCCGTCCATCATCTGTGTGTCTTTTGCGTTCTCGCTCGAAGTTAAGATCATAGGCAGGGTTCTGTTAAAGCAGTTGTTGGACATGGCGAGAGAAGTGGAAGGTTATATCTGACATTCAGTATGGCTTCAGGCAGGGGAGAGGGACGATCGAACAGATCCTTAATCTTTATTTCTTAGTTGTTAAATATTCTTTAGTAAGGAAACGGTCAATCCATCTTGAATTCATGGACCTCAGTACAGCCTTTGATTCTGTTGATAGAACAAGGTTATAGTCTGTGTTGGGGGCCATGGGGGTAGATTGAGCTCTTGTAGCCTTTGTGTGTGACTTGCACGATGGTTTGGAGGCCTCTGTTAGATTTGGCGCTAAGGGGGAATGTACCAAGTATTTTCAGCTAGTTAGAGGAGTCTGCCTGGACTGTATTTTAGCTCCCTTGCTTTTTATTATATATTAATCAGTTAGATTCATTTTCAGTGGCTCAGTGGAAGGACGTACCAAGGATAGGGAACAGGATGGTCCTAGCTTTATATGTGGGTCTGAAAACAAATCTATCTAAAACCTATACAATGGTTTTGGGACCAAAAAAACATGAAAACTAAAACCCATTCAACTGTGGGTGTGCCCACTGTCAATACAGACAAGTTCACCAAATTAGGAATCAGCATCGACCACAAAATGAATTGGGACACCCTATTGAGAGCTCATGTGCAGTCCTTTAATAGGGTAGCACACAGTATTGATGCCTTTGCAAGGCGTCTCAGTCGTCCCCATGTTAAATCTACAGTGAACCTCTATAAAACCAAATGCATCCCTACAGTGGCATTTGGCTCAGAGATCTGGAGCTAAAGTCCAGTCATACCATCCAAGTGCCTGAAAATAAATTCTTTAGTAGAATTCTAAGGTTGCTGCAGACTGTACCAGCAGAGATTGTGCATGAGGAACTGAATATAGGGTTAATCTCTGATTTTATAGGTATTTGTCCTGTAATTTTATGGCTTTCTATTTAGTAAAAAATTAATTAGATTTTAATAAAGTGATCCTGAAGAACTGTTTGGGGCTAGACTATTCTCACCGAATTCCCTGGTTACAGTTGTCTAAGGTGTTTTGTGTGACCTGGGAAGACTTGAATTGTTTACTAGCCAAGAACTAGTTTGCACAGCAGATGTTACATGGGTAAAGGATGCATTTAGTGCCTTTGTGCAAGGAAAAAGGGAGGAACATTTCAGGCTGAAAAGACTGAGCAGACATTATGCGATGGTTAAAACTCCAGGTAAGATAGAATTGTATTTAACACTGGATATGCCTATTTTGCAAAGACGTTTCTTGTCTTATTTTCGTCTAAATTTGTTCCCCCAGCTTTTGGTTGGCTGGCATAAATTGTCAGTACCTGCTATTTACACATGTGATATGGATATTTATTTCACATTTGCCAATCTGACACATACGTATACACATCCCTTCCTCTTGCCACTGAATTTCAAGCAAGTGAGGCCTGCTTTATTGTACCTTCAATTTTTAGACAATTGTATAGTTTGTTTTTATGTATCTTGGTTCTTACCGGGGTGTTTCATTCTACTCGATGTAAAAACCGTCTCGCCCTGTGCGATTTTTATGAACTCTGTTTTTTTTATCTGCTTTTATGATTTACAGCGATAAATCAAATGAAGAGAGTTTGACTTGGCTTCATTGCCATCCAGTCGCAAGCAAGCATTGGCAAAGGCAATAAAACTGGCCTTAGCAAGCTTTTGTTTTTGTTTTTAAACATATGTTCTAGACATTAAAATTACAAAGTAATAAATTAGTAATAGAAGTACAAATGTCTACTGGTGGAATGCATCGGTTAACAAAAAAAGAAAATGATTAAAAATGACCCATCACCACAATAAGCAAAGATTAGCCAACCAACCCTGGAAATAGGCTCATTTCTAGGAAGGTGGGAACATGTGCAAAATGCTGTCACTCAAAGTGACAGAATTTTGACCTATAGCCCCATGCAGCTGGCTGTGGTAAAGCAGAATCCCGCTCTAAATATATACCTGTATGCACTTTTATTATGATTTTTTGGGGAAAACATGAGTTTTAGCTGTTTCTAGGCCAGACTTAAAAGGAGAGTAAATTACATGGGAGAGGAAAAGAGAGAGAGCGCTTGTGTCATATTGCACATTTTGCTCTTTCCATAAGCTGACATCGGTTCCAAAGGCAGCCTCTACTGTACAAATACCACCCCAGTCGGCAATGCATGCTACTTTGAAAAAGCCAGGATATGCTTGCAATTTCTCATAGGGCAGGGCCTGGCACCAGCCAAGATGTCCACGTAGCACGACCCTCTTCCTCCATCGTTCTGATTTCTAACCTTTCTTATCAATCTGAAACTTCGGGGCAGCTGCAAATGGGTGCTCCTTGTTAGTGCACACTTTCCGTCTTCACAGCCAGCCCATGAGCTGCGAACAGATCCTTTGAGAACCGCAGCTGCATCGTGTGGTGATGAACGCCAGCCCCTGACTGATATTTAAGAAAGGGTCCAAAAATTTGAATGCTGAGCATGGTTCTGTGGCATTTGTTTCAGGATACCAGCACAAACAACCTGTTCTTTCTTAAATATCAAACTTGCGATGTACCTAAAACGACTTATTTAGGAGTTTTGCTACTTTTGTAAAAGTTGAAATTACTCTGTAGCCTTTCAAATACAACAAATTCTGGAAAGATTTAAACTACCGGGTATTGTGTTGTTGCTAAGCATTGTCCTGAAGGTAGTTTGCCATATTAATAGTCACGAGCAAAACAGCCTGTAGAGACACAGGCCATTTAGCTCGTGACTCTTAACTGAGACTTGGACGAAGGAGACTGACCAAGGGGTACTTCACCGCCCAACATTTTGTCTAGAATTTTTACTGGATTTCCACTTCATTTCGTGCAACTACACGACTACACCTAACTCTGATGATGTCCGTATGGACGAAACGTGTTGGCTGGGCTGAATTGCAATTGTGATAATGAATAAACTTCAATAAAGTGGATTAAATACGATTTACAAGACCCCAGAAGCATTTGATTGAACATTAACAATGAACGAATGTGGATATAATTTCACATGAAATATGGTTAATTGAACCAAAGTGATTATAAAATTGTATGCTCCTTTTCATTGTTGTTGGTTGGCATTTGATTATTCAGTCACTGCAGGACAGTGGGGTCATGAAAAGTTGAGTATAGGTTTAACATACTGCAATATAATTTTACACTAGTGCGACATTATATGGCCCACACTGTCATTGCTGCATATTCTGCCATATTAATATTTTAAGAGACCGAATCGTCGATGTCCATCCACCATTTTCTTCTGTGTAATCAAACCATTCTTTGTCAGTGCGCAAGTAATTTTGTCATCTATCGATTGGTTCCCTAAATATTTACTTCATTGCAAGGGTGGATCAACTCTGCCTGTGACCTTGTTTATGGGCTATAATACTGTGGACTGCTATGGGTCCCTCAAGTGTTGAATGCTAAAACTTGTGTAAGCCCTCATGATAATTGTTTTTTGTTATATTTCTTGTTTACAAGTAAAAATAGTTTTATTATAGGCCCAAGTGTCAAAATATTTTTTCCTCCTACATTTTTCTAACTTTGTTGGTCAATATCAACAGAATTTTTTTTAATGTGATGAATATTGATGAATTTTCAGTAAAACCTTTGTCAGTAAGATATAGAAGGATCCCCTTGTTGACTCTTTTGGTATTTTGTTCAGATGCTGATAAACGGAAATACCTGGAAGATATTGCGATGACCTGGATCGAGGGGGCACCTAGGGAGCTTCTCCTTGAGCCCATTGGCACACAGGAAATTGCTCAAGCCATAGACAGCCTAGAAAATGGAAAGTAGCCAGGGCCGGATGGCCTGATGACTGAGTTCTACAAGGACTTTAAACAGATATTGGCCCCACATCTCGCCAATCTTTATCAGGAAATGGTGGATGCAGGAACCCTTCCTCCCAATAAAAGAGAGGTGATCATCAGTGCAATATTGAAACCTGGCAAAGATGGGCAACATTGTCAATCCTATAGACCATCACGACTCTTTAATCGTGCTAACAAAATACTGCTGCAGATAGTCACAAATAGGCTTGCTCCTATGATGTCCCGACGGTTCTACCAGAGTAGTCGGAATTCATTCTGGGCAGGGCACACTCAACAACTTACGCACCTTCTGCGCCACCATGCCACACATCTGCCTGGAGGTGAACACCATAGTGGTACTACTCGATGCCGAAAAGGCTTTGATTTCTTTGAAAGGCAATTCTTGTTTGCAGTTCTCCATAAACTAGGTCTCCCTCGCATAATGCTGAATTTCTTCAAATTACTATAAACCCTACCCATAGGCAAGATCTGAATTAATGGCTGCTTCTTGAAACCCTTTACATTTTTCAGGGGTACAAGCCAGGGATGCCCCCAATCACCCCTCCTATTTGCACTCACCATGGAGCCTCTGGCCCCTTGGCTGAGAGTTAGGCACATACACCGCAGGCTCACATTTCCTAGTAAGCATATACTACTGTCAGTTTATGCAGATGGCACATTGCTATTTATTAAAGAACTGGATTAGAACCTCAGACCAGTCATAGCTGAGGTTGGAAATGGGTCTGCTGTGCGTATAAATTGGTGCAAATCTGAGATGCGACCACTGACCAGAGCTGCGGACATATGATACAGTACCCTTTGCAGTGGTGCAACAACTCTGTTCGTTACCTGAGGATTATACTCCACAGAGGCCGGGGCCAATTTATATTGGAAAACTATGGCCCTGCACTTGCTAAATTTACCGAACAAATAGGGAGGTGGATCACACTTTCGCTGTCTATGGCGGGACTCATTGCTTTAATTAAAATGTTTGTTCTCCCTGAGTTTCTATACTACTTTCAAAATATTCCTATACCACTAAATCAAGCCTTTTTTACTAAATTCCGGGTGGCCCTAACCCGGCTGGTGGAGGGTGGGAAACTGGTGCCGACATGGGAGTCTTTCACCCTGCCGTATTCCCTGGTGGGGGATTTGCAGTACCAGACCAAGAAAAATAATATCATGCTGCACATCCCAATACGTTGTCTAATGGTTCCCTTAACCACACGAGGCCGCTCATGTCCCAGTTGAGTGGACCCAGGTTTTTCCGGGAGACTTGCACACCTGTATGACAGTTAAAGCTTTGAGACCAATTGAAGGCCTTGAGACAGTGCGATGCATTGTTTGGTTCATCTGGCATATGATGGGAAGAGCAAGCCTTGAGTGCCTTTATTCCCCACAACTGCACTGCTTGACTACCCCTCCCTCCCTCCGAACCTAGACAGGGGGGGGGGGGGTGAAAGATAGGTTATACAAGGCTGAATTGCTAAAAGTACCTCAGATTTTTGTAGAAGGCATGTTTTTCACCTTAGACCACTTCCAGGTGGACAGAGCCACTTCGCATTTAGATATATTTGATTACATGTGCATGTGACATGCCGCATCCTCAGCGTGGCCCTCTTTACCTAAGAAGCCACCAGAGTTTACCCTAATTACCCAACTACACCAGAGGTCGGATAGATATGGCTGGTTCTCCACATTGTATATGAAGTACCCAGAGATAAGCATGAACACTGACTTCAGAGTCCTGAAGAAATGAAAAATTTACCTGGTCTTTGATATAGGGTCAGATGTTTGGAAATACTGCTGCATCCAAATCAATCTTGTATCGATTAACTACAGACATAAACTACTTAATTTCAAGTTTATAAATAGATTGTACTGTACCCCACAGTACCTACACAGACTAGACCTGATAGAAGATTGGTGGGAGTATTGTTACTGCTGGCCAAGAAGCAATTTACCTGTTGCTGGATGAGAACCCCCCCTCCCCAAAAACTTTACACTGTCTGAAAGATGCCCCCTCTCTAGGAAGTGTGCCAACAATTACACTGAGTTGTGACATCCCCAAGCTCGCTCACAAGATCTCTGGGAACCCATTAGGTCACACCTGGCTTCGCAGACTACTGAGGGATGATTCACTTTGTAATGTCACATTTAAGTACAGCATTAGAACGTATGATGTATACCCTGATGTGTAATGATTGCAATGTTTTTTGTTGATAATGGAGATAAATAGAGTGTTAAAAAAAACCTTGCACTTTCTCCACCTCTCCTCTGTCCAGTTTCTCCAAACTTGACAAAGCAGTAAAGGATGCCGGACAAAAGAGGTTTCTAGAGAAGTGCAACCAGAAACATGGCACAGGTCCACAAGTTACGAACTGGGAGCAGGTTAGGCAGAAGAGTAGACCTTTCTCTCTCCAGACAGGATTGTAAATGAGGAGCTAAAACTTATCAGCAGGTAATAACAGAAACAGTTACATTCTGAAAACCCGTTACCGCAGAAGTGCACAATTCTTCCATCAAACCTAAATGATAATAGTGCATTAATCTGGAGTAAAAACTGCAAAGGTGGAGCCAGTATACCTGCTAATCTCTTAACTTTGACATGTTCTCTGACATTATGTTCCGGGGCAGTAGGAACATTCCGGACAGAAAGACCCACATCATTGCTAGGCTCTTAATATCAGTTTGAGTGGAAACAGGGGTTACCGCTCGATTCACTTCTATGAGGTCTGTAGTAACACCTCATGCTGCAATACTGTGAATGACTCTTGGTACAAATCCTTCAGGTTAAAACTGGAGGCCGTTGTTCCCAGATAAAGGTTCAGCAGTATGAAAGAACTATTATGTCCTCAATGATCACACAAGTCATTTTGTGGGAGGAACAAGTTTATTGTTCAAGTGAGGAGCAAAAGAGACCACCTGCTGTTGGTTTCTTCATGTCCCATCAAATCTCATTCAACTGTCCAACATAGAACTCTGCTGCTGTATCATCTCTATGACTTCAGTAGGGTTCTCAGCATGACATTAGCAAGGTTCCACAACCAAAGGACAGAGATGACAGAAGCACTACTATCAGGTCATAACACACCTCCTACCCTACATAAATTAAAAAAATGTATTTATAGCTGTTAAGGTAAAAAAAAAATCAACATTAGTTGCTAAACAATAGGGGAAAGGACTTCCAGGAATAATTAAGTAATTAGACATACACACAACATAATCATAATATATTAAAATCAACAATAACTGCTATTAAGATAACATTGTTGAAAAAGACAAACAAAAATGTGAAAAATCTAACAGTAACCTATATACTAATAATAGGTGTGTTCAGGTAGCATTGTTGGAAAGACAACAACTTACACACATCTCACAAATCCAGAAACACCACATTCTTTTTCACCCTCTTTTTGATAAAAAAAAGTCCCATGAATTCAGATAATTCTCTTTGGACATAACCAACACGTTTGACCATAACATTTTTACCTACTTTCCAATCAACTTCTTTGGTGGAGTACTTGACATCATATATGTCTTTGTACTTATTTCGGTAGGATTTGCGCCTTTCCCCAAAGGCTTCCTCATGAATATTTTTAGTACAATTTCTCCTTGTATTACATTTCAACCATGCTGAATTGAGATTGAAATTCGATAGTCTGCCCCTCAAAGTGTAAAATGGTGACTCTGAGATTATGCAATTTGGGATGACCCTGTTAGCCAACGATGTTTTGCGAAGCACCTCCGTTAGTGAGGTCCAGTTATCAACAGCTCTTTGAATACAACTTTTACCCATTATATTTATTTTCTCAGCTAGACCATTAGCTTGCAGGGAATACAGAGCTGTCTTCATATGTGTGATGGCAAGAATCTCCTAAAATTCTCGCATCTCCCGGGATAACAAACTGAACACTATTGTCAATTAATAAAATCTGTGGTACTCCTTCCCTAGCAGATTATTCTTTAACCCCTTGAGTGCGGGTGACAAGGTATATGAAGGCCACTCTGGTGCTCTGAACTAGAGGAATTCCTTTATTTTGCTTTTAGAGCAAGCTGTAACGGAGGAGCTTCTCAAGAAGCCTGAGTGTTTTTTTGTTTGTTTACTGTAATGACTATCAGCACACACGGTGCGCTGATTTGATTGTAGTAAAAGTGACAGTAAAATGAGCCAATGGGCTTGTTTTACTTTCACTGAATCAGTGCTTGGGGGCATATCTCAGCACCCTGAGCACTGATTCTCTTGGGAAAGGTACTGTTGGAAAGGGGATCCCTGTTTGGGGATCACCACAGGAGAGCGATCCCCAAGCAGGGATCCACCCACTGGACACCAGGGATAGAGGAGCAGCCTCTTAGGCAAAGGCTTGGGCTCCCCCAAGCCTTCATTTAAATGTCAGTCTTTCTGTGCCCTTGGGGGATATATGGGGTTAATTACCCCAATCTGCCCCTCTGGAGGGGAAGAAAGCCCACTAGACACCAGGGTCAATAAAAAAATTAAAAAATAGGGGTGGGGCTGTCCACTTTGGGCATGGCGGTGCACAAAACCCCTAAAAATATATGGTGACAGTGTTTCTGCCCAGTGGAGGGCAGATGGGACTGATTGTCCCAAATCTGCCCCCCTGGGGGGCAGAAAGTCCACTAGACAACGGGATTTTTTTTTTCAAAAACAAAAGGGTGGGGGCAGCCGACTATGGGCATGGCCATACCCCCGCCCCAACAAGAGGACAGACAGTCTTTCTGCCTCTGCCCAGGGGTGGGCGGGGTAATTAATTACCCCAATCTGACCGGGGGGACAGAAAGCCCATGAGACACCAGGGTCTATAAAATTAAATATAGGGGTGGGGGCTGCCCACTATCGGGATGGCGATACCCCCACCCCAACAAGAGGACAGACAGTCTTTCTGTCTTCTCCCGGGGGTGGATGGGGTAATTACCCCTGATCTGTCCCCTGCGGGGACTAAAATCCCACTAGACTCCAGGGTCTATAAAAAAAGAAAATATGGGGTGCAGGCTGCCCACTATGGGCATAGTCATGCCCCCACCCCCAAAAAATATGGTGACAGTCTTTCTGCCCACTTCCCGGAGGGAAAATGGGGGTATTATCCAGCAATCTGCATCCCTAGGGGAACAGAAAACCCGCTAGACACCAGGATCTATAATAAAAATAAATATAGGGTTGGGGCTGCCCACTATGGGCATGGCCCAGCCCCATCCCCAAAAACATATGGTGACAGTCTGTCTGCCCTACTGGAGGGCAGATGGGGTGATTACCCCAAATCTGCCTGACAGAAGGGCAGAAAACCCACTAGACACTAGGGTTTTTTTTTTTTTTTTAATATAGGGGCGGGGGCTGCTCACTATGGACATGGCCTGCCCCCACACCAACTAGAAGCCAGTCTTTCTGCCACTCCCTGGGGGTAGTTGGGGTAATTAAACCCAATCTGTCCGGGGGGGTTGAAAGCCCACCAGACACTAGAAGAAAAAAGACATTGGAGTGGGCACTGTCTACCATAAGCATGGCAATGCCCCCACCCCAAAAAAGGCACAGACACTCATTCTGTCCGCCTTGGCCACAGACTGGGGCAATTATCACAATTTGCCTCCCGGGAAACAGAAATCCAACTAGACACCAGAGACATTTATGCAGTATTTTTATGGGGGAGGTAGTCCCCCTGGGCATAGGCCCAAGTTCTCCCCCACCCTGTGGTCCATTAGATTTTCTGCTCTCCAGGAGGTAGATAGGGGTATTCACCCTCAATCTTTCCCTGTGTGGGCAGAAAGTGACTAAACGGCAGGCATTTCAAAACCGCGCCAAAACAAACAAAAGGAGGGTGAGGACTACCCTGGCATTGAGCAATACCCCCCTCTCCAGAAGAGGCAATAGTGCCTTTCTGCCTCCCCCTGGAGCAGGTAGGAGTTTTGTCCCAATTGGGGAGATTGCCCTAAATATGCCCCCCCCCCCCGCCCTCCGGAGAGGGGAAGGTAGAAATTTCACCTAACACCAGGGATTTTGCCTTTGGGCCATAAGTGCTGCAGGTGTTGCATTCTTGCATTGGACACACTATCACCCCCCAAAAAAGGAACAAACCAGTCTTTTTGCCCCCTCCTCTGGGGGAGACAGGGGATTTGCTCCAATTTGCCCCTGGGGGCCAGACAGCCCACAGTATGGCAGGAATATGTTTTTTCCATAAAATAATGGGATGGTTCTGGTGCATCGTAACAACCGCCCTTCTCTTGCCCCTAAAGCCTTAACAGCCTTTCTGTTCTTCTGTGCACTAAGAAATCCCATTCCAATGGCAAATGAGAGGACATTTGAATCCTTTGGATCTTGTTTTTACATGTGGGCCAGAATGGTGTGGCTAACTCCCAATATTCGTCCCACTTGCAATGGTGAATGGCTGCACTTGTTGAGCTTGGTTAGTCTGCCATCTAGGAAAGCCTACCAGACCCAGACAAATCTGAAAACTAGACACTAGCGGGGAGTCCAGGGTGGTGTGCTTCGAGAGCATCCCACAACAATTTCTTACCCACAATGCCCCGCAAACCATTACTAAAAACACACACTTTCCTCATATATCTATGTGGAAAAGGTCTGGAATCTGCAGGGAGCCACAAATTTCATACCACCCAGCATTCCCCCAAGTCTCCCTATAACAATGGGAACTCACTTCTGTAGGTGGGCCAAGAGACCTTGACATTAAAGTCAGTAAAGCACTAAATGGACAGATCAGTGATAGGGGTAGCTGTGGGATATGGGGTCGTGCTCTGCGCCAACCATAGAAAGCTACAAATCACAGACATTTTCGAAATCTAGACCACCAGGGGATTCCAGGGTGATGTGCCTTGCTTAGATCCCATGAGGTTTCCTTTCCTGCAATGAACTGAAAACCTCAAACTATGCTTGGAATCACATACTTTCCTTAAATTTCTGTGATAGAAACTTCCAGAATCTGCAAAAATACTACCACCCAGTATTACCCCATTTGTGCTGATAAAAACACTGCACCACTTGTGTGGTTGGGACTAGGCCAGCAGCAGGAACGGATCAAGCCAAGCAAATATCGCAGTTACTGCTCATCTCTCAATGTAGCACTTTAGGGGTTTTTAGTGTAGTGGTCTTGTGGCAAACACATACAAGTGGGGACGTTCTTATCGGGGGACAAGTGGGAACTCAGGGTGGTAGGAAATATGTGTCTCCCCACAGATTCCAAAACTTTCTATCACAGAAATGTGAGGAAAATGTGTGTTTTTTACCAAAGTTCAACATTTACAAGGGCTTCTGGGTAAAATTACCCAGTGAGACCCATGCAAGTCATGCACTCCTATATTCCCCTGGTTGTCTAGTTTTCAAAATGCACAGGTTTGCTAGGCTTCCCTAGGTGCGGCTGAACAAGGCCCAAAATCCACAGCTCCCCACTTTGCAGTTAAAGGATCAGTTTTGGGCTATTTCCTGTCGCGGGCACTAAGCCTACCCACACAAGTAAGGTACAATTGTTATCTGGAGACATGGGGGAATGCTGGGTGGCAGGAAGTTTGTGGCTCCATGCAGATTTCAGAACTTTCCATCACAGAAATGTGAGGTTTGCAAGGGATTTTGGGTAAAAGAAGACCTGGTACTAGCCATGCAAGTCACCACACCCTGGATTACCCTAGGTGTCTAGATTTAAAAACTGGCCAAGTTTGCTAGGTTTCCCTTTGTGCCGGCTGAGCTATGGCCCAAAATCCACAGCAACACACTTTGCAAAAAACAGTAAGTTGTGAATGGAAAAACGTGATGTATCCATGTTGTGTTTTGGGCTGTTTAGTGTCATGCGCACTAGGCCTAGCCACACAAGTGAGGTACCATTTTTATAGGGAGACTTGGGGCAATGCTGGTTGGAAGGAAGTGTGTGGCTCCCTGCAGACTCCAGAACTTTCCATCACAGAAATGTGAGTTAAATGTGTTTTTTTTGTCAAACTTTGAGGTTTGCAAGGGATTCTGGTTGAAAAAATCTGGTGAGAGCCATGCAATTCATCCCAACCTGGTTTCCCCTAGGTGTCTAGTTTTAAAAATGTGTAAAATTGCTAGGTTTCTCTAGGTGCCGGCTGAGCCAGGGCCCAAAATTCACAACTACCCACCTTATCCACATTGCAAAAAAAATGATCAGTTTTCTTTGGAAAAATGTGATGTGTCCATGTTGCGTTCTGGGCCCTTTCCTCCCGCAGGCACTAGGCCTACCCCCAAACAAGTGAGGTACCATTTTTATCGGGAGACTTAGGGAAATGTTGTGTGAAGGAAGTTTGTGGCTCCCAGCAGATTTCAGAACTATCCATCTCAGAAATGTGAGGAAAATGTATTTTTTAGTCAAACTTTGAGGTTTGCAAGGGATTCTGGGTAAAAGGGGCTAGTGAAAGCCATGCAAGTCACCCCACCCTGGGTTCCCCGAGGTGTCTAGTTTTAAAAAATGTACAGTTTAGCAGGGTTTCCCTGAGTGCCGGCTGAGCTGCAGCCAAAATCCACAGCTACCAACAGTTGCAAAAAAGGGTCAGTTTTCAGTGGAAAAATGAGATGCTTCTAGGTTGTGTTTTGGACCGTTTCCTGTCTCAGGCACCAGGCCTACCCACACAAGTGAGGTGCCATTTTTATTGGATCACATGTGGGAGCATAGAATAGTTGAACATTTGTTATTAACAATTGCCTTTCTCTGCATTTGTGCCTTCCAAATGTAAGCCAATGTGTAATAAAAAAGACATTTTGAGAAATACCCTCTAAATAGTATGCTAGTACGGCACCCACAGATTCAGGGAATGTGCAAATAACCACTGCTCCTAAACTCCATATATTGTGCCCATTTCCTTGATACCCATTTTTCACTCAACATATTTCACCTTATGAATTGGTCTATACTCAGTACACAATGAAAACCATTGTAAGGTGCAGCGCAGTTGTTGGCTCTGGGTATCTTGGGTTCTTGGAGGTCATGTAAACCATATATCTCCACAACCAGAATGGTCTATCAAATGTAATGGTATACTGATTTTGTATGTTGGCCATTGTGACAAAAAGTTACGGATGAAAACATTGTCACAAATGGCAGTTTTTTCCTACTCATTTTCAATATAGTTTGGGAACACCTTGAGGGATCTACACATATGACCTCTTTCTGAATTTGCCATTTTGTCTACTTTTCAGAAATCTGTAGCTTTCCTTGATCACCCATGGATTTCACACTAGTTTCCATCACAAACTGGAAGTTCGTTGAGAGCACAAAAAATAGGGAAAATGGGTTACCTCTTTAAAAAATGACAAAACTGTGGTAAAAAATTTATTTTTTATTTTTATTTAGCTGTGAATGTTCCTGAAAGCTGGGAATGTGGTGACTTTAGCAAAGCAAACCGTCCGTTGATGCCTTATTTAGGAGGGGAAAAACGGACACTATTATCGAGAGCAGTTTTTCCCTATTTTCCCCCCAAAACACAAAATATAGTTATATTTTGCCAACTTTCTCAGTCCCGTCAAGGCTAATCCACAAACCCTGCTTACCATTAAAATGTCCTGGATGTTAGAAAAAAAGGACACAAATTTGATGTGGATACTTAATGTTGAAAAAATGTATGGAGCCCTAAGTGCAAACTACCCTAAATAGCCAAAAAAAGGGCTCAGCACTCGGTGGGGGAAAGGCCCTGGAGTTAAGGGGTTAAAGAAAAATAACACACAAGTGTTAATTGAGGTGGCACATTTAGTCACTACCTACTTAGACTTATTTTTTTTTCTTCACAACCACATTGGGACACGCTTCTGCAGGCAGATCAATTGCATGAGGTCTTTGCTTTCACGGGCTATTATGTCAGCCATTCCATCACTTTCTGAAAGGCCTCAAAGATCTCTGTGAGTGGTATCAGTCATACAGTTGTTACTCTTTAAACCAGCACCTCCTGCATTCTCCAAACCCTGGGGCATGCCTGCATTGCTTCCATGGGACGAGGGTTTTGAGTTACCGAGGATACCAACACCTGAAGGCATTTCTGTGTGAGGGATGTGGCTTGTGGCTGAGGGCGTTCTAGCAGTGGATTAGCTTTGGCCAGAGAGACTACCCTGGATTCATGAACAGTCAATTTATCCAGGAGTGGGGTGAGTTCTAAACGAATCAGCCCCTTCAGTTGGTCCATCACAACACCCACAAAATCATCTATCAATCCAGTTTGATTGCGACTGGTCTTTCCCCCTCCTTTTGATTGAGCGGTTCTGCGAGTTTTAGCTTTGGATTTAACAGGCAATGTAGGCGTTAAATCAGCACTAATCAAAGGGTGCTTATTGGGAACAACCCGTTTGTGTTTAAGCCCATGAAGGAGTAGATTCTGTTGTTTCTTCCCCCTGTCCATAGCAGCAATTGAGTATGACCTAGTTGGCGTAATATGTTGATTACAGGCAGTAACAAATGGAGTAGCAGCTATGGTTTCTGTATGGACCTCTGACGGGGTAGATGTTAGAGGTATTATACTTACTGTACTTGATGGGGATTCTCCACCACCCCCAAGAGAGAGTCTCCTCTCCGTGAGTTCTATTTCAGTGGCTATACCACCTATGTCCGTCTGGAACATTTTGTCAATAGTGTTTTTTTTTTGTTTTTTTTTGCAGGTGGCTGGGTAGCAGGTTCCCCACCAGTACATTTACGTTTCCCAATTATAATGAAGCTTCTTAAACCACTTAAACTTAGAAGGTATAAATAAAACTCATCCCTGCAGAACGTGGATTTTTTCAGAGCGACAGCCAAGAGGGGTGGCCCAGCCCAGCCTCGTACAGCCGCGGATGGGCACAGACGGGCCCCCTCTTGGCCCGGCCCGGGCGCGACCCATGCAGTCATTCACCTCTGCTGGATTAAAGGTGCTCTGGCACCTGTGGCTGATGTGGCCGAAAATGAGGCAGCATTGGGGATGTAGTTTGTGCCCCAACCAAAGACCAGCAGAGTCAGGAGTGTGCCCGGGAAGAGCAGCAGCATAGAATAAGGCACCTACGCAGCGGGACCCCTCTGTTCGATTTAAGGTGCTCCAGCGCCTGCAGCTGATGCAGCCGCAAATGAGGCAGCTTGGGGGAAGAGGTTCCTGCTCCCACCAAAGTCCGGGAAGAGCAGCAGCGTAGAATGAGGCACCTACGCAGCGGGACGCCTCTGTTCGATTTAAGGTGCTCCAGCGCCTGCAGCTGATGCAGCCGCAAATGAGGCAGCTTGGGGGAAGAGGTTCCTGCTCCCACCAAAGTCCGGGAAGAGTAGCAGCGTAGAATGAGGCACTTAGATGTACAGTCAGCTAACATTAGGGCATAATGCTCACTCTGGGGCAAAAGTTCAATTAGAACCACAATGTCCAAATCCAACTTCGTCCAAGGTTTCAATGGTACTTCCACTGGTGATAAAGGGGAATTCTGTGCCACATTGCTCTTATCTATTCCTGCACATGACCAACAATCCTTGACCACTTCCTACACCTGACAATCAATTTTGGCCACCAATACCACTGTCTCAACCTTGTTTTTTATCAAACTCCTCCCCTAATGTGCTTTATGGGCTAGGTCCATTATCTTTTATCTCAAACCTGTTGGGAGAGCAACTCTAAAACCCTTGCATAACTTACCACCAAAAGGACCGATTTCATAATGAACATTCCGAAAACCTTTCAAGCAACTGTCTATCTCTTTAAAATCGGGCCAACCTTTTATCACAAACTCTCTCACAACTTTGATAGCTTCATCTACATCATACAATTTATCCCATTTAATGCATTTTCTTTAACCCATCCAACCAGAACAGGTTCATCTTCAAAATCAGCATAAGGAAGAGTTAATCTGGACAAAAAGTCTGCAGCTTTTTTGCTTGCACCTGGAATATATACTACACCTAAATAATAGTCTAACAAGCCTTCAGACCACCTTCTAATCTTTGGAGTCAAATCCAGAATCATTTTATAGGAGAATCTTTGCACAAGAGGGCAATGACCCATTCTCACTGTAAATGGTAAAACCCCATAAGAAAAATTGTAAGTGATGAACAGCCCATGACACTGCTAGAGCTTCACGCTCAATCACAGAATACCTCTCTTCAGCACCTTTAAGTGAGCGTGAGGCAAAAGCTCCAACTTTTTATCGTCACCATCCACAATTTGCGAGAGCACTGTTCCTAATCCTAATAAGCTGACATTGGTAGATAAAAATGTTTTCCTGCACATATCAAATTAGCCCAATGTAGGTAAAACTGCAATACTACCCTTGATCACTTCACTAGTTTTAACATATTCTTCACTACACTCAGATTTGACAGATTTCTTCAGTGATGCTCTTACTGGCAAGGACAATTTGGCAAACTTTGGAATCAATTTTGAACAAAATTCCACCAAACCCAGGAATGAGCGTACTTTATTTCGGGGTTAAAATGCTTCTATTATTCTCTTGGCCAACTCCAACTTGGGGCTGATGCCTTCAGAGGAGATTGTGTGCCCTCAATAAGAGACTGACAATACATTTCTCCTTCTTGAGGGTAAGGCCAAAACTCCACATTCTATCCAAAATTGGCCATAACATGTAATATTCATGCTCACATTTATTCACTCAAGACACTAGTATATCATTTTAAAATAACAAAACCTAATGTACAATACTTTCTTCATAACGCTTTGGAAACAAGCTGCAACTGATGCTAACTCAAGGGGCATGCGAAGAACTCTATACGCTCCCAATAGAGTGACAAAATATGCTAAGTGTCTGGACTCAGCGTGCAATGGAATTTGATGGTAAGCCGAAGACAGGTCCAATACACCAAACAATTTGGCCTTACCTAAAGTTGACAAAGACACAGTGGTAATGAATAATGGCTGTCTGCCAAATCAAATGTGTTTGTTGAGTTTGTGTAGATCAACACACATTCTGATTTCCTTCCCAACCTCCTTGGGTGCCACAACTACTGGTGCAAGCCACTCAGATGACTCAATATCCTCAAGTATTCCTGCATCCAAAGGTTTCTGAAGTCCTTCCTTTAAAGGGCCTAACATCAAAAGAGGCACTTTTTAAACTTTATGTACTGTAGGCACAGATATTTTGTGTTGAAATCCCTTTAGAGTATCAAGTCTGCTCCCGAAGATAACAGCAATTTCACTGAAGATATTGTTGATATTGGAATTTGCAATTAAGAACCCCTCCTCAGTGGCCTTGGGATTAGGTGAAATGCCTATGTCATTTTGATGACGCCACCTTAACAAGTCATCATCTCTTTTAGTCACATAAACCTTCCATACTGTTTCTTTCCCAGAAATATATTCTTGTAATTATGTACCCAATCACGTTAATTTTAAAACCACCATAACACACAGGGTTGATATCCGCTGGTAGTAACTCTCTAATTTCAGAACAGAAGATACTTTCCCAATTTTTAGCCCCAACAATGGCATAAGGTGAAGCAAAATCCGCAAACACACTTACTGGCTTACTACCTATTAGAATTTCACATTTTGGCATCACAAGGGGATCAGTTTTCACACTTCCATCACCCTTAATATTCAGAATCACTTCTTTGTCGGACTCCACTACAGACACATTTTGTGTTTTCAAGCTTCTGCATACTCTGACATAATGTTCGTTCTTACTACATTTTTTACAGCTAGCAGGTCTCTCTAAACATCCTGGACTGTTGGAGTAGTGAACTCCACTACCACATCTAAAACACTTTCCATGGATTGCTTCGTTGATATTATACTTCTGTCTGCCACTGCGATCACCAACCACACATTGAACATAATCACCTTCTATTGTACTCTCTTTCTCTTCACTAATTGACAAACTCGTACCATGACTCTCTTTGCCTTCACCATCTCTCCTCTCTCTCACCCAAGTAATGGTATTCTCCATTCCTTCTATGATAACAACAGCTTCTTTAAGATCTGGGTTTCTGGATAGGGGTTTTTCTTGAACTCCAGTACAAAACTTAATATATCTAACTAGTTGATCTCTAATCAGTGATTCAGATAAGCCTTCAAATTCACAAACACTTGCGAAGGGTTTTTGTTTATCATATTACTCTTTATTTCGGTTTTTGTGATACCATAAAAGAGATACATAAATAACTTTAAACGTATATACAATAAAAGGTTAAAACATTCATTAGCTAAAACAAGTATATTTTAGTTAAAAAAAAATTACATTAATCATATATTGAAACTCCCATGACCTTAATAAAATTCACCACATATAAACGGGCCCGATTATGTAGGAATATTACGCCTTCTTAAAAAACCAGGGAATCATGAGAAATCTTGAAACTGCAAAAACCAGAGGGGGGTTGGGTTAGTTTGTGAATATCCTAAAGGCCACCTCATGGTTTCTGGTGCACAGACTCCTGCAAATAGGAGCTAGCCATTTCGACCTGGGTTTGCTTTAAAAGGGCAGGAAAAAAACAAATGGGGCAATGATTCTTTGTCATGACCGCAGCTAGGGCAGCTCTGATCTTTGGGGTTATCTACTCCTGACCAGCCTGGTATAAATGTACGAAGAGGCAGCATACCAAACCTGAATTGTACATACAGCTTTTTGGCCATTCTATGTTCACCAGTATCCAGAAACGATTCAAATAAATAAGAATCTTTATGCTGTAGCAAGAAACAAGATAAAGTGCCATGTGCATAAAAAGCTTGTAGCACCTGTATTTAGTTTTCAGGTCCTTTGCACATACACATGATCACCCTGGATCACTCCAGAGGTCCACAAGACCCATCCCCTTGAGACAGTCTGTTATATGTTTGATCCAAGGGTTGTTAAGGATTTCCACTAGACCACTAGAGTATAGGACAGCTCTGGGATAACCCAGAGCCTTTGACAAAACAATAACGGTCTTAAATCTATTTGGTCTGAGATTGGTCTCAACCCAGTGTCAAGTCTTAAAGGAGTCAGTGGGGTACTTATTAGGAGATTCATTATTGACCTCAAAAAACAATTTTCCTCCAGCTCGAGCTCTTTTGTCTTTTTATGTCCCCATATCTCTGCCCCGTATAGGGTTACTCCCAGTGCTTGGCTAGTATATATCTGTATTACTGGGGAGACAAGTTTGCTAAGAGACCCTTTGTGTAACTTCAATAACCCCTCTATCTGGTGACCTAGTTTTATTTTTTGTCTAGTGACGAGGTGTCCCCAATCCATGCTCTCATCAAGAGTCATTCCTGGGTAATCAAAAAGATTCACCCTTTTCCAAGGGGATGCCATCGAGTGTAGGATTTGCTTGCGTTGAATGGCAAGGATTAAACACCATATATTTGGTTTTGTTAATATTAATTTCCAAGCCTCTTTTAGTGCAGAATCTACTAAACTCATCCAGGGTCTTTTGTATGCCATTGGCGATTCTGCCAAAAGCAGTGTATCATCGTCGAACATGAGGGCCGGAACCCTCATGTCTGCCAACTTGGAAGCATTGTTATCAACTGCATTTATGTGCTCAGCCAGGTCATTTATGTGCAATGTAAACAAAATGGGAGCCAATACACATCCCTGTCTTATGCCCTTGCACATTGGGAATGGGTCAGTCATCTCTCCCAACTTCCCACATCGTACTTGGGCAAAATTGTTTACATGTAACCTCTCGATATTACATAGATATTTAGGAACTCCCATGTTTCTATTCAGCTGCCACAACTTGTGTCTTGGGACCATATCGAATGCCGCTTTAAGGTCTACGAATAACACATAGACCCTACCCTTCTCAATCAGGACGGTCTTCCAGTAGCTCAACTGAAGTCTAAAAAGTTGGTCTATCATCAATGTATTTGTCCGAAAGCCCGCTTGTAGCAGGCTCAGGATTGCATGGTCATCCAACCGTTGCTGCAGCCTGTAAGTATTACCCTACTAAAGAGTTTTTGGGTAGTGTCAATAAGGTTGATTGGCCTATAATTAGCTGGGTCTAAAGGCGAACCATTTTTTAAGATAGTGATGATTTTGGCCCCAGCCCATGATTCGTGAATGCTCATTCCATTTAGGATGGCATTGAAAATGACTGTAAGATACGGGCCCCAGATAACGATCCCAGATAAAAAACAAATCGCCTGGAATTTTATCCATTGCTGGGGCTTTATAAGGTACAGTCTTTCTAATGGATGCTTAAATCGCTTGAGGATTGATAGGATGAAACGCACAGCTCTCTGCATTGCTGGCTGTACTAACACCCCCAAGAATATTATAATCCACATCTTGCCTTAGGCCTACTGAATATAGACAAGAAAAATGGTCTATCCATGCATCTGCCACTTTATTATTATCAATTTCCAGAGAACCCTCTGCATTCCCTGTGGCAACCAAATTCCAAAATCGTGTTTGATTTTTATCTTTAGAGGCTTCAAGCAGTTGGACCCACCTCCTGATGTCCCAGTCCTTTTTAGCCTTGCTTGTTACCTTTTTGTATTTAGCTCTACTCTTACTAATTTCCCCCTTATTCTTGGTTTTA
Source organism: Calotriton arnoldi (assembly GCA_963921515.1). NCBI lineage: Eukaryota > Metazoa > Chordata > Amphibia > Caudata > Salamandridae > Calotriton > Calotriton arnoldi. The sequence continues at coordinate 227,250 of CAWUFW010012945.1, forward strand.
ATGGCCTTAGCCAGGGCTGTTTTGGCTTTCCTACACTGACTATCATATTACGATATTTCAGATTTCTTTTGTCTCTAAACCCTGGGTGCCTTGAAGAATTCCTTTTTTAGGTTCTCAAATAGAGATTGGTGTATCTCCCCTGTTTTTAACTGAACATTGTCTAGGGTCAAAACTAGATTTAAGTTACATATTTCCACAAGTGACCGCTCAACGGGTGTAAATGGAACTCATTGCTTGATCTGATTGTACTACTGTGCGCCAATGAATTCTCAATTTATTGTGGGTTAGGCAGCACCTATCATCTATGGGGCTAATGGAAGTTCCAGATGTGGATTCCATTGGCAAACCCAACACCAACTCCAGAGGATTGTGATCACTATCATGTCTAAATCTCACACTCATGTCCTTAACCAAGGACCACATTCTAATATCTACTAGAAGATAGTCAATCAGACTTGAACCATTTGGGCCATTAAAGGTGTGCTTACCTACTCTATCTGACCTGGTCCTCCCATTGCAAGCTCGCAAGTTATGGTTTAAAGCCAGTGCATTTATTTGAATTGCCAAAGGGGACCATTTCTTGATCGCATTAGTATTCAAGTCCGGGATAGACGAAATTCTATCCTCTATCACGGAATTCTCTATATAAGTGTGAACTAGGGGTTCAAATTGGAAATTTAGGCCCCCTCCCACTATTTTTAATACCCCTGGATTGAGTTTATTCAAATGAGAATTTAACTGACTAACTGCTGGCGATTCTTTTTATTCCCTATTGGTCGGGAATAAATATTATAAATACAAATAGTGGTTCCTGTGGATAATCTTATTGTAACACACATAACATCATTTGAGATGATCCCACCACCTTACAATTTTGATGTGTGCCTACCCAGATCATCAAACCACCCGATGGTCTTCCTCTGCCCTTAGAAACTGTCTCAACAATAAAGGTAAGATAGCCTCCTCTACTTATTTGTGACATAAGCCATGTTTCCTGGAATAGAGAAAAGATCATAGTGGCTTATAAAAGTTCCACAGTCTTGGTTTTCACGTTTTTTGCCCAATCAATGGTAGGTAAAGAGAAGGTTTCCCTAATGTGTTCCCCAGTAAACTTGCATGATGGTGTGATGTCCCTATCGGACAGCTCATTGTTACCCACAACCCCCCCTCCAGTATTGCCAGAAGAACATTCCTGATTTTTAGATTGGGAAACTGGTAAGGTCTGCCCCAGATGATTGTTAAGTGAAAAGGCTGAGCCCAAACTATCCTTTTTCTGGCATTAATTCCTGAGGGTGGGGTCCTTCTATTCGATAAACTCCTATGGTTGAGGCCCTCAATTCTAATTGCCAGGAAACCCTTTCTCACAGGTGGTCAGATCAATGCCATTAAGTCAGTCTACTTGGTCCAGTGGTCCAAACCTGTTGTTAACTGGTGCATTGTAAAAATAATCGCCCAATTTAGGTAGTTAGTAAGTGGGTACAGTGGGGGCTGCATAGTTAACCTTCATAGTTGGGCCTATCCCCCCTCTAAGACCAGTGAGTAGTTTATAGAAGCACCCCAACGGAAGAAGTGTTAAATCAGTACCCTTTTCCTCATAATGGTTACTACCAAATAGCAATTTCTGGGCCACGGCTGGGTTCCTGAAATTAACAATTACACAGTCACCCCCCCCGATCTTTCATTCCCCTACTAATCCACCTTACTCAGCGAGTAAAAATGATTTCATTGGCTTTGGATACTGGGTAGCCCCTGAATTTTCCCAACCAATTTAGTCATGTTTTTCAGATCCGTATGGAACTCATTCTGGCCATCCCTCAGTGGTGGAACTCCTACCATCACCACAACATATGGGCATGCTGCTTTTGGTAAATTAATTATCGGAGATTTCTGGTTTCTCTTTGTTTATACTTTCCACACCCATTTTCTTGCTCTCCATTGTTAGCTGGAGTTCCATGTGCTGGGGGTGGGTTCATGCTTGACGGAACTTTTATTTCCCAGCTGTCATGCTTCTTTAGCAATTTGATTCTCCTGTCTCTCCGGCATACAAGTCATATCGGATGAAGAACCCTGAGGAGTAGTTGCTAGATTCATCGGCAACCAGACCTTTTCAGGGCTTTGATGTTTGACTGTTTTAATGACTGTATCAATCTCCTTCAGTTTGGCAGTTATAGGAGACAGCTGTTCCATTAATAGTCCCTTCACCTGGCCAATCAGGGTCTCCATGAGATTATCTAACCACTCTGGCTTTCTATTATGGCCAGGGGCCTCCATGTTGCTCCGATTAGTGGCAGAGTCAGTTACTTGTTGTACCAGTACAGTAGGGACAGGGGTCGGCAAATCAGAAGTAATTTTCCTCTTTGAGACCCACTTGTTTTTTTTGTAGTTTGCTTTGGCTCTCCAGGTAAACTTTCATGCACTGAAGCACAAACTCTGGACTTCCTACTAAGACACTCATTGGAGTCACTCCCATGTTGTTCCAGGGCTTCTGAGCTCGTAGGTAAGGAAGAAGGGCCTGGGTCGTCAACAGAGTCAACTTCACCCAAGGACAATCATCTCTCAGTAAGTTCAATTTCAGTTGCAATTAACCCTATTGCCCTTTGTAACATCTTATCAATAGAGGTTGGAGTAGCTGGAGGCGAAGACAGAAATCCCCCTGCTTTCCTTTTACCCATTGTTGTTCTCAGCAATATGGAGTAACAAGTGTTATCAATCACTCACCAGATTCCAACGGCTAATCCCGGGAGTAAGTTTGAAAAGAGCTGGCCCAGCCCGGTCTCATCTGGGCGAGGACGGGCCCGGTCTTGGCCCAGCATGCGTCCGGGCGCACCCCGCGCAGCGGGACCCCCTTCTATTAAAATACAGCGCCTCCGGGTGCGAAGTAGCGGCGTCTACGACTCCTGCTGTGGGGACTCGTGGGGCTTGGAGTCCTGCACCCTCTCTCTGGATTTGCAGTAACACACTGCACAGCAGGACCCCCTTCTATTAAAATACAGTGCCTCTGGGCGTGAAGTAGCGGCATCAGCGTCTCCTGCTGTGGATACTCGTGGGGTTGGAGTCCTGCCCCCTCTCTCTGGATTCGCGGTAACACACCACATAGCGATACCCCCTTCTGTTAAAATACAGCGCCTCCGGGCACAAAGTAGGGGCGTCAACGTCTCCTGCCGTGGGAACTCATGGGCTTGGAGTCCGACTCCCTCTCTCTGGATTTGCGGTAAGAAGGTTTTTAATGATGCAACTTAGTTCCAAATAGCTTCCATTTTCCCTTCCATCCTTGAAGAAAACGTATGTCTCTTCAGTTCAATGTTAATCTGAGATCCAAAATGTCGTTCCAGCATTAAAAAGGACATCTCGCACAGGTCACCAGGTACCCCATCTTCTCTTCCTATCATTATTTCGTCAAGTCTTTCATAAATGTTTCTCCCTTCCCCGCCTTTACCTTAGTGTAAGACTGTCACTGCCAATAACACACTGGTATGTGTATCACTGCAGATAGGAACAATTACTATGTTCTCACCTTCACTGTGGTGAAATTAACACTGCAGCTGGTCACTTCCACAGATGAATGAAGAAGCTTAGATCAAAGCTGTTTAGATATGTGGAATAGGTGTGCTTGTCACCATTGGCAATGTGTGAAAGAAGCAAGCGAAAAATCAATCTGCCACAATAGTGTTTGGGTTTGTTTTGAAGAATTTAGCCCAAGCATCCAAAATGGCTGCCTCGTACGTAGGTAATTGGGCTTGTACTGAGGAATTGAGTCAAAGCGTCTAAGATGGCTGTTTGTTAACTGTTTCTAAAGAAAGTTGGAGTAGCACCATAACATATCCAGCATTAAAACATGACCTAACACTGATGAAAATCGGTGTTTCTGACTTCAGGAATCCTTTGAAAATCAGCATATTTTTCCAGAAAATGTTTCCATTAACGACAGCAAAATGTGGGATATTTCTTGTGGCTTTACTCAAGACGTGAACCAGTTGTAAGGTGATATGCGCATTTCCATAACTTTCCATGGGTTCATCCACTGTTGGTCTCTGGTCAACGTGTCATTAGTATTATGTCCTCAGTGATCACTCATGTCTTCTTGTGTAAGGAACACATTTATTGTGAGGAGAAAAATAGACCACCAGCTCCTGGTTCCTTCATCTACCATCAAATCTCACTTCAACTGACCAACACAGAACTGTGTTGTTTTGGCATCTCTATAATCTCAGTAGGGTTCGAACTATGACATCAGCTAGGTTCCAGAACCGGAGGATAGAGATGACAGTAGCATTACAATCAGGTTATAACAATAACAAAGAAATTGGTGCACTAACACGATTCCCATAGGTTATTCCATATCCCATAGAGGTTCTATAGTGAAAAAGCTATAATCCTCTATTAACGCATCTCAGAATTACTGATATCCTCTGTATTGGTAATAGCGGGGGTGGTATTGCCACACCTCAGTTAACATGGAAGATGCCATGAAGGCCAAAGTACATCCAGCATTTTTCGATCCAGTCTTCAGAAACTCTTTTTTTCAACAAGAAGCCATACAATATCAGAATTCATTGCACAGCAGTTTCTGTCATAATTTTGTCATACTCCATGCTTTCTATGCTGATGGCAACAGACCCAAATGCACCTAGTTTCAGTAAGCATCAATAAGGAAGTTTGATACCCAAGGCTTCAGTATTTTGCAGACAGGCTGCATACAAATACTGAACAGACCAGTGGCGGAATCTCAAAATTGAGGGCATCTTCATAGTACTACGAGAGAATGTATTTATTTATTTATGATGTAAATAGCTGAGCATCACCTAGCAACAACTTGATAGCTCTGAGATAAACATAATGAGGAACTTAAACTAGCATAGGCAAAGCTAAAAGGTCTCACCTATGCAAGAGCTATTGGCTTAGCTAATGTCTTCTAGCCATGCTGTAGAGCAGTGTGCTGCTGTACAGCATGGCTAAAAGGTATTTTAAAACAGCGCTGTCATAGCACTTTTCTTTCTTATGGGAATGAGGGTGGGCAAAACGGACATTAGGGAACGTGCAACACTGACGGCGAGAGGAAAAAGTGTTATGACGCGGCCACGTCATAGTGCTTTTTTTCTGATGATGAGGAGGAACATGGACAGCAGGAGGGTGTTGGGACGAAGAAGCAACACGGAAAAGGGGGGGGAAGGAGTGGAAAGAAGCAACACGGACAACAGGGGTGGGGGTGGGAGGGGAAAGAAGCAATATGGACATAGGGGGTGAAATTGGTAACACACCCCCTAAGAAAACCATACCATGTCATAATATTGGCTGATTAGTAGGGCACATAACTAATTTGCAGTTTAGTTTCTGAAGAAGCATTTTTTAAATCACTAATATATTTATCCAGCATATAAAATCAGTACAAAATAACAACCATCTAAATTTAACCCATGTCGGAACCATTCCCTCATGTGCACAAGCACACTGAATATCCCTCTGCTGCAAACAGACAAGTGATTTCATTTTTTTCTCTTTTTGGCCTCAGGAGGTGGGGGAAGAGCTTCCCCAACCACCCAAGGCATTTTTTTTTCTTAAATGTAATGACGATCGTGAGCAAGGCGCGCTGACGTCCTTACATTGAAATTGAAACTTAGCTTCAGTTTCACTGTTTCAGTGCTCGTGGGGCCTATCTCAGCCCCCCAAGCACCGAAAACACACAGGAGTGGTATCATTGGAAAGGGGAGAATATCCCCTTTCCAATGGTACCCGTCTCAGGAGGGCGATCCCCAAGCAGGGATCCAAGTGGAGAGGTGTGGTGCAGCGGCCAGGGCAGCTGACTTCGGAGCACAGGGTTCACGGTTCGATCCCCGGCTCCGGCGGCAGCTCAGCACCATGTGACTCTGGGCAATAGCTCACTTAATTTCCACTACGGCCCCCAGCACCTTGAGACCCGTAAGGGTGAGTAGCTGCGCTATATAAAAACTGACTTACATTTATTTTTTTTACTTACTCACTAGCCATCAGGGAGGGGGGAGCAGCCCCTTGGGCAAGGGTCTTTGCTCCTCCAACTACTGAAAAGCATATTCAGTCTTTCTGCTGTACCCCCAATTTTCCGAACCCGGTACCCAAAATGCAGATGCCCCCTTGCAAAATCAGGTCGTTTTGTGATCGATAGGGGGCATCTGTGTTTTTGGTCCCAGGAAACTTACCAAACCCTCACATTTCTAAAAACTAGACACCCGTAGGAGTCCAAGGAGGTGTGACTTGCATGGATCCCCCAATGCTTTCCTGCCAAGAATCCCCTGCAAACCATAATTTAGCTGAAAAAAACCCACATTTTTCCTCACATTTCTGTGTAGGAAAGCTGTGGGATCACCAGGCTGACAGAAATTTCCTACCACCCAGCGTTCCCCCAGGTCTCCCGATAAAAATGGTACCTCACTTGTGTGGGTAGGCCAAGTACCCGCGGCAGGGAAGGGCCCAAAACGTATTGTGGAGACATCAACAATCACAAAACGACCTGGCTTTGCAAGGGGGCAACCTGCGTTTTTGGTCCTGCGCTCGACAGCCATCTAGGGAAACCTACAAACCCAGACATTTCTGAAACGTAGACACCTGGGGGAGTTCAGGGAGGTATGGCCTGCGTAGATCACCCAATGTTTTTCTTACCCAGAATCCCCTGCAAACCTCAAATTTAGCTAAATGAATCACATTTTCCTCACATTTCTGTCTGGGATCACCGCACCGGCACGAGTGTCCTACCACCCAGCATTCCTCTTAGTCTCCCGACAAAAATGATACCTCACTTGTGTGTGCGTGTGTAATGCAGAGTCAGCCAAAAAACGCAGATAAAAAAATATAGCGCTTAGAGCTCGCTGTGCTATCTCCTCAATCCCTATGTTTTTGGCCCTTCCCAGCCACAAGCCCTTGGCCCACCCACACAAGTGAGGTATCATTTTACTCAGGAGATGGAGGGGAATGCTAGGTGGTTGGTAGTTTGTGCCAGCCCAGTAACTCCAGACAGAAATGGGAGGACGTTTTTTTTTTTTTTGCTAGATTTGAGGTTTGCAGGAGATTCTGGGGAAGAATACATTGGGGGATCCACGCAAGCCACACCTCTCTGGACTCCTTTGGGTGTCTAGTTTTCAGAAATGTCTGGGATTGGTAGGTTTCCCTAGATGGCTGCCGAACCCAGTACCTAAAATGCAGGTGCCCCTTGCAAAATCAGGTCATTTTGTAATAGATAGGTGGCATGTGCATTTTTGGTCCTGGACTTGGCGGCCATCTAGGGAAACCTACTAAACCTACTATTTTTAATCGAGAGACCTGGGGGAACGCTGGGTGGTAGGAAATTCATGTCAGCCCGGTGATCTCACAACTTTCCCACACAGAAATGTGAGACAAATTTGATTTTTTCAGCTAAATTTGAGGTTTGCAGGGGATTCTGGGTAGGAAAAAGAAGGGGGATCCACCCTAGTCACACTTCCCTGGACTCCCCCGGGTGTCTAGTGTACAGAAGGTCTGGAATTGGTAGGTTTCCCTAAATGGCCCCCGAACCCGGTACCTAAAATGCAAGTGCCCCATTGATGTGTCCACATTGGGTTTTGGGACGTTTCCTGTTGCGGGCACTAGGCCTACCCACACAAGTGAGGAACCATTTTTTTGGGACACTGTGAGGAATGGTAGGTGGGTGGAAGTTTGTGGATCCACGCAGATTCCAGAACTTTCCATCACAAAAAAGTGAGGAAAATGTATTTTTATTTTTGCAAAGTTTGAGGTTTGCAAGGGATTCTGGGTAACAGAACCTGGTGAGAGCCACACAAGTCACCCCATCCCGGATTCCCCTGGATGTCTAGTTTTCAAAAATGTATAGGTTTGCTAGGTGTCCGTAGGTGCCGGCAGATCTACCGTCCAAAATCCACAGCTAGGCACATTGTGAATAAAGGGTCCATTTTCACTGGAAAAATGTGATGTGTCCATGTTGCGTTTTGGGCCATTTCCTGTTGCGGGTACTAGGCCTACCCACATAAGTGAGGTGCCATTTTTATAGCGAGACTTTGGGGAATGCTGAGTGACTGGAAGTTTGAGGCTCCCTGCAGATTCCAGGACTTTACATCACAGAAATGTGAGAATTTTTATTTTTTTTGACAAAGTTGGTTTGCAAGGGATTCTGGGTAACAGAACCTAGTGAGTGTCACACAAATCACCCCATTCTAAATTCTCCTGCGTGTCTAGCTTTTAAAAATGTATAGGTTTGCTAGGTTTCCCGAGGTGCCGGATGCGCTAGGGTCCTAAATTCACAGCTAGGCACATTACAAAAAAAGGGTCCGTTTTCACTGGAAAAATGTTTCCACGCTGCGTTTTGGGACGTTCCCCGTCGCTGGCACTAGGCTTACCCACACAAGTGAGGTACCATTTTTATCGGGAGACTTTGGGAAATGCTAGGTGTGTGGAAGTTTGTGGATACATGCAGATTCCAGAACTTTCCATCACAGAAATGTGAGGAAAATGTTTTTTTTTTTTTTTTTACAAAGTTTGAGGTTTGCAAGGGATTCTGGGTAACAGAACCTAGTGAGAGCCACACGTCACCCCATCCTGGATTCCCCTCTGTATCTAGTTTTCAAAAATGTACAGGTTTGCTAGGTTTCCTCAGGTGCCAGCAGAGCTAGGGTCCAAAATCCACAACTAGGCACGTTGCGAAAAAAAGGTCAATTTTCACTGGAAAAATGTGATGTGTCCATGTTGCATTTTGGGCCATTGCTTGTCACGGGTACTAGGCCTACCCACACAAGTGAGGAACCATTTTTACCAGGAGACGTTGGTGAATATTGTGTGCATGGACGTTTGTGCCTCCTCGCAGATTCCAGAACTTTCAATCACAGAAATGTGAGGAAAATGTAGATTTTTTGATAAAGTTTGAGGTTTGCAAAGGATTTTGGGTAACAGAACCTGGTGAGAGCCACACAAGTCACCCCATCCTGGATTCCCCAGGGTATCTAGTTTTCAAAAATGTATAGATTTGCTAGGTTTCCTTAGTTGCTAGCTGAGCAAGGGTCTAAAATCCACAGCAAGGCACATTGCAAAAAAAGGGTCAGTTTTCACTGGAAAAACGTGATGTGTCCACATTGCGTGTTGGGCCGTTTCCTGTTGCAGGCACTAGGCCTACCCACACAAGTGAGGGAGCATTTTTATCGGGAGACTTACGAGAAGACAGAATAGTAGAACAAGTGTTATTTCCAATTGACTTACTTTGCATTTCTGCCTTCCAAATGTAAGACAATTTGTAAAAAAGAAATCTTTTTGAAAAATGACTTCTAATTCACATGATTGTACGGGTACCCACAATTTTGGAGATGTGCAAATAACCACTGCTTCTAAACTCTATATTTTGTTTCAATTTCGGAAATATATAGGTTTCCTTGGTACCTATTTTTTATATTTTACCAAATAAATTGGTATATACGCGGTACACAATGAAAAACCATTGCAAGATGCAGCTCAGTTATTGGCTCTGGGTTCCTCAGGTTCTTGGTGAACCTACAAGTCCTATATATCCTCACAACCAGAAGGGTCCAGCGGATGTAACCATATATTGCTTTAAAAAATCTGTCGTACTTAGAAGAAGTTACAGGTGAAAACGTTGGCACAAATGGCTATTGTTTTCAACTCAATTTCAATTTTTTTTATTTTCAACTGTTAGTTTCTATAAATAAAACCTTGAAGGATCTACACAAATGACCCCTTGCTGAATTGAGAACTTTGTCTACTTTTCAGAAATGTATAGCTTTCCGGGATCCATTATTGCTTTCGCACCCATTTCTACCACTTGGAAGGAGGTTGAAAGCACAAAAAATAGCAAAAATAGGCTATGTCCCAGTAAAATGGCAAAACTGTGTAGAAAATTGTGGTTTTCTGTCAAAAGTCTGCCTGTGACTGTGAAAGCTGAGAAGATGGTGATTCCAGCACCACAAACCCTTTGTTGATACCATTTGCAGGGGAAAAACCAGACGCTTTCTTCTGCAGCACTTTTTTCCCCCATTTAAAAAAATATATATACATCTGTAGTTTGGCTAATTTCTGGGTCCCCTCCAGGGAATCCACAAAGCCTGGGTACCTTTAAAATCCTCAGGGTGTCAGGAAAAAAAGGACTCAAACATTCACACACAGATGCGCACACACACCCATTCACAACACTCACTCACATATATGCATACATTCATACATACACGCATGCACCAGTCAATTAAAACACTTACTTGCTGCAGCTCTCGGGGAGGAAAGCCTCTGAGGTTCAAGGAGGGTTGGGACTGCTGCCTCCCCTCATTAGATGACCTTAGGTCAGCCAATGAGAGGACGCAGCAGTCCCTATCTCATCACACAATAGGATGGGGTCTGAGAGACTGCGGACCCCAGCCACTCTGTGACAAAATGTCAATGATAGACACTTGGCCCTCGGCGCTTCAGGCTTAAAACTGAAGTGCCCAGGTACAAAGCTATCACTGACGCTCTCCCACATCACAAGGACACAAGGGGGAGAGCCCCGAGGACCTTTACCGAGCAGAGGATGTCACGCCCACAGGAGCTGTGACACCCTCAATTCAGCAAAGTTCAGCTCAGGCTGCCAGGAACCTGCGCATTTAGGCATGTCTAGCTCCTGGCTGCATGACCTGAAAATAAAGAGTGTCTGTCAGGCTGACCTTTGCTCAGCCTGACAGACACTCTTTCTGTCCAAAAGGTGCGGGGTGTGGCCCCTATGGACGGGCCTCTGCTGTCAGTGAACCTGATCTGAATCTTGCAAGAGCTGCGACTAGTTACAGGGCATTATTAAGTGCTGGGATCGCGACAGCATTTCTGTGGAGCAACAGTGACATCAAGCAGTGTGCTGCAACACAAGCAGCTGTTGACTCTATTCCCTTTAGATGCACGCACATTAAAAGTTTTTCTGTAGTACTGAGGGAAATTATTGTTAAAGATTGTTACAAGTGGTTACCAATAAACACACATCCAGCTGCCCGCTGTGCTGGGTGGTGGCTGATTATGTTAATAACAGGTGACTGTCCCCAGTGGCAGCATCACGGTTTACATCCCAGCTGTTTGTTTTGGCGCCATGATGGCTGGTCACGTTGATCACAGGTGAGTACCCCCGGAAGAAGGCATCAAGGGATATTTCCCAGATGTTTCGTGTGATCGCATGCTGATGAGCTATGTTAATCACAGGTGACTGGTCCCCATAGATAGCCCAGATGCTGCTTATGGCAGCGCGGAAGCTGGTGATAGTAATCAGACGAATACCTCCCAGGAAAAGAATTCAACGCAGTGCTTTCAAAAAGACACAACAATTCAACCTCAAGTTAGAGAGAGTTATTACTATGCATGATGTCGCTGGAAATGTCATCCTAGCGCTTTATGGTCTTTTAATTTTACTGTCTTTGGAAGGATTAGATTCAGGTGGAGAAACGAACTGCCTCTGACCTGCAGGGAAACTTTCCATGAAGCAGCTGCGGGATTTAAAAATTAATACGGTTGCACGGGTCCGTGCACGCTCAATTTAATGTCACCTCAGAATGCAGTTTTCTACTGTTTTTACAAAACCCTGTTTGGTTTTATGGAACAATGGATTGTATTAGTCAGTGCCCGATGCTAAATCCTTCACAAGCAGCATAATGGTCAAATCGGTAGTACTCAATAAATGTTGCACCCTGGAGGTACATTTACTACTGATTTATATAAGTACTAACCAAATCTGACAAATTTACGCAAATAGTTGCTTTTCTATAAGCATTTGCTCATGTAAAGTATGGCACGGGTCTATAAATGTGCACTATGTGGCTTAATATGGATACTCGTTGTGTGCTCATTCATATTTAATAGCCTCTGTGCGTGGGACCTGCCTGGGTAGCACAGAGGTGAAGTGAGGTGCAGCAAGCATAAGGAGGGCTAACGGTAAAAAGAGGGGGAGCAATAGAATTTGATAAAGTGAGCTATCTGGGGGTGTCTAGATGTGTCTAGGAGAACCGTTTCCATGTCGTATTCTCAGCATAACTAATATGGATACAATTTCAATTTAGTTTAATTTTATTTAAATGTATGTTGCGTGGATGTGCGGAAATTTGAAAACGGGCAGGTACCGTCAGATACTCAGTACCTGCAGTTCTTTCATTTTTAAAGAGATAGTACCGGCGCATCCCAGCACTGCTCCGATGCTTTTAGTGGCAGAGTACTGTCACTACTCAGTTGCATACAGGTATTCTGGGAAAAGGAGTAGCTACACTTCTATATTGCCACTTCAATCACTGGGCCTCGATCTATCACACTGGGACCTATGCTGGGCATCATTGCAGTAACAGAAAGGGAAAACATTGGTAAACAAGTTCCTAGAAACAGCAATATTTGGTTACAAAATGCATGAAGCCTTGGGTGATTTGGCTTTTTAAAGTGAGCATTTTGCTTCGTGGGGGGGATGGGACAGAAGGAGGGCCAACTGGTATTGAGGGCACATGTGCCTCATGGGAGCTCTAGGCATATCTCGCTACTGGGGTTCCATCCAAAGTCACCCAGAGCGAGATTATAACAAGTAAATAAGAACAAGCATTTGCAATGCAATAGGTCTCGCATTCACCCGAGTTTGAGCTATTGGCATTGTAAACGACAATGCCTTTTATTTATGTTTTGGGTGTTTTAAAACATAAATAAAAGGCACTGTCATTTACAATACTAATAGCTTAAACTCTCGCAAATGCGAGACCTATTGCATTGCAATAAAGGGCCTTCTCGACCGCTTGTTAGATTGTAAATATCAGAGGAAGAGACCAGCCTGCGACATCTTCAAAGTAGCAATAAATAGTGCAGCGAAGAAGATGTGTAAGTGTTGTAAATTACACAGACACAAAGTGTGAAGTGAGAGTTACATATGATCTGAGCTATAAACACTAACAAAGCGCTCCAACACCTTTCGCTCTGTGATTACACTGCCGCCGCTCAGGAGGAAGAGCGGGGCTATTTCCTGCCCTCTCCGTGATTTCAGTGCGCAGTGTGGCATTGCGTAATGTCATTGTTATCTTTGGCCTAATAAAAAACACTCCAGCTGTAGTAGGGCCCTGGCTTCACCTCCTGGTGCAGGGCGGGCTGTGCTTTATGGCAGCCATGGAGGGAGGGAGGGATGGTCTCAGCTGCAGCTCCGGCTCGTACAGTGCCCCTGCTATTACTAGTGAGCGAGAGGCGCTGAGGTGGTGGTATTGGTCTTGGTGGGGGTGGTGGTGCTTGTGGAGGTATTGGTGGTGGTGGTATTGGTGGAGGTGGTGGTATTGGTGGCGGTGGTGGTATTGGTGGTGGTACTGGTATTGGTGGAGGTACTGGTGTTGGTGGAGGTACTGGTGTTGGTGGTAGTACTGGTATTGGTGGTAGTACTGGTATTGGTGGTGGCGGTATTGGTAGTGGTGGTACTGGTGGTATTGTTGGTGGTATTGGTGGTGGTGGTAAAGGTGGTGGTATTAGTGGTGGTGGTATTAGTGGTGGTGGTATTGGTGGTGGTATTAGTGGTGGTGGTATTAGTGGTGGTGGTATTAGTGGTGGTGGTATTGGCATTCGTGGTGGTGGCATTGGTGGTGGTATTAGTGGCGGTGGTATTGGTGGTGGTATTGGTGGCGGTGGTGGTATTAGTGGTGGTGGTATTGGTGGAATTGGTGGTGATGGTATTGGTGGCGGTATTGGCGGTGTTGGTATTGGTGGCGGTGGTGGCATTGGTGGTGTGGGTGGTGGTATTGGTGGAGGTGGTATTGGTGGAGGTGGTATTGGTGGAGGTGGTATTGGTGGTGGTGGTAGTATTGGTGGTGGTATTGGTAATGGTGGTATTGGAGGTGGTGGAAGTGGTATTGGTGGTGGTATTGGAGGTGGTGGTATTGATGGTGGTGGTATTGATGGTGGTGGTATTGATGGTGGTGGTGGTAGTGGTATTGGTGGGGTTGATATTGGTGGTTGTGGTGGTATTGGTAGTGGTATTGGCGGTGGTATTGGTAGTATTTGTGATGGTGGTATTGGTGGTGGTCGTGGCATTGGTGGTGGTATTGGTTGGTGGTGGTATTGGTATCGATTGTGGTGGTATTGGTGGTGGTATTGTTAATAAAACAGGCTTTTGAAACCAACCCGCCAGGTGGCTTTAGTACAGATGACTTGTAACACAGATGTGCTGCTGTAAACGTCAGCCCATTAGCACAGGATTATGTGCCACCTGGAATTCACATGACTTAATTTGCTAATCATTTCTAAATCCATTTTACTTGGTGGTGGGGGGGGGGGGTTTGAAACCGACACGAGATAATGCCGGGTTAAAGTGATTGAAAGCAGGCACCCGTGTTATGGGGGCGGCCGTTCTGCTTAAAAAAAAATACAAGCGCTTTCAGCTGAAGCAGCGCATGTCCGACCTGCAGTAAGAGAAACTCAATAAAGTAAATAATGCTTACAGACTAAATAGCAGGTCCCGTGAAACAACCCAAGTAAAGGGGCCAGTCGCCATGGGAGGGTACAAATGAAGACAAGGCCGTCCTAAGGAGGGACTAACAAGCCTATTAACGAATCCGAAGGTAGCATTTACGAAAGACAATGACAGAAACCAATGAAAAATATGGGAGGAGAGTGGGCGTGGCTTCTCTCCCATACTCTACTACAGCAGTCTCTCAGAGCGAGCAGGGCATGCGCGCTGCCGCTAGGCTCGACCAAAAAACGTGGAGGGACCAATAGCTCTTGATTTGTGCCCATCAACTCGTCTCAAAGTGGAAGTTCAGTGGTTGGAGAAGACACGATGTCCTAGACCCCTAAGAAACTTACTTACTTAAATGGTGTACTCATCAAAATACTGACCACTTCTTCCTGACTTGCACGGACTGGCTCCATGCTTAGGAGAGTGGAAGAACTCCGAGTGATGGCAAGAAGAGATGGACACAGAAGGATGACTATGGCAAGGAAAGGAGCAGAGTTGTCTGGCTAAATGGCTAGGCTGGGTCTCTCTGCAAGTGCACGGAAGGGTATTGAAGTTACATAAGTTGGTGTAGGAAACTGGCTTTTAGTTGCAGTAGTCCCCCAACTTTTTGCCTGGTATTTGATGCAACTCTGGCTGAAGAGCACTGGGTTCCTGCTAAGCAGGTCCCCAGTGCCAGTGTTCTTTCCCCAAAACAAGTTCACTGGTCAATTGATCCCCAACTGACCAGGCATTTACCACCCCTAGTAAGTGGTATCCCTGGTTCCTAGGGCATAGCTACTAAAGAGTGTCCCTAGGAGATGCAGCATATATTGTGCCACTCTAAGGGACACAGCACCAAACCCATGCTGACTGCCACTGCAGGCTGCGTGACAGGGTGCTCTAAAAACTTAAAACACAACATGGCACACACCCTGCAGCAGGCCTTATAGACCTAAGGCAGGGTGCATTATATTACATGTGAGGATATATCTACATGACATATATGCCCCTGTTCTGGCCAGTTCAATTACTGACAGTACAAGTGAACAGGGAAGCCATCTTAAGGTATGTACTGGGCACTGGTCAAAACGAGTTTCCAAGCTACATAATGGCTTCACTGAAACCTATGGTGTTTGGCATCAAACGCCTCTTATTATTCAACCCACACTGATACCAGTGATGGATTTATTAATACATGCACTCAGAGGGTACTTTAGAGATACCCCTGAAAACTTACCGACCTCTAGTGTGTTGGCTGACAGGTCCTGTCCAGCCCGACACAACAGATGTATTTCTGACCACCTGGAGGTGAGAGGCCACATTCTCTGAGGTTGGAAGCAAAGCCTGCTCTGGCAGGAGGTGTTCTCACCTCTTCCAAGCAGGATGACTAATTATCCAAATATCAAGGCAGGAGGCTTCAAAGGCCTCCACCGCCTGTGATATGCAACTCTGGCTTCCCCCAGACAGGGGAAATGCCACCCCCTACCCAGGGCCCATTTGGCATCAGAACAGGCAAGAAAATTAGCATGTCAGAAGGCGTGTTCACCCTCAGGCTAGTACCACCCCTAAGGTGGGCTACCTGAAGTGAACATGACTAGAAAAATTCCACCATCTTGGTTTTTGGTGGAATTCGGTCCTCTGGGTTAGGGTTATTCCCACTTCAACCAGGAAGTGGTCATATAGAGGGTGTAGTCACCCTAAAGATAGGTAGTCCATTGGCTACTACTTGACACTTCCTGTAACACCCCTACATACAGTATTTCGGTGGCACCCCTGATGCCAGGACTTCAGGTTTGATGGACCAAAAGAAGAAGTGGACTGAGAAGTATTCTGACCTGAGAACAGAGGAGCATGACTAACTTGGCGCTAACCCTGCCAGCCTGCCTGCTGCACCCAACACTTGTGGAGAAACCGACTCGTCCTGCCACTGTTCAGACTCCAAGAAACCCAGAGGCTGCAGGTGCCTCGCAATCACCATAGAGATCTTTGTTGGACTAGAGGAGCTACTTCACTGCAGACACAGGCACCAAAAGAAGCAGGGTCCGATTCACCATCCTGCCGCTAATTAGGACTAGCGATGCTGCAGCCACCCAGGAAGGGGCAGCCGTGCTCCCACAGATCATATCCATCCTCTCTCCAAGTGTGGGGATGCCAGGACCGACCAGAGCTGCACAGTACGAATATCTGGGGTACTGGTAACCTTGCATCAGCCAAGGCTTATTGTGTCCAGTCCGGACACCAACGCCAAGGAACGTCAGGGACAGCGAGACCCACATTGTGAGTGGCCCAGCTGTCCTGTTTGCCCTTCTTCAGCAGAAACCAAGACACAGAGAGAGCCTCTGACTGCCACCACCTGACACCTCAAAGTGCCTCTGCACCTGCGCCCCCACAGCTGGAGTCAGAGAGGTGAGGGTGCCAACGCGGTCCTGAGATCTTCAAAGGCTGAGCCCATCCTTGGGTTTGCCTAAACTGGACTTCGTCGCCACCTGCCACCTTTTTCTACAGGCCCCCTCCAACCGCAAGTGACTCCAGCAGGGGTCTCGACTCCAAAATACACCACTGCAGCCGAACCCCGCAGCCCGAGGAGAAGTGGACCAAGTGTCCCTACGTGCCCAAGCATCTCCAGATTTGAGCCCCCGTGGGTTCACCTGGACTGGCCCCCCCAGTCCCTACTTGCAGCCTCTTTTTGAGCAGACCGTTCTCCATTGAAGTGAATGAGGAACCTGACACTGTAACACACCTCTGCACCCAGAAGCCCCAATGCCTTCCGAGGTGACCTGTAGGTGTGGCATTGGACCTTGCCCCACACTCACCTTAAGTCCTAGAGTAGGGTCCCGTAAGTCACTAAGTGCCTGAATGCAGTTTTTCCCCCATAGGATGACATTACAGCTCCAGAAATTGCCATAGGAATTTGCCCAAACACAGCTAATGATCCCAGGTATAATCATCGGACCCCCTACTTTCTCTTGCACCACCAATGCACAAAACCTCGCCACAATTCCTCCCTACTCAGATTACCATTTGCCATATCTAATAAATTCACATGCCTCACCAAGGCAATCCATTCAAGCGTATTTCGGGGTTCCGTTCGTGACCATTTTTTGCAAATTTCCCTCCTTGCTAGTAACATTAGATAGAACAGCAATTTCTTTGCCTCCCGACTCCTCTGTTTGCCCTCTTCTTTGCTACTTTCTGATCCAAAAAAGACCAGTGCAAGGCTTACCTTTGTCTCTTTTTTGAGAACTGCACTAAAAACCTTACCCACACCTCTCAGGTAGGTCTCCACAGCGGGCATTCAAAAAACATGTGGACATTGTTTGCTGCTAGCTACCCACATTATCTGCATGCAGCTTCCACCACACCCTTAAGCTTCGACATCTTGACTGGTGTCCCATACCATCTATACAAAGTAAAGAGATGATTCCTCCTTAATGCAGCAGGCTTGACAACACCATATAGCAAACTCAAGGATACTTGCCATAAATCCTCCAACTCCACGCCCAGGAAATCCTTCCCCCAGCTCTCATATCATGGCTTTATCTTTCTGCTGCTGCTGCAACCAGCTGCCAATATCGAGCTAAGAATCATTTTCTCCTTGGTCTCATGCGCTGCAACTCTAATTCCATTTGGCTTGTTTCAGTCTCAGTCCACTCTCGATCCCACACCCACGACTCCAGTTGAATATATTTAAACCTGGATAGCGTTCCTTCGGATTTTTCCTCCAGCTGCCCCCAGGGCCTCACTTTTTCTTTCAACACTTAATAAAATCCTTCCTGATGGGGATGCCCAACTTGTCCTTCAAGCATTCGGACTGACCCGGTGAATCCCATATCAGAGTGATCCAGCGGAAGGCCAGGGTTGAATATTTCACAAAACTGAATATTTCAATGGGCCCATATACATTCATCCAAAATATTCATCCACACTCCCTGGACGATGCGCTGGGGGGTCAAGTTTTATAATTCACCTAAGTTTTGATTAGTTATTTCCCTGTAACCACAAATCGGGTTACACTGACATTTCAATGCCTAACTAATCTTCACAAATCAACTCTTTTTCCTCTGGTCGATGGACCATTAGTTGAGTTAGTTGATGGTGATATTAACAATTCCTTAACTAATTCACAGTTCTTAGTGAAATAACCACAGACTCAGAGTAAGATTTATAAGCTTTATCTAAAATCTCAGTCATAAGTTGAACGCTCATCAATACAGATTTAACAGTGCAAACTCCATCATTCTTCAATGACAGAGAAAATTCATTTATCAAATACATTCAATTACACAACCTCATTCAACAAATCAATGCATAAGAGTGGATAGATGTAGAGACAAAAGACACATATTAACATACATTTGCAAAGAAATATGCAAATTTTTGAGACAAAAATGACATTTACCTAATAGAGATGACCGGAAAACCACCCCTCTGGCCAAAGGAATGGTGGGGGTCTCCTGACTTAGAATCAGGAGACAAAAGACTATAGGACAGGATCGGGACAGGGCTGATACTTACTAGACTTTTCTACAAACCCGACGCACCAGGGCGATTCCCTCTCTTACTCTCTCCCTCCTCGATATTCTTCCGCAATCTTTGAGTCTAATCAGGCTGTCGTTTCAGATCTGAATCTTCCAAGTCTGCTCTCGCCTCTCTCGCTCTATGATGATCTAGATTCTCTCTCTCTCGATGCAGCATACTCGTCTCTCTCTCTCAGCGTCGATGAAAACTAACTTAACTTAAGTTACTCTAGTTATAGTCTTTATTTCTTCATGTCCCACCCTCAAGTGTTGCGAATTTTACTAAAATACAGAATATGATTGGACGGGGCTAGGGGAGTTTTCATCACACCATGCTGACATTCATTTTTATTAAGGTACTTATTGTTTGCTAACCCTTCCCCTTTAGCTCATTCATGTTGTCCTCTTCCCATGCATATATTGTTGCCATTGTAATAATTCATTCAATACAGGCTACATAGACGAGTGATACAGGTCTTCTTTTTCTCATGTCTTCTGTCCTTGATATTTGGCAGTCATTCAGCTCTTTCGGTCATCGGGTCACATCATGAACTCACTGAGCATGCGCAACTTTTTGGTTATCCGTCGCCATTTTCTTTTTCTGTTATGCTTTAGCAGGCCCGAATGCACACTATTAATAAAGGAATCATAAACAGATGTTATTTTCTTAAACATATAATTTTCACTGTTACTGTTCACCACCCACTTCTACTCTATCCCATGTTATTATTATCTCTCTGGGCAAAAGTATTAACAACTGCAGCTTTCTTTTAAATTCAAGCAAGCAGATGCCGGGCATGCGGTACCTCAAGACCACATGTTAGTCTTTCTTGCGCATGCGTGAGGTTTTTCCCTCTCTAAGTGAGTTAGTCACGTTATCGCTACGTAATTCAGGTTTGCACATGCGCAAAGCGTTTTCGCAAATTAAAGCGGGTTTTAGACGCGTTGCATTTTATTCCTCATTAGTTTAGGCATGCGTAAGTTTCTCTCCCCATGTGTTGGTGTCTGGTGTATATTAGTTTCGTCTCATCTACAATTTTAACGATTAGTGAAAGTTAATGGAGGATTTTTCTAAGCAAGTTTCATTTTCTTGAATCCTTGCTCCATCAAGAGCATACTCGCTATAGTATGTAATCCCCAGGGCTGATCTGACCTCAAACCACAATCTAGCTGCAGCCTCTAAAACTTTCAAAATTATTCCTTGGAGACCCAAACTTATACATAAACTCTTTCAGCATAGTCTTTTATCATTACTCTTCAGCATGACCCTTATTGCATCTTCCTCCGGTCTCCCAATCAACACCCTGCAATTTTTAAGCTGGAATGCCCAGCAATAAATCTGAAGGTCCAACAGTGCCAACCCTCCCTTAACTAGTCTTCTTCTCAACTTTTTCCAAGTAATCCTTACTCGCTTGTTACCCCAGACAAAACTTGTTACTATTCCTTGCGCTTTCCTTATAGACTCTTTCCGAAAGGTTAAAGGTATGTTATCAAACAAAAAGGTAAACTTTGGGAGTATCATAATTTTCACCAAAGTCACATGGCCGTACAAGGAAAGTGGTAGATTACTCAATTGTATCATCATGGCGCTGCTCTCTTTAATGACTTTACTTAAGCTCACCTCAGTCATAACGCCTAGATCACTCATAGCCTGGACCCCGAGATACCATATTACCTCCTTTTCTTCCCCTTCCCAACCACAATGCCATGCCATCCCTTCAGTTCTTTCTTCATTCACCTGGTAACCCAAATAAGCCCCAAACACTTCTACTTCTTTCTTATCCACTGACATTGTCAATTTAACCTTGGCAGCATAGATAATCACCTGCATAAAGGGCCACATTTTTCTCAAATCCACTACGGACAAACTGGACTATTTCCTCATTTAACCACAGGCTTTGTGCAAACGGTGCAATATATAAATTAAATAAAAGTTGGGATAAGGGGCAACCCTGCCTGATCCGTCTCCTACTATTCACTTGCTCTGTCATTAACCAGGACGCTGACTTTAGGTGCACTGTAAATTAATTGGATTAACTTACAGAACTTATCACTCAACCACAGGTACTTAAGCACTTCCAGCAAGTAAACCAAATTAACCTGATAGTACGCTTTAGCAGCATCTTATGTCACCACCAGCCAGTGGTTATCCCTTACACACCGCCAGATCAATTGCCCCTTGATCGTATGGGTCATTTCATACAATTACCTCTCCGTCATAAACCCTTTTTGATCTTCATGTATCAGTGGCTTCACTTCTTGGACCAATCTTCTTGCTACGACAGCGGCAAAGACCTTATAGTCAGAGTATAACAGAGATCGGTCTATATGATTCACTCTTATTTATAGGTTTATTGGATTTCGGTATCAGACTAATTGCTGCATCACTCCACGTTATTGGTAATTGTCCCTACCTCCCAGGATATCATGGAACAAGTTCTTCCAAACCAGGACTACTTTCTCCTTCAACTTTGTGTAGAGCTCCGTTCGCAGCCCATCAGGCCTGGGCGCCTTCCCCTTCTTACGTGATGTTAGAACCCTCTTTATCTCTTAGTCACTTACCTCCGTGGTCAGTGCCCGCTGCTGCTCAGCACCCTACTTCCTCAAATTCTTTGCCTTTAGCCAGTCTTAACCGCCAACTCTCTGGGGTCCTATCCTTCTGGAATAATCTACAAAAGTAGTATAAAAAAGGCCTTACATACCTTGCTAGTCTTACCCTTAGAAACAACGTCCCAAACTTACTTAATAGAGTCTCTATTCTGATCACATTCTGCCTTCCATGCTAACATCTTCCCACACTTTCTCCATACTCAAAGTGGTCCAACTTACTTTCTTCCCACTTCTGTCTAGACTGCCTCTCAAGCAACACATTAAATTCCTCCTGTATCACCTGTAGTTCTCCCTCTACTTACTGTCTCTCTCCATATATAGGTTCCTATTCTCCAGCCCTCCCTGTAGTTCACCTATCTTCTTATCTACTCCTCGCACCCCTGCCTTTATTTTCTTATTCAAATGATGATTTAAACTTGTGATCTTCCCTCTCAAAAAGCATTGTATGCATCACAAACATGTGTGCCTGCTGAACGTATGTTCATCTAAAGACTCTAGACCTATTCTTCAAATGTTGAATTCCATCTTCCTCATACAGCACCCACCTGTCTAAGGTCCATCTCCTATCAGCCTTTTGTCTTGTCACTATGAGTTCCAGATAAACAACTGCATGATCGGACACATGTATGGGTCTATGTTGTAATTATTTAACCTTGTCAAAATCCCCTTTTCTAACAAAGAAAATTAAATGGGAGGAGTGCCTGTACTTCTTTGACTAATATACATATCCTCTCTGACTTCCTACCCTCAATCTCATACATCACACAACCCCAAATCCTTCATCGTAATAGAAAAGCGCTTGACTTCGGTGTTGCAACTTGAACTCTAGCTCTTGACCTCCCCAGACCGTTATTAAACAGGACATTAAAGTCCCCCCCTTATGATCACTGATGAGTTATAATCCCACAGGTTTAAACATACCTCCCTCATTGGCTTGGCGTCATTCACATTTGGTCCATAGAACCCTGCACACACCATCATATTAGTACATAATTCAAGCTTTGGAATTACCCACCTTCCTTTACTCTGCTCTACTTTATAATGGCTCCACCCCAGAACCCTGCCTTACCAGAATCACAACTCCCTTGGAGCAACACTCCAGGTCTGTAGTAATTACTTGCCCTATCCACCTTTCTTTTCCAAACAGAACCATGGCTTCTTTCTTCATGTGATGCGTTTCCTGGATTATAATCACTGCAGCTCTGATCTCTCTAAGATATTCCACCACAAAATGCTCTCGTCTCCGGACCCTCAGACCATTCACATTCCACGTTAGCAAAGATATTACTTCACTTGATGTTTTACCCCTTTCTCACATACTAAACACTTCTCCGTCATTCACTCCTCTTTCTCGAACCTCCCTCTCCAACCTGTAAACATGAGGAAAGTTTTTATCTCCTTTCTGCTCCCCACCTTGAGTGATCTACACCCATCCTTCCCCCGTGCTCCCCCTTCACCCTCCCACCCTGGGGAAACCTCCCTCCTACTATATCAGGCATTTACAACAAAATGGCAATTACAGCCGAGCTTACGTGGCCACTTCCATCCGCTTATATCTCACCATTGTGGGCACCTCAGTCCGCTTTTCATTTTTACTCATTATTTCTACTTTCTTTTTTTACACTTCAGCTTCGAATAAAATCATTCACCTCCTACAGATCACAAAAATTGTGCATTTCATTATTATACATCACAATAGGGCAGGAAACCTCATCTGTGTCTTAGCCCCTAACCCCTTCAACTTCTCCATCCTCTTACTTAAATTAACTAGGATCCTCCTTGGCTTCTTTTGCCCGACTCAACCTAAACTGATCCTGATGCACTCTCCGAATTTCCTGCGCAAGATCAATACCTGAATCTGCTGAGGTGACCAAACCCTGCAATAACTCAATAACAAAAGACTTCAAATCCTCTGCCTCAGCCCCTTACGGAACATTCAAAATCCTTATATTATTCCTTCTTGTATTGTTTTCTAACCTCTCCATCCTCTCTAAGACCTCCTTATTCTTCTGTGTCATCATTGGAATTTTTGTGGAGTTAGACTCAACTACTCTGCTGAGCTCACAAAACCCCTCCTTCCAATGTTTCAGTGCGCAGAGCCAGGATGTCCAGCATCTTTTCTGAAGCCTCACAAGTTTCTTGTATCCCTTTTTGGTTTGCCACTGATGTCTCAAACACCCTTGTCATCTCTCGGGAGATTCTCTGTAATATCTTGTGAACTTCGATATCACCTTCCCCCTTTTGACTTCCCAGATCCTCCTGACGTTCACCTCTCTCCCTCCGTTCCTGGGCCTCCATGTCCTCTTTGGAGACTCCCTCCAACTCCGAGGCAGCTCCCCCATTCACCTTGTTGTATTTGGAGAGGGTAACTTGCTCCCCTCCCCGCACTTCTGCCTCCCCCTACTGTCTGAGACCTTGCTTCTCCATACTTCCCCTTCTGACAGCGCCTTCCTTCTCCCTCCATCCCTTCCTCTCCGGAGTAGTTACCATCCATTGTTCCTATAAACTCCCCACCACTTTTCTCTACTGTTCTCTTTGTTTACTTTTGCTAAGTCTTAAACGCAGCTCCCACCTTAAAGAAGGATCTTAAGGGTGGTGTAATCTTAGTTTGGGTGGCACTCCTTATCTATCTCCGTTTCCTGTAAATGTCTCTCTGACTTGCTATTTGACAAGGCATATCTCCCTGAGTGCAAATAGCCTCCACCTTCAGACCTTCTCTACTAAATGCACCTGCTTGCTGCCCTTGCCTAACTGGGCCCTGGCAATGACTCTCCCTCATCTCAAACTGTACTTACAAGCCTGAGGTAGCCCTGTCACAGCTTCTGACTTCTTTTTCACCCCCTCACATACAGTTACTTCCACACTGGAGTGGCTCCTGTGCTCCCTCTCTCCTGCCTTATCCAAGACGGCAGCACTTACTTCAAATCTTTCCGTGTCCCTGCCTTCCTTTCTCGTATATTCTTATCAACAGTTCCAGTGATGTTCCAGCTCTGTGCGAGTCCTCATCCCGCATATACCCAGGCCTGCCGGCTTTTGCTTCTGGGCTCCCTTCTGTTGCCCAACAACTGACGAGTGCCTATGCCGACCAACCTCAACCGCGGAAAAACATGCTGGGTTGCCGCCCAAACTCTCCTCAGCTAGAGAGCTGCCAAAATCCAGTTCCACACTCCACAGATCTCAATACAGGTTAGGAAAATACAAGTGATGCCACTCCACTCTTCCCTGTGATGCTCAAAAGCTGCCCACTTCGTATTTGCACACGCTCCCGTAGGCCAACTCCCGACCTACTGACTCATCAGGACGCCATGTTCCCCCATCATGTTGCAGCAACAAAAAAAAAGCCAATAGGTCTCACTTGTGGGTGGTACTAAGGTCACATTTTACTGACTTTTTCAAAGTGGGTCATCATTCAAACCCCTGTCTCTCAAAGACCTGACCAACATCCTCAACTCCCTCAAAGCCATGACCTATGAGTGAGGTATAGGACACTGTTCTTTCATCAAAGCCTTCTCTGGAAAAGCTTTCTCACCCTTACTCAGGTTAGTCAACACTTTACTTACTCGAGGTGTAAGCCCTGAAGCCCTCGAGGCAGGTCAGATCTTTACACCCTAGAAGAAACCAACACAAGACCTTGATGGCTTGCCAGCTTCCAGCCCATCACTTATTTACCCTTCATCAGCAAGATCATCCATCATTTATGCACAACTTCAAAATCACATCAACACCAATCATCTCTTGCAGGACTATCAATCTGGTTTCAGATCTTGCAGCAGCACAAAGACATCTACCTTATAAATCATAGATGATTACCTCTTGATCATACATGAGGATGACCCTTCTTCCTGATATTGGATCTCTCATTTGTTTTAGACACTGTTAAAGAATTCACCCTCTTTCAAGCCCTGAACTCTAGACTGAGATTCACAGAAAACACCCTTTACCGGTTCTCCTCCTACCTATCCAACCAAGAACAGTTTGTTCACACAATTACCTTCAAGTACAGGGCAAATCCTGATCACCTGCCTACTTCCTGATGTGTTTCCTGTCATCTTTAACCCATGCATGAAGCTCCTCAAGGCTCTACTTTTAGATCACAACAACATCAGTATGCCAACAACACACAACAGTGTGTAAAGGTCTCCTCTGCTCCAGACATCCAATGCCTAAAATAATACTTGCACCTCTTCCAGACCTCTATGTCAAGTGCCTACCTGAAGCTTAACACCGACGAATAGAATTGCTGCTTTTCACCAAGAAAGAAACAACTAGTCCAAACCAGACTCAACAACATGAACCTGGAAGGATTCAAACACCAACTTTCACCCAATGCCTTGTCTCTCATATTCACCTAGGACACGGTCTTAACCTCAAGGAACACATTCCCCCCAAAAAAGACAATCTGTTACAAGCTCTATTTACTAAAGAAAGTGAAATTATTCCTTGCAGAAAGTGCGTGCCTTTCATGTCCCCATACTCTCATAGATGGATGGTGGCAATGCTTTGTTCTATGGCCTGCTAGACTCCACAGTGGCCTCACTTAAAGGGCGCCTACATGCAGCAGCTTGCCTCATCAAGGGCCTGAAGAAATAGGACTACCTCACCTCCACCCAGATGGACCGCCTCTGGCTGGCTTTGCCAGCCTGCACCATCTCCAAAACCAGCCTCATCATCTACAAAGTAATCATGTCCAGTGCCGCTGACTTTCTAGCTGACAATTTCATTACCTCTGGTGACCCTGTGCACCCACAGCTGGGACACCATCAGACTCAATTCGAAAACGTTATCCATCGATGCACCAAAGATTTGAAGGACCTTCCTCATATCCATCACGAGTGTCCCAAATCTTCTCCAATTTGGGAAACCATTGAAGGCACATCTCTTTAAAGAACACTACATCATGATGCAATAACGTTCCACTTTCATTCTTAGAAATTAGCTACCTCGCCAATCACACATTGACTGTGTTATTGCCAAAGTCCATTTTCAAGGATCTGCTGCTTTTTAACATACATATATATACACACACACACACACACACATATAACACCCTACGCATTGCTCAAAATAAATATATTTATATAGAGATATATATATAAATATATATATTCATTCATTGGAAAAAACAATGGTTAAAATAACGTTATAGTTGGGTGAAATGTTAATTAACAACGTTAAGTTTTAAACTCTAAAAACCACTGAAATTTACCAGTTATAGTTATCTCAAGTAACTATAACTCATGCCATAAGGTAACTATAACTCCCTCCCCCCCACAGTTTTCTCATCAATAATTTCACTGCAAATGTTGCAGTGATATTATCAATGATGTTATGAGCGATGTAATATGAGGGGTAGTTAGCAGTGCATGGTGAGGGTGTGAGATATAGTTACCTTAGGGTGTGGCCCCCTTCCTTAGCCTTATTATGCCCTGCAGACCCAATCCCCAGGGGGTTTTTGTATACTAAAGGGGAGGCCAGTTTATTTTAATTACAGGGGAGGGGGGCCATAAGCCCCCTCCCGAGCCTTGCTTGGCATGGGGGACCCCATTCCTCAGGGCCACTACTAAAAATAAAGGTGTGGGGGGCAGTGCACCACCCCTCAGTTGTTATCGACCCCAGGGACCCCATACGTTGAGGCCCACATTTCTTAAAGGTGGGTGGCCTGGTGCTCACCCATGGCACCCACCATTTACTCATTGGGGGCAGTGGGGGGAGCCCCCTGCGCCCCTAGGCAGCTCCCTGAATGCAGCGGGAGCCAGCATTTTTTCCTGTCCGGAGAGAGCAGCTACTAATGCTGCTCTCGCCGGGTGGGAGCAATATTTTGATCTGTTTTCCTGCCCGTATCAGTAGCTGAAATCGGCCATGGAAGGGTGTGTGGGGACGCGGGGGCGTATGACCGCTCCCTCAAAAAATAAACCCCTCTTCTCCCCTGGGCCCTGGTCCACCCAGTTTTTGTTTTAAAAAACAGGGGTCACAAAAAAAAAAAAAAAAAATGTTTTTGGCCCAACGCAAGCTCCCTCTGGGACCCCACCACCAGGCGTAGGTGGTCAGGGTATTCTTATCCTGCTCCTTTATGCTTTTTAAAATAAAAATAAAAACTTTAGGGACTCAGGACGAGGTCCAGCATCCTAAGATGGCTGTCACCACCTCTTGGTAGAGGTGGTGGCAGCCAATCAGATATCAGCTTGAAATCTGTTGGGATCCGCGGAGGCACCTTGTGTCCCTAGATATATTGGATTTACACCAAATCACAAAAATCATTCTTTAAAGACCTAGTTTTCTACCAGATTTGGTGCAAATCCATTCAGCAATTTAAGCTGTATCTGTGTTTAAAGTTCCTATGAGAAAATGAATGGGAAAAACATGTTTTGGGACCTCTCTATTCTCTCAGCCCTCACTTGACGGATTACCATGAAACTTTCCACGCGCAAACTAGTCAAAAAGTAGTTTTTTTGGTGACCGCCAAATTATATATATAATCTCAACAACTCCCAAAAGGAATGCCGTGCACTCTCTCGAGCTGTGTATCCAAAGATGTTTTATTGCCTGCAACCAAAACTGACAAACACGTTTCATCCCCCAGGCCTTCGTCAATGTCAGGGAACACCATTACAATCCCACATTTTATCATGGGCAAATTTCATTGGGCAGCTATATTTGTTTGAACATAAATAATAGACAGAGGTGCATCTCTATGTAAACAGCTAGCTAATACGGCAGCCATTTTATAACAAGCAATTCTCTACATTATGGTTGCAGTGAAACCAAGTAATTTAGGGACACCCCTATAGAGGCAACGCAAGTAGGATATCTATGAAATTTAATGTTGTAGTTTTGAGCAAATTATACCGATAATAGGTACCAGATGAATTTGCCTATATATGGAGTATTAGAATGATGGTGCAACATTACGCGGTCCAAATTGTATTTATATTCACTGCAACCATAATGAGCGAGTGAGTGTATGAGTAAGTGAGTGGCTGGGTGAGTATCTGTATGGTTGACTGAGTTGGTGTATTAGTGGAGCCCCCTAAAAACCTACAGACTACTAGTGTACTGGCTGACTGCCACCACAGAGGTTTCTGACCCCTTGCAGGTGAGAGCCCGCAGTCTCTGAGGGTAGAAACAATGCCTGCTCTGTCTGGAGGTGTTGTCACCTCCTTCAGGTATGATCGTTAGGAGAACCACATATCAAGGTAAGAGACTTCAAAGTCCTCTGCCACCTTTCATATGCGACCCAGGCTTCCCCAGACAGGGGAAATGCCACCCTCTGCTCTGGGCCAAATTGGCACCAGGACAGGTGGGAAAACTAGCTAGTCAGGAGGCATGTCCCCCCTCAGGTTAGATCCGCCCATTAGGTGGGCTATCTGATGTGAACACGAAATTTGTAACTCCATCATCTTGTTTTGGCGGAATTAGGCTCTGTGGGTCACTTATGCCCACTTCCCACAGGAAGTAGTCATATAGCTGATTGGCTATTATCTGTCACTCCCCATAACGCCCCCAAATTGAGCATTTAGGTGGCACCCCAGACACCAGTAACTCAGATCCAATTGATCAAGAAGAGAGGACAAAAACGAGCCACAAGAAAAGCAAGAGCTGAAGACTTGCTGTGGACTTTTGGTGCCAAACCCTGCCTGCCTACCTCAGTTTCGACAATCGTGAGAAGCGACTCGTCCTGCAGCTGAACATCATCCAAGACCCCCGGGAGGCTGCCAGCCCTTTGCAAATTGCCAGCAATCTCCCTTGGTGTAGAGGAGCTACTCCCCTGCAGTCCGCAGGCACCGAAAATGCAAAGTCTGGTTTACCGAGTTGCCGCTCCCCGTCCAGCCCGACGCAGCAGCCTGTCCTGGAGTACCAGACACTTTGCAGCAAACAGCGCCCGTGAGAGTCCAATCAGGACTCCCTTGCACTGAGACCAAGCAGCCATCGAGGGACGTCAGCACCCCAGAGACCCACTTCGAGTGACCCAGCTGTCCTGATTTTGCACCCTCAACTGGCAAAGACCCACAACCGCAAGGCCCTGGGATGCACAGAGCCCATCAGACCTTTCCACTCTGCAGAGTGCCCCAGCCTGGGTACCGACGAGTCAGCTGTGCCCTTTTGTCCTCATAGAGAATCATTGCTGTGTAGAGACGCATTGAATTAAACTATTTACTTACCTGTAAAAATTCATATGTGCAAAAGTACTTACTTGATAACGAAGTTCTTGGTATCAAAACATGTGAAAATACGACTTACTTTTCGAAATTGGTCTCTGATGTATTCTTGTGTGTGTCTCATTTATTGCCTCTGTGAGTACAACAAAAGCTTAACACTACCATCTGATGAGCCTGAACTGCACGCCCACACTTCCTCAAAAGAGAGCATTTAGTCTTATTATTTTTGCCTCTGTAAACCAATAAGGGTTGCCTGGCCCACTATATAAAGAGCCAGCTTCTTACAATTACCCCATGTGCTTTCTGTAGCTTCATTTTGTCACTTTTCAACCATTTAATTGAGCTCATATTCCATGGTATATAAGTGCTCATACAGACACGCACTGTATGGTGGTGCTTGCTCTGATGGTTGTACTAGGGTTGACAATATGAGATATGACATTTGATAACTGGATTTTACAGGGGATTGCACTGAAAACCAGTGACCACAGCTAGGTGGAGTTCAGAAACGTTTCCTGGTGGATATTGAGTGTCTGTATTTGACACCTGCAAGCTTGTTCTAAACAAACTGTGGGCTGTTTCAAGAAGTGCAGCGACATATAGAGCGTGGTGAACACTATGTAAGTAACCAAAATATGATAATACAATAGAGTCAATTATAAGGGTGTGTGAGATAGCAATTTCAAAGCTAAATAATCAAAAATAATCACCACAAAATAATTACAGCCCACATGTTTAACTCTAGAAGTTACAATCTAGGGAGAACAATGCATATTGTTGTATGATTCACCAGTTAGATCTGCATGGATTTTAAACTAATTTTGGGCCTTTGAAGGCATGTTCGTAACTGACTATATTCCAAGTGGTTTAGTGTCATGTAGGTATTGGATTCCAAATTGTTGGACTCAATTCAATTCCTTCCCTCATAAAATGCTTGGGTTGAAGGGGAGATGGCCGCGGCAGCCACATCTCCATCATTCGTCAGATAAGGTTAAGGCTTTCCTACAATACCAGTAATTTTTATTTGATTAGTGCAGTAAAATAAATATAGGCTGCCAGTGAAATTATAGAATCATATCCCTGTTGTGCCATTTGAAGCATTCTTGTTTTCCAACTAACTTTGTAGGGTACACTACTTTGCTGGCTGTGCCACTAGCTCCTGCGTACAGCATGCCAACACCTCTGTTCAAATGTATAGTATTCACCCTATTGCTTGGCAGAACTTACTTTTCTTGGAGAATTTTACAATGGTGAATTTGTTTCTCATCTCGATTATGGGAAACTTATATTAACAAATCTTCATCTTTTTCTAAGGAGGGCTTTGGGTCGCCACTATTTTGTTTGCTTCCACCGACTCTTGAGGTTTTGAAAAATGTTCTCTTTGTATTTGGTGCCTGTCGCCAGTGCAGCCATTTCCTGTTTAGATGCGGTGCATTCCTGTCTAGTGTGGTCATGCAAATTCACTTTCTGTCCATGCTTCGTCAAGTAGTAAGAGCACCTGTGGGACACAGTCTTCCACAGAAAGTCAAAATGCCTTTAATGGTATAGGTGCCAAATATAGAAAGATAGTGCCCATCCAGCCCTTGTTCAAACTTCTGCATCCTACAGATAGTGTTCATCACTTGTTTGATTACCTACTTTTAAGTCTGTCCTTTGAGACAGATTTGACTGTCTTGCCAGACTATTCATTTCCCCAAGAAATATATAGATAAAATGTATACATACATACATAGAGAAGCTTTTAGACTGAAGGTTTCTTCCATTTGTTAAATTGCCATTTACTCTTTGCTTTTAACCAGCAGAGCATACCACATATGGCCGTGGGTCAGCTCACTTTATCCACTGTCTTCCTTCACTTCGAGCGACTGCACAAAGCATGTGCACGTTGCTCATAATCACCTAAAATAGTTTTATCATCAGTGACAAAGATGGTTTATAGTATGCTTTTTATTTTCTATATCAACATTAAATCACTGTTACTTATGTTGCCTGAATTTTGGGCGCCCAGTTAGATGGCGATTCATTTCCATCTCCTTTTTAAAGTTAAAAATAACATGGTTGTAGCCTGCGATTTGAGTGCTTGCTTAGGAGATTATTCTTATCTCATTCACAAATGATGATAACCAGGATGATAATAAAATACATGGTACAACTGAAAGGCTCCTTATTTAAAAACATGGCTAGTATAACAGACACGGCAGTGAAAGTTTTTTTTTTTATTATTTAAAAATGTTCATACAGGCACATTGTGGCTATGTTTGGGAGGCCACATTTGTTTTCCTTTTTTTATTTCTGAAGTACAGACTTACAAGAAAAAATAAATGACCCATTGCACAGGCTCCCAAGACCAGACCGATTGACTTTGCCAAAGCTTGTTTTTCTTTGTTAACCAATAATCTCTGAAGAAGCGCTGGGGACAGGGAGATCAAAGCTGGACACCATGGAGGTCCATCTTGCCAGCAAGAAACAGAGCGTACACACACACACACACACACTGGATGCATATTGTCTGGAAGGGGCCATTCCCGGCTTGTTATGGCCTCAAGGATCCAAGAGGACCTCGAACTGAGGCTTGAGTTTCTTTTTACCGGCCTGGCCACCTTCATTTTTGCCATTAATTGAACAAAACTGTGCTCTGACCAGGGAATAACTAAGACTTGGTCAAGAATAGCAAATGCCACTTTTGTGCATCACAGGATACGGATCTCAAGTATCAGTGAACACTTTATAAAATAGAAAATAAGAGTGACTACCCAATTTAAAACGGATGTTACGGACTAGCATAAGCTTTCATTACCTTTAATGGGACAAGTATCACCCTCTTTATGGGTTGGTGGCTTCATGCCAGACCATGGATATATGTTCTAAGAAAGGATGCAATTGTTTACTCAAGCTCAAGGTGAGTATGGACTGGCACCCTGAAATTGTTTGGATACATACAACCTAGAAATGCTTCAAGAAAAAAAGAAAATGTTACTTATCAGTAAAAATTGGTTTGCAATATGGAATGCTACATTCGGAAGCTTTCCACACTCCTGCAATATAGTGTTGGTTCGGATTCTTACTAGTTGTTTCCTCTGAAGAAGTTAAGGTTTCGAGGGAAATTGTGATCCCTCCCACTGAAAGGCACAGTGCACCAGAACACAGACTCCGTCATAGATGTTTTTTTTCTTCCCCTTCGCCATTTGATTCAGACATGTCCCCGATAGCCCCATTGAGCTGTGCACTGAAGTAGATAACATTCGAAGCAGGCGGACCAGGGAATATGAAGCTCAGAAATGCTAAAAACAGAATGAAGATCTTGTAGACTAAGGGATGTTAGCAGAGTGTTTACTGAAAAAAGGCTATCTCAATGATACAGAAGAGTTTTGTTAACAACTTCCCATATACACTGGAAAAACTTTGTCCAAGTTAGGTGGATGACATGGACTACCCAACGGATCTGAACTTGTAATTTTAATTTTTATATACCAGAGAGGTGTCAAGCCCTTCTGGGTTTAGGTTAATTAATACATCCATAAGATATATGGGACTCACATGATTCTGCTGAAGTTTAGTAGGGCTACTGACTATTTGTGCCCGAGTAGGAGTTACCGAACAGAAACCTACATCCATACTATATGGATATGCCCCAGGAATCTGGTGTGTTGGATACCGCTGATATTCTTCGACCGTTAAATATGAAAAAACAATAGAAATTGTTAAAAAAAAAATATATATATATATATATCAAAGAAAAGCCCCGAGCTTTGAAGTTGCACTCCACGGAGTCATTTATTTCGGAAAGGCAGCACACAACACAACAAATGTTTTCCCCTAACGCGTTTCGGTGCCCCAAGCACCTTAATCTTCCGGCCGTGGAAGTGTGCACCGCCATGTAACTGGACTGAAGGTCTGCGGGGCTGGAAATCGATTCACAGCTTCTTTGCAGCACGGAGTGATGGACATTAAAGCTGGCATGCAACCTGAGGCCCACTGGAGGGCTGTAAAACTTTATTGATATTGGCAGTAAAATATTAAGGTGAACAGATCTGGCCGTACTGAAACGGAAGAATTGGGACTCTCACTCCCGGCATGCCTCTTACTGGAAAGCGAGTGCCTTATGGGTATAAAAGGTGATAGTCCATCCCATGTCTGCCTTAAATGCCGCCCTATGATTAAGGTGCTTGGGGCACCGAAACGCGTTAGGGGAAAACATTTGTTGGGTTGTGTGCTGCCTTTCCGAAATAAATGACTCCGTGGAGTGCAACTTCAAAGCTCGGGGCTTTTCTTTGAGAGAGAGAGATATATATATATATATATATATTGTGAGTGGACAACCAATCCGCGGTTTTACTTTGGCTGCAGATGATTTTGTATAAGG
This sequence comes from Calotriton arnoldi, assembly GCA_963921515.1. Taxonomy (NCBI): domain Eukaryota; kingdom Metazoa; phylum Chordata; class Amphibia; order Caudata; family Salamandridae; genus Calotriton; species Calotriton arnoldi. The sequence continues at coordinate 261,315 of CAWUFW010012945.1, forward strand.
TTTCTGATAACTTATCAAACTTCCCAAAAACTCTGCCCGAATCACAAGATTAAACGCATGAATACTGCAAAGAGGCACCCTGTCTTATGGTGCACTTACTAGAATTATGAGGTTAAGAATGACAGTGCGGTCAACTGATAGTGGGTGTTCACCAAGTACATGCTGATGTCGGCTACACTTATCCTGTAACATGAAAGAATGTACTTGGTGTAGCATTGAATATTTTGTTTTGAAACGGAGCTCTTCCATTCATAGGCACTAAAACATGTAGAAGGCAAATCAAGAACAAAGATGGGCCTAACATAGAAAAAAAACATAGTGCATCACACCTTTTAGAAAAATAATTAGAATTTTAACTGCAGGTTTGAAAGTCATTGACTTACAGTTATTGACTACCCAATAATCAGAAAAAATATAGAAAATGATATAGTATTCTATATCAGCAAAGATATAGAAAATTATATAGCAAAGATATAGAAAAAGTTAAGCCTTACTATTTATAAACGGGACTACAAATTCTAACTTATTTGTAGCCCCACTTTTCCCACAAAAGGAATAATTCAGTTAGATGAATAATTTTCAGATGTGAATAAAGAGAAACTGAAATCACTGTGAATGTTCCCAGTAACTGCAATGTATCATTTTAAAAATCTAATCTATCTCAAACGTTGAGCATAGCATCTAGAATGACAATGTAGCATTACAACGGAACTTAAAAAATACATGATATTCAAAATGTGTTTAGTTTGTTGATTGGCACCAACACTTTCTGTAGCAACAACCTGGTTTTATTTCGATTTCATTCTTCATTTTTGTTTTCAGTTTCTTTTTCAAACTTTCTTTCCCCCTATCAGGAGCCTCTAAACAGGTGTTGTGACCCCTTATATTGAAGCAACAACTAGCTTGCAGAGAATACTCATTAACCCAATACCTCATCATCCCTACTATCTACAGCTACAAGGGATAGTACTCACATTACAGACCTAACAGCTAATTTAACAAGCAGTTTTACCACAATCATAACTGATTTTTACAATGTCATTTAGTGTATATTTTGTACCAGAGCAATACCAAGAACTTCAATAATTTACCTCCATTTATTTATTTTTACATAGGTACAAATGTATACTTCCTCTATACTGACTGAGGTAACTACCCACTGCAACCCTAACTTTCAGAAAGGAGGACATTTCTTCAAATGAAGCCTGGAAAAAAAAGTATGATAGCTCTAGCGACTCCAGCATGCTAAACTCGCGCACAGTATGTCATGAAATATATTTTTTACACAACTAGACAGTGTCCATTCAACAAATTTAAGTTATGATGTGAAAAATTAAACAGTATGGCAACGATTTGGTAAGAAGTGGGATACCAATCTGTTTCAAGTGTAAAGATTATATTTAAAGTATAGACATTTATACATAAAAATATATATATATATATATATATATATATATATATATATATATATATACACAAGTTACTAACTTGTGTAACGATATATCTGTAAGAGACAGTAGTTAGTGATAGATTCCTTACCTTAGAATATCCCCAGGCGTCAGGCTGGATCCGGAAAGTTTTGCGTAGCAGTACCCTTGCGCGTCGGTAGGCGGCGTCGTGCGGCTCCGCGTCCGTCGTCGGCGTCGTGATCGCCGGGATGACGTCGCGGGCAGTACTTAGGCGCCGCCCCTGCGCGCTGACGTCAGTTCTGTACACGACTTTCCGCGCCAGGAACGCAGAGCCATGCAAGAAGCTGACACAGGTGTCTGAAAAATACTAGGGCCCTGAAAGGGATGTCCTTAACCCTAGAAATCAGTTCGCAGAACGGGGAGGATGGGTGGGCGGTAAGGAATCTATCACTAACTACTGCCTCTTACAGATATATCGTTACACAAGTTAGTAACTTGTGCATCTGAAAGAGACACGTTAGTGATAGATTCCTTACCTTAGAATAGATACCCCAGCAATACCAACCCCGGTGGTGGGTCTGCGAACAAAGATCAGACAAGGAAGTCCTGGAGGACAGAACGGCCAAAGAAGCCGTCCCTCCGGACCTGACTGTCAAGGCAGTAATGCTTAGTAAACGTGTGCAGCGAGGCCCACGTAGCTGCCTGACAGATAACCGGCAGCGGAACACCGCGGCCCAAGGCCGTGGTAGCAGCCGTTGCCCTGGTGGAATGGGCACGCAGCCCAACAGGAGGCTCCTTCTTAGCCAAAGAATAGCAGGTCTTGATGCACAAGGTAACCCAGCGGGAGATGGTCCTCTTGTGCACCGCCCGACCTTTTTGGCGCCCACGTAGCCAACAAAGAGCTGGTCATCCACCCGGAAGTGTTGTGTGCGGTCGATATAGAAGGAGAGCGCACGTTTTGGGTCCAGACGGTGGAGCCTCTCTTCCTCTCTGGAAGGATGCGGAGGCGGAAAGAAGGTGGGCAAAGTGATGGTCTGCCCAATGTGGAAAGCAGTAACCACCTTTGGCAAGAAGGACGGACGCGTCCGAAGAACAACCTTGTCTGGATGAACAGACAGAAAGGGAGGTTTGCAAGAAAGAGCCTGGAGCTCACTCACCCGCCGAGCGGAGGTGATGGCCACCAGAAAGGCTGCCTTTAGAGTCAGAAGACGAAGAGGACAGTTATGCAGAGGCTCAAAGGGAGCGCACATTAAAAAGGTAAGAACCAAGTTCAAGTCCCACTGAGGCATTACAAACGGAACAGGAGGGAAGAGGTGAGTAATGCCTTTTAAGAACCTGTTAACAGGGGACTTGAAAAGGGAGGGCTGATCAGGGAGCCTGAGGAAGGCCGAGATAGCACAAAGATAACCCTTGATGGTACCCAGGGCAGAACCCTGTTGGGCCAGAGAGAGAAGGAACAGAAGGACCTCAGAAAGAGGGGCAGAAAGGGGATCCACAGCCTTTGCTGTGCACCATGCCACAAATTTGTTCCACCTGCAGGCGTATACCACCTTAGTGGAGGGACGCCTGGCTGCCAGAATCACATCACAAACTTCGGGAGGCAAGTCGAAAGGAATCAACTGCCGCCGCTCAATCTCCACGCAAGCAGGTGTAGACTGGACAGGTTCGGGTGGAGGACCGTCCCCTGCTGCTGCGACAGAAGATCCTCCCGAAGAGGCAGACGGATCGGGGGATCTATGCTCATATTGAGTAGCTCGGGATACCAAACTCTTCGAGCCCAGTCCGGAGCCACAAGAATGACTTGGGCCCGGTCGTGCCGAATCTTCTTCAACACTCTGGGTAGAAGTGGTATAGGCGGAAAGGCGTACAACAGACCGCAACTCCACTCGCGACGAAAAGCGTCGCCGAGCGAGTGCCGCCTTGGAAATTCCAACGCGCAGAACTGATGACATTGCGCGTTCTCTTCGGTGGCGAATAGATCTAACCAAGGCTCTCCCCACTGTAGAAAGAGTCCTTGCGCCACTTCCGAGTGAAGACGCCATTCGTGATCCATCATGCACCTGCGGCTGAGTTCGTCCGCCCTGGCGTTCAGAGAACCTGCCAGGTGTTGAACCATCAGGAACATGCCCTGATGTTCCAGCCATGTCCAGAGGCGCAGAGCCTCCTGACAAAGGGTCCAAGACCCCACCCCGCCCTGTTTGTTGCAGTACCACATGGCGGTGGTGTTGTCTGTGAACACCTGCACTACCTTCCCTTTGACAGAGGGAAGGAATGCCTTGAGTGCAAGCCGGATCGCCCGGAGCTCCAGAAGGTTGATATGGAGCCGGGACTCCGCCGGAGACCAGAGGCCTCTGATCTCCGCCTCTCCCATGTGACCGCCCCATCCCAGAAGGGACGCGTCCGTCACAACTGTATGCTCTGGCTGGGGAAGGGAGAGGGATCTGCCCATGACCCATTGCCGGTTCGAGAGCCACCACTGCAACTGTTTTGCAGTCCCCTCCGAGATCTGGACGTGATCGGACAGGTTGCCCTGGTGCTGCGCCCACTGGAACTTCAGGTCCCACTGCAGAGCCCGCATATGCCATCTGGCATGATTGACCAGCAGGATGCAGGAGGCCATGAGGCCCAGCAGCCTCAGGGTCATCCTTACCGAAACCCAGGATAAAGGCCGAAAGATCGGAATCATAGCCTGAATATCCCGGACTCGCCGTTCGGGAGGATAGGCCCGAAACTGCGTCGTGTCCAGAACTGCTCCGATGAAAAGGAGCTGTGGAGAAGGAATCAGATGCGACTTCGGCACATTGATGGAGAACCCCAGCGAGTGCAGGAGTTCGGCCGTAGTCTGGAGGTGGGAGACGACTGCCTGGGACGAGCCCGCCTTCAGCAGCCAGTCGTCGAGGTAGGGGAAGACTGAAACCCCTGCCCGGCGCAGATGAGCTGCGACCACCGCCATCACTTTCGTGAACACCCGAGGGGCACTGGTAAGGCCAAAGGGGAGCACGGTGAACTGAAAATGCTCGGGGCCTACCGTGAACCGAAGGTAACGCCGGTGGGCCGGCAGGACGGGGATGTGGAAATACGCGTCCTGCAAGTCCAACGCTACCAACCAGTCTCCTGGGTCGAGGGCAGTCAAGACCTGAGCTAGGGTGAGCATCTTGAACTTCTCCTTCCGGAGGAAGCGATTGACGTTCCGGAGGTCCAAGATAGGACGCATGTCCTCCTTGTCCTTTTTGGCACCAGAAAGTAGTGGGAGTAGCAACCACGCCCTACTTCTGGGGTCGGAACATGCTCGATGGCCCTCTTGGTCAAGAGGGCCGTGACTTCCTTCTGTAGAAGCACCAAGTGATCCCCTGACATGCGGTGGAATTGAGGTGGCATGGCTGGGGGGTGGTCTCGAAGGGGAGGGAGTAGCCCCTTCGGACAATGTCCAAGACCCACCTGTCCGAGGTGATGGTGCGCCAGTGGGGAAGGTGATGGCGGACCCTGCCCTCTACTGGCGTGCCGTGCACCTGAAAGGAGGGACTAGGAGGGCTTGGAGGCCGCGGACGGGTTGGAGGTGGTGGCCTGACCCGCACGCTGGTTGCCCGATCCGCCACGGCGGAATCCACGTCCTCGGCCACGCGAAGACGCCTGCTGCGCGGGCCGGTGGCTGGGCTGCTGACGTGAAGGGGCGCCCCTACCGTGGCCACGATAGGGGCGAAAAGCAGAAGGCAGCGGAGGGCGTGTAGCAGAAAGGCCCAGGGACTTGGCAGTAGCCCGTGAGTCCTTAAAGCGCTCCAACGCATGGTCTGCTTTGGACCCAAAAAGACCGACTCCATCAAAGGGCATGTCCATGAGAGTATTCTGGACATCCCCTGAAAAACCAGTGGTTCTCAGCCAGGCGTGGCGTCGGAGCGCCACCGTCGTTGCAATCGACCTGCCCAGCGAGTCGGCGGTGTCAAGGCCACAACGGATAGTGTATTTGGCCGCATCCCTTCCTTCCGCAATGGCGCGGGAAAGCAGTGCCTGGACCTCCTCAGGGCACTGGGGCAAAACATCCGCCACCGAATCCCACAGGGAGTGGGTATATCGGCCCAAAAGACAAGCGGTGTTAACGGACCGCAAGCCAGCACTGGAGGAAGAAAAACCTTTCTTCCCAAACTGATCCAGGCGTTTGGATTCCCTATCCGGAGGAGCGGTAGGGAAGGCGGTTTGGGAAGCGGAGGCTTGGACAACCAAGCTCTCAGGAGTGGGGTGGACAGAAAGAAACAGGGGGTCGCCCGGAGCGGGGCGATGGCGTCGTGACACGTTCCGATCCACAGGAGCCCCTGTGTTGGGCTTGGACCAGGCGCCCAAAAGAACGTCCGTGAGGGCGTCGTTAAACGGCAGCACAGTCTCCGCAGAGGAGGCTGCCGGCTGAAGCACCTCTGTCAAGATGTTAGGCTTGACCGTCAAAGTAGGGAGCTGGAGACGTAAGGCCCCAGCAGCCCTACGCAACACCGTACCAAAATTGGCCCCCTCCTCCGTAGCCACGGGAGGAGACAGCATGCCAGTGTCAGGAGAAGTATCCAGACCACTGGCCTCCCCTAGACTCTCTGTCCAGTCCTCATCATACTGACAGTTGCGTGTCAGAGGGTCATCAGACCCCTCCCAGTCCTCCTGGTCCTCCTCTGGTTCAAAATAAGGAGGAGGAGGGACATTTGGGACCCAAGGTCCCATCGGCGCCGGAGCCGGCGTCGAGCGACGTCGCTCCGGGTCCATGTCCGGAGCCGGAAGGAACTGGGGGACGACGCCGCCCGGAGCCCAGGGCGGCGTCGAGAACGGCACCGGAGACATCGGCGCCGGCGGAGGTGTCGTGAGGTCGACCGGCGTCGATGGGGGTTGTGGAGCCGGGATCGAGGCCGAAGCCGGAGCCGGGATCGAGGCTGGAGGCCCGGGCGACGCCGGGGCCGGAGCCGCCGGCGACGCCGGAGCAACCCCATCAGGGCCCGCGGGGCCCGAAGGCGCACCGGAGGGGCCTGAAGGCCCGAAGAGGCGGGCCATGGCCGACAGGAACTCCTGTACCTTGGCCGGATCCGCCCCCGAACCCGGGAAGGGCGGGTATGACGGGGGCGACTCCACAGGCAAGTCCGGGGCCGCGGGGGCGGGGACGGTGCCGGGAGGGGCCTCAGCCGAGTCGCGAGACCGGCGAGGCGAAGTCCGAGAGTGACGATGCTTCTTGGACTTCTTGTGCCTGGACTTACCGGACGAAGAAGACTTCGACGCCGACGACCGGTGTGCACTCCGCGAGCGACCCCTGGACCTCTCACGCGACCGGGGCTTCCGCGGAGCCGAATGCCGGGCCTCGAGGAGCTTTCGAGACCGCTCTCGCAAAGCTTTCGGGTTGAGGGCCTGGCATTCGGGACAAGACTCGGTGTCGTGGCCTCGGCCGAGGCAGAAGAGACACTCCCAATGCGGGTCGGTGACGGACATCATCCGCGCACAGGCGCCGCATCGCTTGAAGCCGGGCATCCCTACGACACCTTAAAGATGGAAAAAACAGTGAAAAAATCACCAAACAGTATGGTCAAAAATTGACCAGGGCACTGCTCTTCCCGGATCTGCGCTTACTGGCGCGGAAAAAGAAGAACTGACGTCAGCGCGCAGGGGCGGCGCCTAAGTACTGCCCGCGACGTCATCCCGGCGATCACGACGCCGACGACGGACGCGGAGCCGCACGACGCCGCCTACCGACGCGCAAGGGTACTGCTACGCAAAACTTTCCGGATCCAGCCTGACGCCTGGGGATATTCTAAGGTAAGGAATCTATCACTAACGTGTCTCTTTCAGATATATATATATATATATATATATATATAACAGGATTCGCCGCAAGCAGCTCCTCAGCTGCTCGCTTCCATATAGAAAAGACGAAGAGCGGACCCAAAGTTCTTGGTGCAATTTCGTAGTGCTTTATTCAGTGCCCAGCATGTCCGCCATATATATATATAAATCATTTGAGTTTACACAGGCTTGTACACAAAATAGATGCTTTGCTCAAAATTACTTTAAATGTAGAGTTAAGTACGGTGTGCAGTTTGGATTTTAACAGTTCTCTTAAATACAGGCAATAGTGAAACAAATGTTCACGATTAGCAGCACTTTTTTCACCTGGCACCAACTTAGAGATAATGCACATAACAATGAAAGAGAAGACATCCTTAATTGCCGCGTTCTGAAACGTATTCGATTTTTTACAATGTCATAATTGTGCAGCATCATACTGAAATGCATTTGATAGGGTAGGCTGGTCATAAGATGGCATGCAGGGTGTAGAATTTAAGCTATGTAAGAACAAGGAGCTGTGAAACTGGAGGCGTCACGGATAAAACTCCATTTAAAAAAGTAACCAGAACTATTATAGGTCAGCCATATTTAACAGGGTATTTACAAAGAATAACCCACGTTGAGAGATGAAAATAAAGAACACAGGCCACCCGGATTTAGGTACTTAGTAAATTTATCTTCTTCTGTGACGCACACATTTTTAACATAGGTATTGTTGTACGTCAGTAATCCGGTAGACGTTTCGGTTCTCTTATGTAGGGCATAGTGCAAAAATATTTTGCACTTTTTCTGTATCTTTTTGAAGAAAATTAAAGGAAAAAGGCTAATTAACTTAGTTCCTGACATGAAAAATAGGGTATTTTATAGATCTAGGGTTTTCATTTAGGAAAAATCGCTTGTTTTTATACAAACTTTGAAACTGATGCATATTGGATTTTATGATCAATTTGTAGACTACAAAAGGCGTTGTTGGTGAAAAATATTCAGAACTGAAGTGCCCTATGCAGAAACCCCAGCCCACAATAAATATATCTTAATTATTCAAGCCTGCAGCACACCAGTAAAAACAACATCCTATACTACCATCGGGATTGTACTGTATTAATATATTGCATGCATGCACATTATACTACTAACACAGTCAGCCATATTATTTTATTTCAGAATGAAAAAACGCCCTATTTACTTTTGCATGGTTTTAAAGTGGAAACATTACCATTTTAGACTTTCTGCCAGACTGGCATTTAAAATTTTTATTTTATAGTGTAATGCTAGCCCCATTTTACAGAAGCGATTTTGTGGACTGCATTAAAACAATAGTGACAATTATCCATGCATAGAGTTTGAACCACATCCCTGTCACCCAATACTAGTGGGGGGGTACAGGCCAAGAATATAAATGCAAATAGTTACCATTATAAATGAAAGAGTTGAGGCAATCATTCAAATATATTAAATTTAAGAGCTATTATATAAAGTCATTCAAAACAGCAAGCAAACCCCCCCCCCAAAAAAAAATCAACCCAACCTGCAGATGCACCCCACGTGACACCTTTGAAATGCCACTTATAATTTTGTATGACTTAAACATTCCAAAGATACTTTATCATTAATACTCCTACAAGTAAATAGTAAGAGCGAGAGTGGTTGTGAAAGCACTGGTTTAGGATTCATAAATTCCACCTCACACACAATGAAATAGCTTGTGCAGTTTAACAGTGTACCTTTAATGTACAAAGATTGGTTGGTGTTATTTGTATGCATTACACAGCCGCACATTCATAAAAGTGTTCACAGCAATGAAACAATGGCTTTACATAGGGAGCAGATGCACACTGCACAATAATATATTCGGTGTTTAGTAAATACATTGTACTTTCAAATGTTATCAAGCCCGGTAAAAATATTCTAGGGTTTGTAATGTTGACCTTGGGAATGGTTTACTATTTAAAATGAAAACAAATCAAAGCAGTACGGCGTAAATGATAGCATCGTGCAGTGTGCTCTTAACCAGAGAACCATTCTGTGTTGAAGCATTAACTTATTTTTTCTTTTTTTGTTATGTATAGCCGATACCTTCGTGTCTTCACTTTTTGATAAGTCAGACCTATCCTCAGAAAACACCAATGTTGAAGAAGTACTCCGAATACAGGGAATATATGAGAAATATTACTTACCATACTATTACTTAAAATAACTTGTATTCTTTGATTAAAGATTATACCCGGCTATGTGGAGCACTCGCTACATACTTTTTTTCTGAATGACATTAGTTGGTGCACTTCTTAAAAATGTCATGAGTGGGTTTGATCCTGTACATAAGCAGTTGCCAATTTCACCGTCTGTCTAAGGTGGCCATTAACGACGAATCATTCTAGAGTACTATAATTTTCCAGACAAATCTATTCACCCTCATATGAAAAAAATGCAAACTAAAGGGGCAAACTCTTTTTCGATAAATATGAAGACTGGTGCATGTGGACTCACACCAGCAGGCCTACAAAGAAAAGGTGGAATTTCATAGCAAGCGGTCAAAAAGCAAAATTATCCGTTTGTGAAATTCCCACCACAAACAGTGTTTGACATTGTTTTTCAAAGACCACTTTACTTACATAGCTCCTCTGTGCTTTAAATTTAAACTAAACGTATGTGAGAAAAACAACTACAGAAGTCATAGAACAGAAAACCAAATTTTCTTTTGGCGGCGCTACGGATTTTAGAGTTGTCCTTTCACCATTTGTTTACCAAGGACCACTTGCTATTTAATTTTTTTCATTGGGTGGATTGGGTGCGCATTCTCCTTACAGCTTGTTTAAGAGACTTTTGTGATTCGAGCACTCGTTTCCCACTCTCCCTTTATTTCTAGTATTATTCAGAAAGAAAAAGCTGATTTACATTTGCTGATGAAATACAGCACTTTATGTGTAAACATAAAAAAAGCAAAAGATTTGGGGTATTTATATAAAATAAATAGTATTAATATTATTAAATTATACTTTAGGGAAGTTATGGGCGTATAGGAAATCACAAGCCGTATGTATTTGCTTATTCACAAATAAAACCGAGCCAGCCAGTTTGAAAGCAATGCACTCACAAATTACAGAAAATGAATGCATGCAACAGAGGAATTAAGTAAAATACAAATATGTAATACTAATGCCCAGAACATACAAAAACACCATGCCCTTTGTGTGCAATGTGTTTCATTAAAGTAACTGACATAAGGTTGTTTAAAAAGTTTCAAAATTAGAAAACTTTTACCTATCGTTCAGCAGACATAAGGCAAGCGCTGTAAGCAGTAACCCATTTAACAAAGTGAAATTCTTTGGTAAGAGAGTAGCAGCATTTCTTTAGGTTAGTGGTTACAGCAGAAGAGCCACGCAGGTTTTGAAAGAACTCCATAATACAAAAACTGGTTTGTGTCCCCATTTAAAATAAGCTGGAACATCACAACTAAGTTCCTCCCCCTTTGCATGCATACTCTTTAGGTGTAGTTTTCATTGAACTCTTCTGGCCAGTACTTGTCGTCCATGAACTGTTCATTATCCGAGGCATCTCCTGTTGTCTGGAAAGGTGGACTAGGCCACAGACTAGCACCGAGCTCTTGCTCCCACTGATCCTTCACAAGCCGGTATAGCTCCATCGTAGTGAAAGCATCTTCTACTGAAGAATGCCCCTCTCCACCAAGCTGAAAGCAAAACACATGGTTTCATTTACGTACACTCAATGCATGTACCATAGTTTTAATCACTTTCCACACATACAAGGTTTTAGCTTCGTAGTATCTTACCCGGCCCTTCGAAGAACAGAATGCACAGAGAAAAGAAAAGACCGAATGAGAGAAAGAGGGAGACGAGGAGATAAAGACATAGAGAAGAAGAGAGAGTAACAGACATCCCAAAACATATCCAAATCAGAAAACAGATTTTTTAAAGTTATATAATGTTCCCTGTACACGACGCCAGGATGTGCTATGCATGGACACAAATGGTGTGCCATGTTAAAAATTACCTGCTGATTAAACGACAGGACTGAAAAATTGACACCCTCAGAAAGTCAGATGAAACAAAGCAAAAGGGAGGTTAATTTGCTGGGATCCAGCATGAGACAGTGCCGGGAAGTGGGACGATGGAGGGCATAAAGAGCATTAAATCCACTCCGGAAAAGGAGCAGAGATATTATGGGGCCGAATATGCTGCTACTAAGGTTTGGTGCCGAGAGTCTGTGCCCTAATTTGCCTGCCCGCTCTATGACTGTAGACCTACAAAAGGAATCTCTAGAAGTTTTGAAAGCTAGGGGGGTGTAGGACAAGAGTAGTTTGATTTGCAAAAAGTGGTTTGGTATGATCTAGGTATAAATATGGAGGGTCAAATATATACCCTCGGTAGGGGAGTATAAAGGCAAGTTTACAGAAGCTGCCGGCTTAAAAACGCTAAAATGAAATAAACGCTGCGATGGAAGGATTTATGAGGGGCAATGCTATACCAATTCAACAGTTCAGACTGGTAGTGTTCGACACCTCTTTACAATATGCCAACTCCTGTGGCCTTTAGAATTACTGTTTTTTTTTTTTTTTTGACAAACAATTTTTATTTGGTTTTAATAGCCACGAGGTGGCCAACAGGAAACAAGGTATGGATTTAGCATGCGATATCACAGGTACAAGTTGAAACCATGAAAGCCAGAGCATATATACGTAAAAGACGACTGGTCTCCCAGGTGTGGAAAATTGAATAAAATGAGTTTAAGGCTCAGCCACTTCCCCCACACACGACCATGATTTCGAGGACAAGCCCTCGCCTCAAACACCACCCTCTCCTGCTGGGCACACCAATCTACTCCACTGCGCCACTATGTAATGGTGGGGGGTGGGAGGGATTCAGCCACCTTGCTGCAATATCATGCTTAGCAACAAGAAGGGCCGTACCCAGGAAGGGCTTTTCTGCCCTAGTACCCCCCGTGCCCTCCGATATTCCGAGATGAATCAGGTGGGGGGGAGGGGAATTGCCCACCCCAACACCTCTGCCAGGTCTCTTGTCACTGCTGTCCAGTATGCTAGTATTTTCATACAGGACCACACCATGTGGAAGAAGTCTGCAAGCGTAACTGTGCACTGTGAACAGGTTGAATTGAGACGGAGGCCTGCACTGTGTAGGCTTGAGGTGGGGTGGGGGGGGGGGGGAGGGTAATGCTGCGTAGAGGTAATATGTTTGTATTAATCGCAGCTTGAAAGAGATGGTAAGTTCGTAGGGGGCCATCAGGGCATCACACCAGTCTTCTTCAAACGGGAATTGGGTCCTGAGGTGGCTAAGCGAGCAGGGGGTGTTTATTAAAAGGGTTCGGTAGATTAGGGAAACTCTCCCACGTCCCAGGTTACCCATTAGGATTTTTTCCTCCAGTGGACTAAACTCTGGGAGGGGCTCCGTGCCGTGTATATGGCCATGCAGGGCGTGCCCGACCTGGAGATACCTGTAGAATTGGGTGTGGGAGAGGGCGTACGACTCCTGTAGGTTTGCGAAAGTGCGTATGTGTGTACCTGACCATGCGTCTCCTAGTTGAGAGATCCTGATGGTATCCCATGGTTGAACGCCAGTGAGCAATGCCACCTCCTTCAGCCAGGCGCCGTGCCACAGAGGGGTTTGTTGTGTAAGTTTACCATCCCATTGTATGTGGCGCAGAGCTGCCCGCCAAGCTAAGAAAACCGCCCATGTGGCATATGAGAGGGGATCGGGGACCATATAGCAATGCCTGTAGGGTAGGGAAACCTAATAGGGAAAGTTCCATTTTATAGGCAAGACCTCTGACCTCCTGGTCAGGACACTGCTCTCCCATCGTGCAATTCCGTCTTTAAGGCACTGCTCCCAGTGCCTTCTGGTCTCCAGGTAGGTGTTCGAGGCCCTCCTCCACCTGCAGGCTCCTGCCTGCGCCTCATCCCTGGAGAGCCTTGCTTTTCTGCTGGTCTGCTCGGCCAGCCTTTCTGTTTTTGTCTATTTGTGCTTTTTTGTCTATTTGTGCCTTTTTCGTCTATTTGTGCCTTTTTCGTCTATTTGTGTTGTTTTTCTGTTTGCTGTTCCCACTGTTTTGTTTTTGTTTTCCCGTTGCCTTCTCGCTCCCTTTCCCGCCGCTGCTGCCCCCGCAGCCCCACCACCCTGTGTGTTCCCGCCTCCCAGTTGCTCTTCCTCCCCAGACCCCTACTTAATGGCGGCTACGCCAAAGGCAAGCCTGTCTGCACCTGTCCGGGAACCGACCGCGACCTTGGTTCTCCGACCCACCACTGCTACGACTCAGCAACCCTCCAAGCACTCAACCCTGGACGCAACAACTGTCCGCTCTCGAAGCCGAGAAGCACCTAAGGCCCGTTATCCTGCTAACACTGCTGCCGCACCTTCACCCACCTCCGAAACCCCGACAGCTGGCGTCCAACCCACCGGACGCCAGCGCACCCAAACCCCTGAGCTGCATCCTCCTCAACGTACACTTCTTGCACAGACACGCAATAGAAATCTGGGACCTCCTCTACACACTCTCGCCCGACGTCGCCTTCCTCACAGAGACCTGGACCAACACCAGCTCCGCACCTGACATCGCAACCGCCATCCCCAACTGGTACAAGATCCAGAGGAAAGGCCGCCCCAACCACCCTGGAGGAGGCCCCGGCATCGTCCACAAAAACTCCCTCTGACTGACGACCTCCATCTTGAACGACTCCTCGCCCCCTATGGAACACATCCACTTCCAGATCCAGGTCAACCCCAGAACAGCTATATGCAGAACTCTCGTCAACAGACCTCCCGGACCCCGCACCCCGTTCACTAACACCATTGCAGACCACATCACACCCCAACCCACGCCTTTGCCTCCACGGACTACGTACTGCTCGGAGACCTGAATTTCCACCTCGACAACCTTAGCGACCCCAACTCCACTGCCCTCCTAGACAATCTCCCCAACATCGGCCTGAAGCAACTCGTCACCACCCCCACCCACAAGGCGGGACACACCCTCAACCCCATCTTCGCCGGAGGAATCAACTTACACTTCAGTCACACCATGCAACCCCTCTGGACGGACCACCACTGCATCCACTTCTTCTCAAATCCCACTGCACATAAGCCAACGCCACGCCCCTTGAGCAGAAACGGGAGCAAGATCACCGAAGAGCACCTTACCGCCACCCTCAGCCTCACTCCTCCCCCCACCACCGACGCCAACTCTGCAGCCAACGAACTCCACAAATGGATCGCAACTGCGCAAACACGCTTGCACCTCTCCAGAACGCCGACAGACAGCACACCACGAAAGACACCTGGTTCATCACGGATCTCCGAGAATCCAAACGCTCGCGCCGACGACTCGAAAAAGCATGGAGGAACAGCAAAACCCCTGAAGCACGCACAGCCTACAGGACCGCCACAATAGCACACCACCAACTCATCAGATCTACGAAGAGAAACTTCATCCAGGACAGAATCCTCTCCAACTCCCGCAACACCAAGGAACTCTTCATCATCATACAAGAATTTACCAGACTCCCCAGCAAAACCAGACGTCCCTCCCTCCCAGGTCCTCTGCAACAAACTCTGCTCCTTCTCACAGACCAGGGCACTCTACGACAACTTCGACGAACATGACCAAGGCACCGACCCAACACCTTCCACAAGCAATGCCACCCAGCAGACCATCCTCACCTGGACCAGTCAACACAGAAAACACTGCAAAGACCATGAGGAGCATACACTCCGGAGCACCCACTGACTCCTGCACATCTTCCACAGGGCCTCCTCCGCCATAGCACCAGAACTACGACAGATAATCGACTGCACCCTCGAAACAGGCACGTTCCCCCGACGACTGGAAATGCGCAGAAGTCAAACCCCTCCTCAAGAAGCCCTCCGCAGACCCGACGGACCTCAAGAACTACAGGCCCATCTCTCTCCTCCCCTTCGCCGCCAAAGTCATCAAGAAGATAGTCAACATCCAGCTCACAAACTTCATAGAATCCAACGAAATCCTCAACACTTCTCAATCCAGCTTAGGCAGCAACCACAGCACCGAGACCGCCCTCCTAGCCGCCACGGACGACATCCACACACTCCTCGGCCAAGGCCACACTGCAGGCCTCATTCTACTAGACCTCTCAGCAGCCTTCAACACCGTCTCCCACCGCACACTAGCTGCCAGACTCCACGACGCCGGCATACAGGGAACTGCCCTAGACTGGACCCCCTCCTTCTTTGCTGGCCGAACTCAAAGAATAAGACTCCCGCCCTTCCTCTCCGAACCCATTAGATCAGATGCGGAGTACCCCAAGGATCTTCCCTGAGCGCCACGCTCTTCAATATCTACATGGCCCCCCTCGCAAACATAGTCAGAAAACACAGAATCAGCATAGTATTCTAAGCCGACGACACCCAGCTCATCCTCTCCCTCACCAAGGAGCCCCCACATCACCAGGCACAACTTCCAGGAAGGAATGAAGAACGTTGCATCCTGGATGAGCAGCAGCTGCATGAAGCTCAACTCTGAGAAAACGGAAGTCCTCATCCTCGGATCCACCTCCTCCGGGTGGGACAACACCTGGTGGCCCCCGCCCTCGGCAACCCTTCCACACCCACAGACCACGCCTGCAACCTTGGCATCACATTCGACTCCTCCCTCACCATGAACCGACGGATCAATGCCCCATCCTCCACATGCTTCAACACCCGCAGCATACTCTGCAAAACCTTCAAATGGATCCCCCCCAAATCCAGGAAGACTGTCATCCACGCACTCATCACCAGCGTGCTGGACTACGGAAACGCCCTCTACGCTGGGATCAACAAATCTCTACTCCACAAACTCCAGACCGTCCAGAACGCCGCAGCCAGACTTATCCATCCACAACATCCCACGATAAGACCACATCACCCAGCACCTACGAGACCTCCACTGGCTCCCGGTCGAAAAAAAGAGTGATCTTCAAGCTGTTCATACACGCCTCCACAACATCGGACCTTAATACCTCAACGAAAGAACCTCCTTCTACGCGCCCCAAGAGAAACCTCCACTTTGGCCGAAATACCCCGCATCCACAGAGCCAGAACAGGAGGCAGATCCTTCTCCTACATCGCGGCCAAGACCTGGAACGAACTCTCCCTCAGCATCAGACGAAGCCCCCACCCCCTGCAAGCATTCAGGAGGAGCCTCAAGACCTGGCTCTCCGTATGACCGGAGCTGCCTGAATCCCCCCTCCCCCCTAGCACCTTGAGACCCTCACAGGTGAGTAGTGCGCTCTACAAATCCCTGATTGATTGATTGGCAGGGTCTGACCACCCCCGTTGAACCAGTTGTGGACGAGGAGGTGGGAGGTGAGAGGCGAGATAGTAGAGGCACAGATTAGACATGCCCAGACCACCGTCAAAGGGGCCTCGTTGCAGTGGGTGAGCACTAGTCGGGCCATGATCCCCACCATAAGGTCCGTGCGTCCCCTTCCAGTTTCCGGAACCAGGACCTCGGAATCTGGAGAGGTAGGTTTAGAAAGATGTAGAGGAAGCAGGGCAGTACCATCATTTTGTACAGCGCAATGTGGCCCATTACATTAAGGGGGAGGCTTTGTCACTTAGTTAGGTCCGCCTTTACCTTTTTGAGCAGCGGTCGCAGGTTAAGGGCCCAGGTGAGTTCTGGGTGCAAAGTTACCCACACTCCCAGGTACTTAAAGCTCAATCTGCAAAGAGGAATGGATGACTGCCAGTCAAAGCAGTCCCTCGAGGGAGCCAGAGGGACCAGCGTGGATTTGGAGGGGTTCATTTTCAAGCCCGAGGCCTGTCCAAAAGCCTCAAGCAGGTGGAGGCATCGGGGGCCACTCCTCTTTGGGTCCGTCAAGCACAGGAGGATGTCGTCCGCATACAGGGCGATGCGATCTTCATGGTTGAAGGCCCACAGCCACCCCTTGCATAGCGGGTCGCCACGGATAAGCTGGGCCAGGGGTTCCATTACTAAAGCGGAGAGGAGACAGGGAGCAACCCTGTCTCATGCCTTGCCTTATGGGGAAGGAGTCTGATAGAACCCAGTTCACGCACACCCGGGTAGAGGTGTGAGAGCATAGTACATGGACCATGGCCCGGAAGCGTGGACCAAGGCCGGCGGAGGTAAACACCTTATGGAGGTAGTCCCAATCCATCGTATCGAACGCCTTTTCGAAAGCAATAAGGAGTAAGGCAAGATCTTGTGGTAAGGAGTGACGCTGGGCTAGGGCCACGTGGAGCCGTCAAATGCAGTGCTGTGTGCTTCTTTGCGGCATAAAGTCGCACTGGTCCGGATGGACGAGCGTCGGCAATACCCTTTTCAATCTGTTGGCCAGTATTGTGGCGAAAATTTTTATTTAGCAATTGAGTAGCGAAAGGGGGCAGTAGAGAGAGCAGGATGTGGACGGGGTAGCATCTTGGGGATCACAACTATTGTGGCAGAGTCCAGATCCCCTGGGAAGGAGCCAAAGTGACATGCCTCCTCAAACAGTGCAAGAAGGTGAGGGAGAAGTAAGTCTCAGTTTTTCACTAGGTACTCCCGGGTCAGGGGTTTTCCCAGGACTCAGTACCAAGAGGGCGTCCCCAATCTCCTCCACTGTAATGGGGTGATCGAGCAGTTGGGAGTCCTCCCTGGAGAGAGTTGGGAGGATGGTCGAGTCCAGGAAGAGACTTCTTGCCATCGGATCCTTGTCCACAAGTACGGAGTATAGTTTTTCGTTGTAAAGGGCGGAAGCCTGGGCAATTTTTGGCAGGGAGCACTGCATGCAGCCTGCCTCATCCATAATCTCTGGGACTATTCCATTGACTTGCTGGTGTGAGGCCAGCCAGTACAGCATTTTTCCGTTTTTGTCACCCCAGCCATAAACGTTGCCGTCGTTGCGTGCCAAAGGAGTTTGGCCGCTTCTAGGGAGTGTAAGCGTATGTCTTCTTGGACAGGCCACAATTGTCAGGAGATTTCTTCCTGTGGGTTGGAGAGGAGGCGCTGTTCCAGGCGTAGGGCCCGGGTTTCCAGCTGGGTGATGAGGGAGAGGTGCTCACGTTCCCGCGCCCTAAGTGTTTCACAAACCCGTGCAGGGTGGATTTGCTGGCGGACCAGAGTGTGCTCACTCGGGTCACCGTTCTGGAATTATTGAGAAAGTAGGATTGAAGCTAGTTTTTTAGTGCACGGACGAAGGTTCTGTCTTGGAGGTACCACACGTTGATACGCCACATGGGCCTCAGTGCTAGGGAGGAAGCCCAGAGGCGGAAGAGCAGAGGGGAGGGATCCCAGATCCCTCTGGGTATTACGTCAATGTGGCTCAGCGCCTGGCAGTTCGCAACTGGTAAGAGAATCAGGTCAATGCGGGAGTGTGTGTGGTGGGAGGCTGAAGTGTGTGAGAACTGGCGGAGCGTAGGGTGCCAGGACCGCCAGGCGTCGCAGAGGCCCCAGTCCGTGAGAAGCTTGGTCCCCAGGCCTCTAGAGGGGGTGGTGCCAGTGCAGTCCAAGGCTGGTGCGGGGACTGTGTTAAAGTCTCCTCCCAACACAGCAAGACACTGTGGCAAGCAGGAGAGAATTGTGGAGAGGTCTCCAAGGCAGAGCAATAGGGCGGCCAGCGTCACGTAGTTGGACAGCAGCATGATCACCCGTCCCTTCAGGGTGCCCTCCAGTGCTAAAAATCACCCCTGGAGGTCGCGAGTGACTCAGGTGACTACAAGGGGAAAGGACCGGCGCAGGAGGATGGCGACCCCCCTAACCCCTCATGAGTATCCCGCATGAAAAACCCTGTCGTAGCCTTTACAGGCCAGGAAAGGACAGTGTTAGCCTTAAAGGTGGGTTTCCTGCAGAAGGACCTCCGGCAACTGACGGTGGGCAAATGCAAAGACTGCTGAACACTTGATCCGGTCTAACAGACCGTTAACGTTCCATGATAGTACCTGAAAGGTCATTGGGAGAGATCAAGTGTATTCGCGAGGTGTTAGAAATGGGGGTCTCTAGTTGGCAGAGGTAGGTACCTTTGTCCAAATAGGGACGCTTGCTTCTAGTCAGGGTAAGGGGGATACCACTTTAGACAACCCCTGCTCACCCCCGGGGTAGCTTGGCACGAGCAGATAGGCTTATCCCAAAGGCAATGTGTAAAGTATTTGTACTCAAAACACAGTAATACAGTGATAACACCACAAATAGACACCACACCAGTTTAGGAAAAACTATTTTTATCTAAACTCAACAAGACCAAAATGATAAAAATCCATCTACGCCTTACAGACCTCCTTCCTGCTGCTAATGGGTCAGCCACTTGTTCCCCTGTGGGTTCCAGGGCATCCCCCTCAGGGTCTGCCTTTTCCTGGACTGTTGGAACATCGGGGTAGGTTTCCCACACCCCCAAGCCCCTTTTCTTTCTGGCATGCACCTGGGCCACTGTTTCAAGCTCCAGGCCCTCTTGATTATCCCTAATGGATGCCATGGACAGAGTGGTCCCACAGGCCCACTCAGGCAGACCCAACATCTTTAAATGAGCCTGGCGTTCCACCTCCTTCCAGGGGGAACTCTCCAGGTCATTGCCAAGCAACAGCCAACAGGCCTGGATGGACTTACAATGACCTCCTCCACTCAAAGGGAACCTGTGCCACCTTACACAGGCGCTCAGAGTTGTCTGCAGCAACTACAGGGTGAAGCACATTGGGGATGACCTGCTTTTCAGACACTCATTGACACCTGACAGATGTCACACCAGCTACTGTGTCTCTCAGAGCCTCCTCCCATTGATATTCACCCACTGCAGGTACTTCTTAGTGTTATCCGGCAGGCAGGTTTCCTGGACCATCCCTCTATCTCCTAAGGAGATATGGGTCATCACAGCTGGCTCCTCACCCAGCACTACAATAACCCCAGTGGTGGTGCCTTGGGATCATTCTGCATGTGACCCTCCTGACCACATGCATAACACTTGCGGGGACCCCGGTTGTCTCGCCTACCCTTAGGGGGCCATGGCTTCTTGGAACTAGGGGGTCAGAGTTCTTTACCCTGGGAACTATTTTGGGGCCTCTTAAGAGAGCTCCTTTTGGTTACCCTTGACCCCCCCACTCTTCTGCTGGGGACCATGCCCACCTTTGGCTGGGTTTCCCACATTCCCTTGTGGACCCTGGTACTTGTCCAGCGGTCCGGCTCCTGAGCAAGATTCCTGGGGTCAGTCATCTTACTATCGATCAGATGCTGGCACAGCTCTGGAACACAAAGACTACTCAAGTGCTCCCAACCAATCAGATTGTACAACCCCTGGTAATCAGTTACCTTGCTGCCCTTTATCCAACCATCGAGTGCTCTGCAATAAAGATTCACACACTCAACCCATGTATTGGATTGAAGCTTCTTGAAAGACCTAAACATTTCCCTGTACTGCTCAGGTGTAAGCCCATACCTGATGCATAAAGCCTCCTTCATATTGGGGTAGGTCAGAGCACCCGCCTCCTCCAAAGGTGTCAGGGTGTTCCTCCCATTGGGCTCAAAGTGTTTCCACAGGCCCGCCCCCAATTCTTCTAAGGGACCTCATTCATACGCAGTGCTGCCTCATACGATGCAAACCATGCATAAATATCCTCCCCACTTCTGGAAATTCTGTACTAGGCCCTTGGGAATGTAAACCTTAGCCCTGTGCACTCGATGTACGCTGCCACCACTGGATTGGATTGGATGTATGTGGTGGTATGTAATTGTGTTGTTGAGTTGAATTAGTGGGTTTGTTGGTAAATTAAGTGATGTGAAATGGAAATGTGTGGAGTTGAATTGTGTGGCGTGGAACTGTGTGACGTTGAGTGAAAGAGCAATGTGAAAGAAAGATAAGGGAATGAAGGGAAGAAAGGGGTTAGGAATTAAGGGAAGGAAGGGAGGAAAGATGAGGATGTGAGGAAGGAAGGGAGAGAGGGACGGAGTGAGTGAGGGAGAGAAAGGTAAAAAGGATAGGAGAGAAAGCAAGAAGAACAATGAAAGGACTTTGTGACAGGCGGAAAGGCAAGATATGAGTGACTGGAATAAGTGAAGTTGAAATTGGGGTTTAGGAAATCAGGTGGGGGTATAGGATTAAGGAGTGAAGAGAGGGATTAAGAAGGGCAAGAAGGAGGAAAGGAGGTGATTAAGAAATATAGGGAGGTAGAGAGGAAGATAGGCAGATGGGACAGTGGAAGTAAATAGGAAGGAAGGGTTTGAGGGAAGGAGGAATCGAGGAAGGGGGAAGAGATAGTTGAAGTAATGAAGAGTGGGAAAAGGAGGGAGGGTTGGGAACGAAGGAAAATAAGGAAGGTAGGAAGGAAAGAAGGAAAGAAGTTAGAGGGATAAAGGAGGCCAATAAGGAAGGGAGGAACGAGGGAATAAGGAGGAGTGAGAAAAAGGAAGGGTGGGTCTGAACGAATTATATAAGGAGGATGGGTGGAAGAAATCTGGAAATAGAGAGTTAAAGAAGGTAGGAGGTTAGGGTGGGTTTAAGGGAAGGAGATCAACAAATGTATGCTAGTCATATGATCGGTACTTATTTATTCGGGTTAGGCTGCCAACTGTAAAAAGGAGAATGTTATATTATATGAAATAAAAGAGACAATTGTCAGGAGTACTGGCCATACCTATTGTTCATAGATGATGGTGAGAATTTTTGTTGTGTGCATGCTGTTTGTAGAGGCGGTGGAGTTGCTTGGTAGTTGGGGGAAATTGTTGGGGATTCCAACGACATTGTGTTTGGTATATGGTGAATGTTTTGGTTGTGTCTTTGGTTCAGCCTGCACGAGGGAGAGCATGTTTACATATGTATTTAGTGGGAAGTTGACCGGAGGGTATTGGAGCGCTATGTATGAGCAGCAGTTACCTATTTACTCAAGGACACAGTGCTGATTTTACTTATAGTGTCCCCGGACTCACTGAATGTGCCCCACCGCTCAGCGAAACTCCTACTCACACATTTTAGAAAATTACAGAAACAGAGCTGGAGCCCTCTCGTACACCACTACTAAAACGTGGGTGGAATGGCCTCACACCACATCAGAGCACTGCATAATGCCCAGGTACTATCTGACTCTGGAGGAGTGAGGTCACTAACAATGCAGCAGGCACACCTGACAAGCAAGCAAGGGAAGAATCAATGGGACACAGCGCGCTCTCGCACAAACTTCCATTCCGTATGACGCGGGACACCTTTTCCGTGTCTAAAAGGATTTTGCTCGGATACCATTAGCACCACATTGGGAGGCATGCTCAGCCACGTCCGAATGATGTCTAAAACATAAGAGGGTGAGACTAGAAATGGACTGCCTGTGGAGAAACTGAGATAATGCTCGACAGGCAGCTGGCTCTAACTTGGGCGTGTGCAGAGGAAGTAGTCGCATGTCAGGCCTTCCTGACATATGAGTGGATCTTCAACAGCCCCGCCAGCCAGCTAAGCAGATACTGTAATTGATGTGTCAGGGATGGCTCAGTGTTACATAAACAGCCCCTCTCTGCCATCTCTTCACAGACTGGGCCCGCCTCCCTCTAATGATGAAACCCTCCTCCCCCTTTCGAATGAGCCACAGTGAGTCTGCAAGCCTGTCACCCCCTCCTCCCCCCCGCCATTGTAGTGTACCGGTCTCCTGCTGCAGGGAGGGGCGACGCCACAACCCCCCCACACACACGAGCGCCCTGGTATTATCACAGCAGCCTGTCATTTGTCACAGAGAACACGGCTCCGTGCCGGCGCCGCTCGGATAACAATCCCCAGTGACAGCACTAAAAGTAGTGTGTGTGTTTGTGCTGGGAGGCTGAGGGCTGGGGACGGGAGGGGCGATGCCGCAAATTGTTTCACAACTCCGATGTGTGGGTTAAATAACAGCATGTCAGAGAGTGGGGAATCAAAGTTAATTCAACTGTTTCCAGATCTCCTCAGCAGGAGCGCGAACCTGCAGAGCTGTCTAGTCAGCTAGAAGACGTTGCAGCCCCCGTTCCCTCCCATTTCGAATGGGGAAGAGCAGGAGTGTCTGTAAGGATAAGCAATGGTGCCAGGCGAGAGGAGGGGGTGGAGCTGGGGGAGGCGGGGGGGGGGGAGGATGGAGAGAGGGGCAGGCACTGCATGGCATCACAGCGCTCTCCTTGTTACTGACGTGCGACCGCAGAAGATAACCCTCCGTCTGCCCACCTCCTACCTCCTGCACTAACAGCTCAGCATCTAAGGGTCCGGTGTTTTTTTTTACGGGTGGCGGGGGTGGGAGGGATGATTGCGAGATGCGTGCCAGCGCCTGTCTTTAAACAAAAATAAATGGCCTTTTTCAACAGGGTTTCAGGCGGAGTGAAAACACGTTTCCTTCTGTGACTGACAGCGCCTCGAATCCTGGAAGCAATATTTACATTTTACTATTTCACTCTTATTAATAAATATTGTTATTACAATTATCGTGAGTGAGCATAGACAGTATTAACGTTCAACTGCAGTGATGCAATATTTCCATAGCACTTAGTAACACAGGGATGATTCTTCAAAGCGCTGTTAAGAGCCGGTCTTTCCTCCGTCTAAAAACGTACGCACACACACTAACCGCTTTAAGAATGATTTTTAAAAAACGTAGGTGGGACAGGTAGAAGAGAACAATTTAGAATCTGGTAAAGTAGCCTTCAGGGGTGAGTCCTAGCTACGAAGACCCGCGCGAACCCTGCAGATTTTAAACCACGCAATGCAGGCTCAGCCTTTTATCAGCCAGACATCAATAAAATAGGTACCGTAGAATGGAACATTAACCGACTGTGAGAAGGGTTACAAAGCTGCAAAATAATGCTGTCATCTGCAAACAGAATTGGGGTGTAACAGGATACTGAATGCCTGTAGACCCTGAGGGCATGTCTGGCGTTTCCCTTGCGTGAGCGAGCAGCAAGGCGCGATAATTGCTAACAGATGGCGCCGCTGCTCGCTCCCGCAAGGGAAACGCCAAACGTGCATGCGTTGCCATTGAAAGCAATGCAAAGCGTGCACGTTTTTGGGCGAAAAAGCGAATCGATTCCAAGAGGTCTCCTTGGCGAGACCTAAAAACCATCTTTTCTAAAAGATGTGTTATTAAATTCTGAGTTCAGCGAACCTAAACTTTATTTCTCTATCTTGTCCCAATGGGAAATTATACTTGTAAAATTTTACAAAGTATTTCCCATTCTTTCTTATAGGGCAGATAACCTTTCAATAGTGAAAAACAAAATACATTGGCAGTATTTCACTATCAGGCCATGTCACATACACCAGTATGTGTCTTACCTTTCACATACACTGCACCCTGCCCAGGAGGGGGGCGGGGGGTGGAGAAGGGTACCTTGGGCCTACCATAGGGGTAACTTACATGTAAGTAAAGGGAAGGTTAGGGCCTGGCAAGTGGGTGCACTAGCCAGGTTGACATGGCAGATTTAAAACTGCTCACAGACACTGCCGTGGAAGGTCTGAGAAACCTTTTCAGGGCTACTCATAAGGTGACAATCAGTGCTGCAGGCCCACTAGTAGCATTCGATTTACAGGCCCTGGCAAGCTCAGTGCACTTAACTAGGGACTTACCAGTAAAACAAATATGCCAATCAGGGAGAACCAATTATAATCACAATTGACACAGGGAGCACTTGCACTTTGACACTGATCAGCAGTGGGAAAGTGCCCAAAGCATCTAAGCCAGCAAAAACAAAATCAAACAGCATCAAAAATACAGGCAGTAGAGGCAAAAAGTCAGGGGAAACCACGCCAAAGATGGCAAGTCTGACATGAGGCTAATTGCGTACCAGGTGAGGGTCCTCAAAGTGGGTGGGGGGGGGGGCGAGGGGAAACGTGACAAAGGGGCTATCTGGGAGACTCTAAGATTGGACATGGCTGTGGGGTCATGGTAACATGGAATGCAATTGGGCATGCTGGTATCTAGAGAGGAGAAAAAGGTGTAAACAATCAACAAGAAATTGTGAAGAAAACCCCAGACCACCCCCAGCCCCCAACTCCCACCCCCTCCCCACACTTCTACCCTAGAAGCGTCTGTCGCCCTAGGAAATCGAAACAATAGAGTCAACAGTGAATACCACATTGAGACTTCAACAAGATATAGGGTGAACCAATGTGTTAAGACTGAATTTGGGAAAACCGCTGTTGGCGTTGAAACGCAGTAGCAATCAATGCGATTTATTGGTACATACGAGACAGAGGACGAGACAGATACTGGCTAGACAGCCAACATTATGGGGAGCGTCCCCAGTGACAGGACACTTCCCTTGTGGTTCCTGCTCAGTGTGCCCATTTACTCGACGCACTACACAACATGATATGGCTTTAGAAACACAATGGCAACTCAACAACCATACCAATTGTAATACAAGCGGAGTAATTTATATGATCATGTGTCCGTGTTCACTTCGGTACATTGGCATGGCCAAACGGAAGGTCAAACATAGGATTGTCGAACATCGGAGTGCTTTCAGATGTAAGAAATCCAATACACGTATGACTAGACACTATCTAGAAATGGCCCATTCAGAAGATGATTTGACATGGGTTATTATTGATAAACCCAGATATGACATCAACATGGGCCCTTTAGATAGAGTCCTTTTCCGACGTGAACAGAGATGGGTGTTCCGCACCAAGAGTCATATTAGAGGGCTCAATGAAAACATTCCTTGGGTTTCGCTCTAAGATAGACACTGAGTTACTTAAACAATACAAATTAACTATGTCCTTTAGGAACGTAGTACCAGGCAGAACATATATTAGAATAGAAATATAGGTATGAAATCACAACGTAAACAACACTCTTAAGGATACTCCTATCACATAGTTCATATAGCTTGAAGCAGTATACCAATATACTATAGGAGTAATTCCTGGTGCGTTGTGGATGATACTATGAAGTTTCACTAATATAGCATCGATCACACAACTGAAAGGATTGTTGCATTAACAAGATGAGCTGCCGCTTGCAACTTTTATGTTTTATATTGTAGAGCACTGTGTTTGAGATTTTGTTTCTAAAAAATGGGTTTCCAAACAATTTCTTCCAAAAATTCCCGCCCCCACCCCCCCCCCCAATTTATTTTTTCAAAAAACTTTTTCCGAATACTGGATAACTGTAAACTCACTCAGCAGACTTATTACCTTCTTGATAATCCTGCTCAATATAATTGTATAGAGCGCGTGTAGTCTATAACATTTCAATATTGAAACTACCGCTCCCATGACTACGAGTAACCGGAAGTGTAATGAACTACATCCGGGTCATGACGCGAGCAATAGCGTGAATAACATTTATAACCGGAGGGCAACGAACACCTTTCCCACTCCGGTCTTTACAAAAATGAGGCAGACTACATAAATTGAGGTAAGGGGTTGCCGCCCGTGTGCCACGCAATAGTCAGGGCGATTATGTTAGTCTGGGTGATTCCTGTAAATACCGATGTCCTGTTTCCTTAGTAATGAGTCAGATACACGTTTATTGGTATCTATTTGGATTAGAGAGACGCTGTCGGCCTTGTTGAGAAAATGATTAGGGGCAAAGTCGGACTAAGGCATGTATAATACATAGAATTAATCCTAAATAACGAATAGGAATTGTCACCATGTAATGTATACTCGCACCATACACGAAGGTCCGCAGATAATATACAGAAACAATAGAAGGTGACTATATACCGCTTGTACAAGAGAAAGGATATAAACATATATAGAATATGCACCAAGCAACACTGAGAAAGAACCCTGTGATAATAACAGGAGAGGACTTCACATATTTGTTCCATTTGTTGGGAATGACACTAAGGAAAGTGATGATCGTACATTAAGCGAGTGAAATAATGGCTCCGAAAAATAGTAGTGAGTGCACAACACATTCTAAGCAATATAAGGAATATTATATCATATGACAAGCTGAACACCAGTGTTTGAAATAGAGAAGGTCTGTGTTTTTAATTGTCTTTTAATCGTCTGTTCTAACGTTATTACTTTATTTTTAACTCTACACCTTCAGACTCCTCAGATCTGTCAGTAAAGGACCTCTGGATGGTGGAGGTGCATTAATAGTACCTAAGTGGTGAGATATTTAACCACTCTAGCACGCTAATATGGAATTTTTTGTCACGTGTGCTGTGAGGTGGGGTTCACACTGGTGTGTGTGTACACAATGTGGGAAATGTATTTGGCTCATATACTATGTAATGACTTTTAATGAAGGTCTATACTTCTTACAGATTGTGGACCGGACTGCAGCTGGTACCACATTGACTGATGCCATCACATTAGAGTATGGTATTTTTCACTTTTCAATATTATTTTTTGCACGGAAATAGCTGAGTGACTATAAGTGGGTCCTGAAGAATTCCATGAACCAGTAGGTCACACAGGCAGAAACATGTCGACCTTACCTCAATAGGGAATATCTATACCCCTATTTTTCACTTCGCTTTTTAGCTCTAACCATCGGGGACACCTATTAAAGTTAACTTTGTCTCCCATGAGTTAGTTTTAATTCACTTTTTTTTTAATTTAATTTGCACTCTGCCCTTCACTCTGACTTCCATTGGA
The DNA here is from genome assembly GCA_963921515.1 of Calotriton arnoldi. Taxonomy (NCBI): domain Eukaryota; kingdom Metazoa; phylum Chordata; class Amphibia; order Caudata; family Salamandridae; genus Calotriton; species Calotriton arnoldi. Next base: position 289,059 of record CAWUFW010012945.1, read on the forward strand.
TGATTGAAAACACCTCAAGCTCCTCTCCTGAGGGAGAGTTGTAGCCCACACTGTGTACCTTGCGGTCACAGTGTGAAAGAGGGAACCCAATGATGAAGCATGTCACCTTTGGGTGAGTGAGGGTTCTCGTCTTAATAAGACAAATGCCCCCTTTTCCCTACACCTACACCGTAGTTTTTTGTTAGGTTTTTGTTATTTTGCAACCATCCCGTTACCTTTTTGTGAGTATAGTGTAGTGGAGTGGTACCGTGGATGTTAATTACTCCAAACAACCCCTTTAGTGTGATACAATTTAGTACAGCTGTAGGCTGCATATATATTGGATTATTGTTTCTTCTCTTTTTGACACACAGAACATCTAGTTGTTACTAGATTTCACCTTCCAACACTAGATTAGATAGTCAGCACATTGTCTTGATATGACAGAGAATACAGGATTAGCTTTTGATGAGGAAACAGTACAGGCGATATTACAAACACCCAGTATATTGGATACACATATTTCACAAACACTATCCCAAACAGAGGACTGGACTAAACTTAGTAATACCAAGAAACAACATGTGAGAACCATTTTACATGCTGCTATTCTCACTGAGTTTCTTAGAGGGAACACTGCTCCTCCCGGATTAATAGTATCAAATGCCCCTAGACTCTTCCTTGATAACAAAGTGTTTGTCACCAATTGGTCTAAAATAGCCTGGTGCTGTACCAGAGATTGGTTAGTTTTGATAATCACTACAGCAAAAGAGACAGCCGAGCTACTGGCAATAGAGATACAGACCCTAGAAAATCAACTCAAATCAGGAATACATGTAACCGTATACAAGAAGAAATTGGAAGAAATCTCAAAGAATCTTAATGAGATAAAAGACGATCTGGTAAAATTTAAGATCTATGAACTCAAAAAAGACCTGGATAGATTTTCTTTGGAAAAGCTCTATCCATATACTGCGGACAGATACCAAACCACATTAAATAAGAAGACTAATAAGAGAGGTACCCGTGGCTGGCGGAAAGATACTGACGAGTGTGAAAGAGGGAACCCAATGATGAAGCATGTCACCTTTGGGTGAGTGAGGCTTCTCGTCTTAATAAGACAAATGCCCCCTTTTCCCTACACCTACACCGTACTTTTTTGTTAGGTTTTTGTTATTTTGCAACCATCCCATTACCTTTTTGTGAGTATAGTGTAGTGGAGTGGTACCGTAGATGTTAATTACTCCAAACAACCCCTCTAGTGTGATAAAAAAAAGTGAACCAATGTGTAGACAGGATGCGTCAACCCCAGCTGCCGCCGAGAAGCCAATGTTCATTCGAATTAGGGGTCGCTGGGCACGGGACCAACTTGGTCTCCGTAAGCTTAGGCGAGACCAGGTGATGTCCTCAGGAGCCAAGTTCCATGCCAGAGGGCGGCAAAATATTGGACTGCGAAAAGGTCCAAGTCTGACTGATGAACCAAAGAGTTCTTTAAAGAGGGGGACGGAAGGTGCTCGACAACCCAGGTGTCATCCTCCTCGCTTGCTGCATGGTCTCCAGTTGGGGCCCCTGCGGACCGAGGTTGTGTTAAGGGGGCACCCAGGGGGAGGCAGAGTGTGTCCCACCACGTACCCTTCGGGAGCAATTATGTCGTCCCCGGGGTCGGGCTGGGTGCAGGAAGCAGGGTTAACAGCCGGTCCTCGATTGTTGGTGGAGGGCAGAGCACGTCCCTGCAGCAGTCTCACCTCTGTGAGCCATTGCCAAGCCTCCTCGGGTGTAAAAAAAGATGGATTTATTCAGAAAAATGGGGGTCGGGGGTGGGTGGGCTTTGGAGCCAGGGAGTGATGCGCCCTCTCGACCGCAAACCAGGGGGGATGGGTGCTCCTCAGGCATCCAGGATTTGAGCCATTTGCTGCGGGGCCGCTCCCCCCACGAACTCAGGGACCCCGATTATGTGGACATTGTAGCGCCATATGCGGTTTTCCACATCTTCTGCACGCGCGTGTGGTTCTGATGCGTGGGCCATAAGTGTAGATATCTGAGATTTAAGTGTTGAGACGTCATCTTCGACTATGGAGATCCGTGACTCAGTCTCCATGATCCTCCTGACAATGGTGTTGCGGAGGTCTTGTGGAAGTAACGCGACGACCATTTTCACCTCACCGACCCTGGCTTCCACTGCTGCCTGGGAGGTCTGGATGGCTTGGAAAATGACAGAGGTCATTGGACGGGTTCCCAGGTTTGTTGGTGTCCGGGGGAACCGGGGGGCCAGAGGTAGGACCGCTGGAGCGGGTAGTGCAATGGTCTACTGGTATCTGCGTTGACGCGGCACGCGAGGCCTTATCCTTCCTCATGGTAGGAGCGCAGCAGGGATCCCGTGGGATACAGCCCAGGGTCACCCCAGGGACGGGATTCGGAGGGCACAGTCCCACGGTCCCGGGGAGAGAGATCAGCGGCGCAGAATACTTCAGGTGCTCTTCGGAGCCTCTCTATGCTGGAGCGGCAGGGTAGCACCACTTCCTCTCTTGACTAATCGGGGGAGGGGGAGGAGTGGTTGGGGGCCCTCCCTTCCAGGGGGCCTGCACCAAACCGTGCAGCGAATCGACCCAGTCTGTGCTGCGTGGTCCCTTGGTCCCGGCAGCGGGCCGCCAGCCACCCACCAGAAGGGTCTCCAGGGCACCTGGCATTTGGCCCCTGACAGGGGGGTGGGTAGGGCAGATGGGCCCGGAATCAGGGGCTACAGCGGCCTGCCGTCCGGGCTCGGGTAAACCCGGTCATGAGACAAACCTGTGCCCCAATGTCTTTACCCCACACGTGGCCCAGATGCTCTAGCCCACCCTCCCCGGCCCCGTTACACCCTACTGGGGCAGACCGTGGCCGATCGCTATCAGGCCGCTCACGTGGAGGGGTCCGCGCAGTGGGGCAACTGCACTGGTCTGTGCAGCAAAGGCCTCGCATGTTGTGCGGGGGGGCAGCTTTCAGCTCACCAAAGGATCCATGTGGCTGTAGCCTGGGGTCACACCACCAAGGCCCACAGAGTTTCCGGGGTGTCACTGGCCGGGCACGCGGTGGGGTGACTCATTGCTTCTGTGCCCCGCCCACTCATGCACCAGAGTGGTCACCAGCTCTCGGGCGCCAGTGATCCGTCCTAATAGCAAGGACTAGCACAGCAGTTCTCCACGTGGCCTCCAGTCTGCCACTCCAGGAGGGGCTCAAGACGCTGGCCTCTGCACCGATCTGTGCAGCAAGGATGCTACGTGGCATCCGCACGGGGCCCCAGCATGCCGGGAAAGGGGGTTGCGTCACCTGTCACTGCCCCGAGCAGGCCCACAGCCTCCAGGCGTCCTGCTCCCGCCTTCCGGCCGGATCGGGCTGTCTCTTTACCCCGCCCCCTGGCCGGATCGGGCTGTCTCTTTACCCCGCCCCCAGGTGCAGCTCCGGTCTCGCGATCCCGCAAGAGTCGGGAACACGATCCCGCCGGGCCTTCAGGGAGGGGCACCACAGGCTGCAGCGAGAGATTAAGGCCACGAGCGGGTGAGGGAGATTGTGAGGGGCCTAGTCTGGGACTGTGCTCTATCGGGCCGGGCAGCAGGCCCAACCAGTCGTCAGGAGCCCCGTGAAGCTCCGCCGCCGGGGGTCCCGCAGCATGCAGCAGGAGGCTGCATCCAACCACACCTCACTGGGGTGCCGCGGGTCGATCCTCCAGGCGCCAATGGTCCACTCGCCCCAGGAGAGGCTCCCTGCCGCGTCATGGGCCTAGCCTCTGGCCTCGCGAGTAATGAGGAGATACAAATGCCTGGCAGCTGCCCAGAACGCCGGGAGCCACCAGAGCTTCCTCCCCGGCTAACAGTGCGGCGGAGCGGACAGCGGCAGCTGGTGATCCGGATGACAACAGAATCAGGTTGGTTCGTGACGAAGCTCTCGTTTCAAGCAACCGCTATGATGGCTGCCTAGGCCACGCCCCCCGAATTACAGTTTTTAACCTAATAACACTAATCATCATTTTCTCCTATTTTATATCCAAAAAGTCACATTCTCGATGGAGTTGTTTCAGTTCGTGGATTTGTGTACTTTTAACAAGCTCATAAGGGCCAGAGTCCAATTACAGGGCTAGAAAAAACAAGCAATACTTATGAAATGGATTCCACTGAATAATTCAGAAATTAAATGTCTTCTTGTCTTTATTTCTACTATTGCCCTTTGGAAAGGGCTCAAGATTTGCTCACTGCTACCATCGTTTGCCCCCACAAATGAAGATATGGAATCAAGATTCAGAAGATCCTAAAAGCGATATTCTGAAAGGGCAGTGTGGTGTCCCAATTTTTGAATACTAATGTAAAGCACAGTTGACTTGAGTTAGCGGAATATCGAGTTAGCGGAATATCAAGTTAGCGGCCTCGTTTATGGAGTCGGCAAAACGCTGAGCTTGGGGGACAGCCCTTCATTTTAACTTTTGAGTTAAACTCGGAAGCAGTGAGACTGAATGATGAATGCATTTAGTTTCAGCATAGACGGCCTATTGGTATCTAGTATTTTATATGCATATATAAATATATATTTTTAATCTAAAAATGCAATTTTGGTATCTAATGCACCCCCATCTGCCTAAAAATCACAGTTGGGTTCACCCACTTCAGCATCAACTTCACTAGTAGTCATTGCCACTTTGAATTCCCAAATTGATTGCCTAGCCAAAACTCTAGCCTATAAGACGCAGAGAATTTTAAGGAAGACATTTATTGAAGAGTTTTATATAGCGCTAGCCAGACCCGAAGGTATCGGAGCGCTTCACAGCATGGGTTAAAACACAGTTTGGCAGTCGTATACACATTGATTCATGGCGCAATTGAAAGTCTTGGTGCACTGAGCAGCATTACAGGAAAGGAAGACACAGAGAATCACAATATTGAGCACACTGACTGGAGCCGAGCCTCCGTTAGGGAGGGGGGGGGGAGAGGGAGGGGGCAAGGAGGGGGTGAGGTAGAAGTCTTAGTGAGGCAGTGTCTATGTCCTGCAATGTGCAGACTTAAGCGTTTCGGCAGCGGCTATCCATTCGGGAGAGAATAGTTGAGGAAGAGGTCTTGGAGTTGCCTTTTGAATTGTAAAAAGGAGGGGGTAGTCCTGATATGGACTGGGATGGAGTTCCAGATCTTGGGAGCATTTCTAGAGAAGGATCGAGAAGCGTTTTTTTGTTTGTGGAATTTCGGCGGGATGAGGAGTAGAGTGTTGGAACTTCTGAGGCTTCTTGTCTGACCGGCCTTCTTGAGTTTGGCGGCCAGGTAGGCGGGTTTCCCTGTGTGTAGGGCTTTCTGCGTGAGGCAAGCCGTTCTGAAATTGGCACGCATTTCAATTGGGAGCCATTTTAGCTCTCCGAGTGCGGGCGAGATGTGATCATACTTCTTTACTCCGGTGACCATTCTGGCTGCTGCGTTGAGAGTTGATCTGAGGGGGGCTAAGTGGGATTTTGCTGAACCTGTGAGGGAAGCATTCCCGTAGTCTAGTCTGGACATCACCAGGGATTGTGTAGCTTGTTTAAGGTCGTTGGACGGGATGAAGGGCTTAATTTCGTTGAGTAGCTTCAGTTGAAGGAAGGCGCTCTTAGCAGTGTTCTTGATGTGTTTGGTCATTTCAAGTTTGGGATCAAGGGTGATTCCGAGCGATTTTGCAGAATCCGCCAGGGTGAGATTGCCGTTAAGAGCATCAATTGCTTTTAGCCATTCTACGATTTGGGGGGTTCTCCTCTTTGTTGGAGATGAGGAGGATTTCCGTTTTGTCTTTGTTGAGTTTCAGGTGGTTTAGTGATAGCCAGTGTTGGACTTCTCAGAGTGTCGTTGAGTCTATGAATGTCATCAACGGAGGAGGTTTCAAGGTAGATCTGGGTGTCGTCCGCATAGAGGTGGAAGGGGATGTTAGACTTTTTGAGTATGGTGGTGAGGGGTTCCGTGTAGATGTTGAACAGTTGAGGTGACAGAACTGATCCTTGGGGGACGCCTCTGCTGACGGGGTGTAGGACTGATGAGAAGTTTCTGATCTTTATTCTTTGGGGGCGGCTCTGGAGAAAGGATGAGAACCACTTTAAGACCACCTCTTCAGCCCCTACCCTATCTTGAAGTACCTTGATGAGTAGGTTTTGGTCCACCGTGTCGAAGGCAGCCGATAAGTCCAGGAGTATGAGTAGGGAGCATTGGCCTGCATCGAGTGATTTGTGTAAATCATCAATGACATTGAGGATCGCTGTCTCTGTGCTGCAGCCTTTTCTGAAACCTGATTGGTGGGTGTCTAAAAGGTTGGTGCTGTCTGTGTGTTGAGTCAGTTGGAGGAGAACACACCTTTCCAGGATTTTAGCTAGGAGAGGAAGATTGGACACGGGTCTGAAGTTATTCAGATCATTAGTGTCTAAGACCGGTTTGTCCCAGTAGTGGCGTGACTTGGCCGACTTTGAGGCAGTCCGGTATGACTACGGTTGTAAGGGAGCTGTTAATGATCTTGGTCCAGAGCGGGGCTAGGGAGAGATTGAGCTTTTTGGCCAGCTGGGCCGGTATAGGATACGAGGCGTGTGAGGAGGGTTTGGAGGTGGAGATCATTTTGGCTATCTCTGCTTTGGAGATGGGGTTGAAGACTTTCCGGTGTTTTGGTGGGAGCTTGTGTGTGGTAGCTACTGTCCCTAGGGACGGGCACTTGTGCGGGGGACTGCGGTTGACATCTAGGGAGAGCTCAATCTTGGTGATTTTGTCGTTGAAGAAGTTAGCGAAGTTCTCACACCGGTCTTTGGAGGCAAGAACTGAGGATGCAGGGGGTTTGGAAGTTTGTTGGCGAATGAGCTTGAAGGAGTTCCAAAGGCCTATTTTTTGCTTTGTCTAAAGCATTGCAAAAGAAAGAAGTCTTTTCGTTCTTGATGTGTTTTTTGTACTTCCCGCGTATTGCTTTGAGTTGGTCATGGAGGATTGGGGACGGGTTGTTCCGCCAGAGTCTTTCAGCAGCTCTTAGTGGTCTTCTTTCAGAGTTTATGTCTGTGTTGAACCAGGATCTGGATGGGGTGTTTCTGACTCTTTTTTGTTTCAATGGCGCTATTTCGTCTAGAATGTCAGTCATAGTTGAGTTGTAGTGGGAGGTGAGTTCTATTGTGGTGAGATCCTCTGTGGGGATGGGAAGGAGAGAGCTTATCCTTTCTTCCAAGTCCGCCAGGGGAATCGGAGTTAGATTTCTCACCCAGCGAGGGGGGTCCTGCATAGGGGGCTGGCCTAGGAGCACTTGGTTGATATGGAATAAGATGATGTGGTGGTCGGACCATTCAACGGGCAGGATGTGATCGATGGTGACTGCGTCTGGATGGGCAATAATAGCATCAAGGGTTGATCCTCCATTGTGGGTTTCCTCTACGCAGTGTTGTGTAAGGTTGTTGTTTTGTAGAAGCTCATTCAGGGTTTGGATCAGCGAGTTGTTTTCGTTAATCCAGTGCAGGTTGAGGTCACCTAGAATTAAGTTGTTGTTGTCACGGAGTGAGCAGTGAGTTATCAGGTCGGACAAGTGTTCTCCGAATGCGGAGGTGTGGCCAGGCGGATGATAGAGGAGGTGACAGAGTAGTGGTTTGTTGTCTCTCGTCTTGATGTTGGCGGTTAGACATTCAAAGGAGTTGTAGTTGAAGGTGTCGGTTTCCGTCAGAGATGTTGTTCTTATGTATGATAGCTACACCCCCTCCTCGCTGGTCTTTTCTGTCTTTGATGATTGCAAAGCCTGGGGGTACAAGCATGTCCATGAATGGGGAGGAGTACTCATTTAGCCATGTCTCGGTGATGAACGAGATGTCGATGTCATGTGTAAGGATGGTTTCAGCCAGCTCTGTTGCATGTTTGGAGGCTGATCTGCAATTTATGAGCATGCAATTGGTGGAAGTCAACCCACTTTTGTGTCTCTTCATTAGGGGGCCCTGGGAATGTTCGAGAGGAAGGATAGGGGTCTTGGGGCTCTGGGAGGAGAGTGGTCTCTTCTAAATCCTGTGATGACCTGGATCTTGGCTTTTGGGGAGATAGAGGTGGCAGTTTCATACGAGGAGGCAAGCTCCATCGATTCGCTCGCGGACATTGCATTGAATGCATGTCAGCATTATTGTCTCTAAATAGACACGGTTACGCAACTGAACTTGCTGCTCTAAAAAATACATTTCCTTTATTGAATATTATCCACGATGTTCGTTCATATGGAAAGAAAAACTGGATCGACTAGGGTTTCTTTAAGTGACTTATTTTCACAACACTACAGTGTGCAGACTTTAAACACTTTCATCCGAAGTCCCTTACTTTGCTTTCTTGCCACTAGGAATGAAGCTCCATTGTAGGTTTAAAATACAATGTTACTCATATAGTCACTGGATGTCTAATGAATGTTTATTTTTGAGGCACAAGATACATCTTCTCCAACTAATGCAAGGATTGGTAGGTAATACTATATGAGCTAACCTAGCATCGAATGTATGTCTTCTTTTACCTGCAAATTGGAATACTGTGGTAATAGTTGGTGATATTAAGGAGGTGGCAAATACACAGAGTGGAGCAGCCACAGACCGCCAAATATTGTACGTGCAATTGCACCTTTAATGCAGGGGACAGAGAATATTCACCATTCCTACCTCAAACACCAAAGGACACAGGCGACAAGACAGCTGCCAAGTATTTCCAAAGGGAGATTAGGATTGGCCCTTAGAGGACTCTATAAGTATACAGGGCATTAAGAGTTTGTGATAAAATCATAACGGTGTGAGCAGACAGCTCAGGTGCTGTGATGGGGTTAACAGTCAACACAAAGACTGCTTTGGCTTCACATGAGACACCGGTTTTGTTGTGTGTGGCAAGGCACTCCCCTGGTAATACACGTTACATACAAGTCTGATCTGATTGCATGACAACGTGGGCACATTAATACATTATTAAAGTGTGTGTATATTAGGTTTAAGGTCAAGAAAGGGGTTTTGAATCGTTACTGTTTGAATAGCAAGGCTACTAAATGTGTGCACAATTGCCATGTTTTTATTTTTGAAACCTAATTTTGGCAGCGTTCACATTGCAAGACCCTAAAGGAATGTTCCATCTCTCTAAGCTGGGTGCAGTGCTTGCAACCACAAGACAATCTTGCTTTGCACAGAAGTAGCTTGGAAGGAAGCAAAATTGATACACCACTGCCATCCGTGCAATTTTGCAAGACAGCATTTTTTGTGTACAGAAGCAGGAACAAATGTGCTGAGCAGTAGTGCCCTGTCTGCTCAATAGGAAACCATTGGAAGCTAAGGCATCAAGAGAAGCCAAAATACTGAAGTGTTAGACACACGGACCACATGTTAAGGGGGAAATGCAGAAAGATCTTATTCCAACAGCAGGATCAGCAGTGAAAGAAGGTATGTGAAGAACTAACATGACTCGACATGCAGTACGTTAGTTAGGGGAGACAGCCAGGTGATATGGTTGAAGATACTTTTGAAAAACAGATATGGATTTAAACTAATGGGAATAGTTAAGTGTGACAAGACATGTTTAGAGGTTTCCTTGGGTCAGCTCTGGCTTTAGTCATAAATGCTGACACTTTCATAACGTTATCCTTCAGCCTTGAATTAACTAACAACTGCTCTTTTAAAGGCCTGCTCATTTATCGCCCCCAGGCACTAGACATGATTTCCTTCAATCAATTCAAAGCAGTCCTTTTTGACCTGTATATCCCCCTCCCTACTCAAAGCAGGAATGTAGATTCCAACCATTTGCCATTGTATCTCTGGTCTAAAACGAATTTCGACATTTTGGACCAACACCTGTCTCAGGTAACGTTTCCCCAGTCGCTCGACCCGAATCAGGCTACAGCTGCCTATACCAATTTGCTCAACTCGGCTATCTCAAAAGCGGTTCCAAAAAAATGCGGCATTATACACAAACTTAAACAATCCACACCTTGGTTTTCAGACGCTCTTCGTCTTCAAAAACAGAAGTGTAGAAAACTGGAAAGAATATGGAGATCAAATTACAATCCCTCTGATAAAATAACATATAACCATTCGCTGGCCAACTATAAAGCAGCTATCATCAGGGAAAAGTCATCCTTTTTACACAGCAAATAGAAGCGTCCAAGAACTCCGCCAGAGAACTCTTTCAGGTCATAAACAAACTAACTAAATTCCCAGAGACTAAAGGTAATAACATTAGTCAATCTTTTTGTGAGGAAATTTTCGTAATAAAGTTGAACAAATCTACAACCAGTTCTCTGCCTCCGGCGACATCAACTTTAGCGTTAGTCCCATGACTGTCCAAGCTGCACCCAGTGTAAATCCTCCATCCAACTTTAACCAATTCTCTTCTACTACCTCTGCAGATGTCCTTCACTTAATTAACTCTACAAAGTCAGGATCACCTTATGACCCCTGCCCCCCCCCCCTCCATATTAAAACAGATTTCAGCTCCGATCGCTACATTGCTAGCTAGCATCTTCAACGGGATGTTTAGCATCGGTACCTTTCCTGATCTTTGGAAAAAGGCCTCTATTTTTCCACTCCTAAAGAAACCCAACCTAGACCCTGACAATCCAGACAACTATCGTCCTATCTCTAGGCTACCACTCCCAGCCAAGATAGTGGAAAAACTGATTAACATACAACTGACACAGTTTATTCAGGAAAATCATCTGTTGGATCCTTCTCAGTTCGGCTTTAGGGCCGAACATAGCACCGAGACGGCATTAATAAAAACCACAGATGACTTAAGAACTATCTTGGACAAGGGAGGCTCCGCAGCACTTATTCTCCTTGACCTATCGGGGGCTTTCGATACGGTTGATCACGTCACTCTTGTTAACCGCCTCCAAAAATTGGGCATTGCTGATAAAGCCCTGGCCCTACTGCAATCATTTCTAACTGACAGAAGTCACTCAGTTATGTTGGAGAAATCCTCATCCAACTCCTTCTCTCTTCCATGCGGGGTCCCCCAGGGATCTTCTCTAAGCCCTCCGCTCTTCAATGTCTATGTTTGAGAATTGCCCCCCCCCCCCCGATTAGATCTTTTGGATTTTCCCCTGCATCTTATGCAGACGATACTCAAATCGTGGTATCGGCCTCCAACAACACAGAAGCCACCATCTCCTAGTTTCACAACTGTATGAGAGCTGTTACTGACTGGATGGGAAGGCTTTGTCTCAAACTAAATTCGAAGAAAACCGAGGTGAAACTCTTTGGTAATAAACCTCATTTTTGGAGCCCAGCATGCTGGCCAGCAGAGTTGGGGACCCTCCCAACCCCAGTCCAAAAAGCAAAAAACTTAGGCATAACTATAGATGACAAACTGAACTTTAATAAGCACATCAGCTCTGTTGTCTCTACCAGCTTCAACACCTTGAGAATCATCAAGAAGATTCTCCGTTTTATTCCTCTCACCTCCAGAAAAACAGTTGTTTCCCTACTAATTCTCGCAAAGCTAGACTACTGTAACGGACTCTTTGTCAAGCTCCAAAAACAACACGTGAAGAAACTCCAAAGCGTACAGAATGCGAAGGCCAGGCTGATCTTTGACCTTCCCAAGTTCCACCCAGTTTCAGCCTCCATTAAGGAACTTCACTGGCTTTCAGTGAATAACCGCATTGAATTCAAGGCATTATGCCTTACCTATAAAGCCTTGCATGATCTAGGTCCTAGTTACCTCAAACAATACCTCTTTTGGTACATACCCAACAGAGACCGACGATCTAAAAATTCCCCGACGGTGTCACTTCCGAGTTTCAAGAGACCCAAATGGGGAGGCAGTTGTTTCTCCTCTGAAGCCCTGGTTCTATGGAACAGTCTGCCTATGAACATTAAAGAAGCTCCCACACTATTGAGTTTTAGGAAACTAACAAAAACCTGGCTTTTTAACCTCTAGTCTCCCTCTGCTTTCACCTATACTGCTATCCCAACCAGTGCCAAGACACCCATGGGTATTCGAGCGCTTTAGAAACATAACATAACAATTACCATAATTCTGATATACGTTTTAAAGATTTGCACAGAATTAAGTAAACTTTTATTGTAAAATACCAACAACTGTGTGTATGTGTGTGGGTGTGTTCTGTTTCCAGGGGCTAAGGAGTGGGTCAGCGCATAAGCACATTTTGTATGAATAGTTCCCCTAACAAATAAGAGTCAAACAACCCTAACAGAGAAACTCTGAACACTCTGTATCTGACCACTTAGGGGATATATTTACTAAAGGTTCATGCAATGTGGGGTATCATTCACAGTGGCTACGCTGCGTGAACAGGAGAGAGCAAACAGCCACTTGCATGGTTTTGTAAACGCCATTAAAGGGATTGCACCTGCGCAAGTACATAATAACTCTGGACCTTAGAGCCCAAATTGTTATAGAAAAGAGCAAGAGGCACTTGCTCGTTCTCATTTTCTCCAACGGGGGTGCGACATGCATTATGCCCTTGGGACACAGGAGATCTGTTAGAAATGGGGGGTCTCTAGTTGGCAATGGTATGCACCCTGTTCAAGCAGGGACACTTCCTTCTAGTCGAGGTAAGGGGATTATACAACCAAGATAACCCCTGCTAACCCCCTTAGTAGCTTGGCATGAGCAGTCAGGTCTATCTCAGATGAAATATGTAAAGTAATTGTACATTACACACACAGTAACCGTGAACACACTACAAATGGACACTACACCAGTTTAGAAAAATACAGTATCTTTATCTAAACCAAACAAGACCAAACAGACAAAATCCAACATACAGAACTCAAAATATGACTTTTTAAACATTTCAAGCAATTCTGTCCATAGAACTCTATGGATGCAGTGATTTTACACAAAGTACCGCAGAGGTGTCAAAATCCACAAGGCAAAACAGTTGCAGAAGAGGGATGCGTAGAAAAACACAGCGATGCGTCAGATCCAGAGTCCACGGGGAGGCGATGCATCAGTTCTGCTGCACGCAGGAGAAGTGCTGCCTCAAATCCGGACTGTAGGGGGAAGCAATGCGTCAAAATCCAAGACGGTTCTGGTCTGCAGGTGATGTGTCGGAAAAACTTAGCACACAGGTGCAATGCTTGAAAATCCGGACGTGCTGGAGGTCAATGCGACGGCGGCAAACAGTTGCTGCATCGATTTCTTCAGCCGCGGTCCCACGATGCGTTGATTCTTTCAGCTGCACAGCAGGGCCTGCGCCTGAGTCAGCGCGGGGGTCTCAGACTTTGGAGACACTGTGCGCTGAACTCGGGCTGCGGTGGTTTCTTCAGCCATTGATGGGTGCTGCCTTGATTTCTTTGGCCGCACGGCGGCGTTGCGTGGAAATTTCTCCCGCATGGCAGTGCTGCGTCGGAAAAACAGGTGCTGGAAGGGCGATGAATCGATTTTGATGGTTTCAAGCAGGTTTTTGCAGCAGGAACAACCTCCAACGGTCCAGAACTGGATTTGGCACCACAAGGCAGGGGAGAACTCCCCACAGTTGAGTTCAGGAATGCTGCAGGTGAAGTCTTTGATGGCCCCGAGACATTTAACAGGAGGCAAGCACACAGAAGCCCTTGGAGAAACTTCACAAGCAGGATACAAAGCAAAGTCCAGTCCTTTTCCTCTCCAAAGCAGAAGCAGCAACTTCAGGCCAACCCAGCAAAGCAACACACAGCAAAGAGGCAATACTCCTCCTCACAGCTCTTCTCCTTGGCAGAGGTTCCTCTTGATCCAGAAGTGGTCTGAAAGTCTGGGGTTTTAGGTCAAATACTTCTACCCCTTTAGGCCTTTGAAATAGATTGTCTTCAAACAATTGTCTTTGTAGAGCACAAGTTCTTGTTCTGCCTGGTCTTGGCTCCAGACACATTCCAGGGGGGTGGAAGCAGCATTGTGAGAGGCCAGGCACAGCCCTATTCAGGTGTAGGTGACGGCTCCTCCCATCACTGTAGCTCAGGAAGGCCCATCAGCCTGGTCATGGGCAATCAGGATATGCAGGGCACCACTCAACTCCCTTTGTGTGACTGTCTAGAGTGAATGTACAAACAGGCCCCTGTCAATCTAAACCAGATGTTGATTCCACAGGGAGGCAGAGGACTATTAAACAAGAAAAAGACACTTTCTAAAAGTGGCATTTTTTAAACACAATTTCAAAACCACAATCACTAAAAGATGTGTTATTAAATCCTGACCTTGGAGAGCCCAAACTCCAAATCTCTAGCTGTTCCCAATTGAAAGTTCCACTTGTAAAATGTTGCAAGGCAGCTCCATTGATAGTCTATGGGAAAGCTAGTCCTTGCAATACTATAAAACGAAATTGGCAGTATTTCACTATAAGAACATGTAAAACACCTGTACATGTCCTACCGTACACATACACTGCACCCTTCCCATGGGGGTACCTTAGGCCTACCATAGGGGTGCCTTACGTGTAGTAAGAGGGAAGGTTAGTGCCTGGCAAATGTGTGCACTTGCCAGGTCGGCATGGCAGTTTAAAACTGCACTCACAGACACTGCAATAGCAGGCCTGAGACATGTTTACAGAGCTATTCATGTGGGTGGCACAACCAGTGCTGCAAGCCCAATATTAGCATTTAATTTACAGGCCCTGGGCACACTCAGCGCACTTTGCTAGGGACTTAACAGTAAATCAAATATGCCAATCATGGAAACCAATTAGAATTATAATTTACACAGGAAGCTCTTGCACTTTAGCACTGATCAGCTGTGGTAAAGTGCCCAGAGTACATAAACCAGTAAAAACGGAGTCCAGCATAACATCAAAAATACAGGAGATATAGGCAAAAAGACTGGGCAAACCACGCCAAGGATGCCAGGTCTAACAAGATCCAACCCAGTTTATCTCCTCTCACAAACTGGAAGGTTCACATCAGTTTGATATATGGCATTCATGCTTAACTGTTTTGATGCCCGGGAAAAAAAGCAAACCAGTTCGCCCTAAGTTGGCAGGGTATGCCCAGACGTGGGTCCCTTGCTCACTTTGCCACTGGATTCAAGATAGCCTGGCTGATGAGGGTTATACACCCGAAACCGTTCCGAGGATGCTTGTTTCCGGTCCAGGGAAGACATGGCTTGGCAGTTCGGGCTTGACTGTTCCCATGAGGCACAGGGTCAGACTGATTTGAATATGGCCATGTCTGAACTGGGGTGGCGGAGTGAGCTAAAGAATGATGATGGATTAAACCCAGAACAGTTGACTGGGGGTGAGTGCTTGCAATGTTCAACACTCCGTCCATCATCCCCTTTGGTTTTGCTAAGTTCGCCCTAAGTTGGCAGGGTATGCCCAGACGTGGGTCCCTTGCTCACTTTGCCACTGGATTCAAGATAGCCTGGCTGATGAGGGTTATGAACCCGAAACCGGTCCCAGGATGCTTGTTTCCGGTCCAGGGAAGACATGGCTTGGCAGTTCGGGCTGGACTGTTTCCATGAGGCACAGGGTCAGACTGATTTGCATATGGCCATGTCTGAACTGGGGTGGCGGAGTGAGCTAAAGAATGATGATGGATTAAACCCAGATCAGTTGACTGGGGGTGAGTGCTTGCAATGTTCAACACTCCGTCCATCATCCCCTTTGGTTTTGCCAAAGGCGGCACAGCATAGAATGCTTAACGTAGCTGAATACAGGGCTACATACCATGTTAACTGGCCAGGCACCGGAGGACGTCAAAGAAGATGTATTTTTTATTTTATACACTGCTATGAATAGTTTGCTCTCTCTTCCTTTCAAAGATATGCAGTACCGGCTTCTTGTAGTGTTGAAGTCCTAACAATGTTATTTTATTTGCATAGGCAAAACAAGTTAGGATTGACCTTTGATGACTGTAAAGGTTTTAAAACAGGGTGAAACTCGCATTTCTTTCACTTAGATACCAAGGAAAATAATACAGTCTCTACCAAAAAGAAACAGAAAAGCAGGAGCAAACTACTTCCATTAAAAAGAATCCACACAGAGTGGCAACCTAGAAGACAATTTGTGCATAATTAAAAGACAGAAAGAGGGTACAAGGTCAGAAACTAAGACAGCAACAGGAAAATACAAAGTTCTGGATCATAGGAGACAGAGAAAGGAAGATAGCGTGAATAACTGACCAGACAACAGGAATGAAGGACCCGTGCTTGGGATTTTACTAAATCAAATCAATATATTATTGGTATGATCAGCTTAAAAAGGAATCGATGGTAGGTCTCGCCTTTGGGACCTTATATTAGTTTAGCCATGCAGCACACTATTCTGGGTCCTGTGTCCTGGAAGCTATCTAAGGAGGAGTGAAGCCTGGAAGTGGGGACAGGGCAGTAACATAGGGCAAGCAGCAGGGAGAGTGTGGAGGTAGGGCAGGCAACTTCAATGGGAAAGTAATGAAGGGGGAGGAAACAAGCAGTGACGCTGGGGAATGACGATTCTCCAATTATTATGCAGAGAGAATCTTGATTTTATTAAAGACATACGGAGGCTAACATTATGCAAATACTTTTATTTGCTGCCCAACATGCAGCCCTTTAAAGAATGTTAATACATCACAATAAATAGAACTTTAACATTAGCATAATAGGATCCATTGGCCACCATTCTGTGCTGCGGGGATGACGAATAGTAGAGGGAGTAAACATCTCCCCTCCAAGGGGGTCTTCGACAATAGAAGTTGAGGTAGACGGTTGGTCCAGGTCCTCATCAAGATCCTCCAAGGTATCCGGAGGATCGAAAATAAATTCATCCAACTCTGAATTTTCAAAATTTTGATATTCATGATAAGTAAGTGAAGGATTGTCAAAATCATTTGTACCGTAAAGGTTACCCAAATCTCTCATGCCGCTACAGGCAACTCTTCTCTCCGTCCCAAGGAATTGGGATTTCTCTTTTGTGTTGACAAGAACACCAAGATCTATTGTAGCGCGAGGTCTACCAAAATCATTTGCATGAGTTAATGCTTCTTTCACATGTTTCCTTTTTTGTGAAACTTTTTTATGTCCAGAGGTAGAGGGAGAGTCTCCGTCCGAAAGAGAAAAATAAATCTCCTCGACAGGGGACGTCCTCTTCCTTTTAGTTAGGGCGGCATTGACGGCTTCCTTGACGGAAGACTTAAGTTCTTGCCCAATGAACTTCTTCAAACTCTCACCCAGGAGCTCCTTAGGGGGCTGCTGTGGGTTTAACGGATCAATATTCATCTTGTAAACAAGAGGTTTTAAATAAATAAATATATATAAATAATATATTATGGGCCCTTGAGAAGGCCTACTCACAGTTGGTGGAAATATATATCAGATCAACACGGACTAGGTGCTTAAAAATCCTTCGATGACTCAAAAGTCAAATGTAATACATTGAAAGGCCACCAGATGGTGCTCAATACTTAAATATTCACGAAGAATCTCAATTATTTGCAAAAGGAGGGAGAAAGAGGCTCCGACTCGATAGGCACCGTTACGCGTTTAAGCCGTAACTATGGCAACCTGGTGTCGAGTCGGAAAGGAAAGACGCGTTACTAAGGCCACGCGTTTGTAATAAAGCCTCGCTCTCGCGTCTCCTAGCCGGTTGCTAGGAGACGCGAGAAAGAGGCAAGGGGCGCAAGGCTTGCCCCGGGCCTCAAATTCCCCACTTCCTTATTTAATCTAAAGGCTGCGAGGGAATGCAAGAGCCCAGAAGCCGGACCAAAGCAAGACGTGAAGCCGCGTAGCGGCTGAAAGAATCAAGCGGTACATTGTAAAAATTCACAAAACGCTTACCTGTAGCCTAACTCGATCGAAGAGCGATCGAGATAACAAAAGGAAATAAACCATTCCCCGCCATAAATTGGACAGGGGAGGATGGTAACTGTAAAGGAAAAGGTTAACCAATGTTAAATAGACTAAAGCAAACCTTGATCAAGTAATTGAAATACAGAATATCAATAAAGATATAATCAAGGACAGTAACTGCCACTATGAAAAAGGGGATACTTAGCTGTGTCAGGAGCAGCGAATAAAAGAGGAAGATGGGAGTGTACACTGTCCTATTATGCTAATGTTAAAGTTCTATTTATTGTGATGTATTAACATTCTTTAAAGGGCTGCATGTTGGGCAGCAAATAAAAGTATTTGCATAATGGTAGCCTCTGGTCTTGTAATGAAATAAAGTGAGGAGAGAAAATGAGAAGCAGGGAATATTGAGGTGTGTTGAAAAAGGAAGGGCAGAGAACCCAGGCAACAACACCCTTAACAAAATGTAGATCCCTGTAAATGAACTGTATTCGTTCAGCAGTTACAAAAATCAAAATTAAAGCACAATTTTGAGTAATTCTGAAGTGTGTTGGAAACAAAACAAATTAAGACACTATGGTTGATAAACAAATGAAATAGTCACAGAAACCAGATTTCCACACATTATCATTATTTGTACGCTATATACCTTGAACGGTAAAACTGTATATCTATGCAAAGTTAATGGCCAGTTCAACAGAAAATGCACTGCATGTAAATAACATTGCAGTACCCCATGACGCTTCAGTTGCATTAAAAAAAAAAAATAATAATCACCCCTCCTCAAGTCCATTAACGTTAGGTTGGTTGCAAAAGTTTGTCGTTTTAAAACGCGAGTCGTGGTTCTAAAAAGATGGCAAACCACTGGTCTACACACACCCCTTTGAGGAAGATTGGTAAACTGCAGATAATATTCATACCAATTCCCCTTTCTTTGCAAGTTTTAGAACACTGGATTACGAGCAGACTAACATACAAAGCCACCATGGCTACACAACTAGTTTGTAGCTTTGGAGTAATTTGGATTACTAAATTTTTTTAAAATAGGCCACCGCAAGGACTCTTACCTCTGTCTGAATCTAAAATGGAGGCGTGCTCTACGGAACTGGAGTTAGTTTCACTTGCCTTCAAAAACCAAGCATTTGCAATGCAATAGGTCTCGCATTTTCAAGAGTTTAAGCGATTGGCAATGTAAATTACAATGCCTTTTATATATCTGTTTTACAAATCAAGACATAAATAAAAGGCATGGTCATTTACGATGCCAATAGCTCAAACTCGTAGTGCTAAGTAGTAGTAAAACGTTTTATAGAAACATATTGTGAATCAATGCATTGTTGTGATGTTGCAATGCGTGACTGTGGTATGTGTAGTAATGCTAATGTTGAATGTATGTGAATGCGTTGTGAGGGTATTAGTTGTAAATGCGCTATAACGTCTTGTGTGGTGTTTTTGGCATCGTAGGGACCTATATTCAGTCGTAAGGCAGCTTGGACTCAGATCAACAAGGCATTTCTGGCTTACATCCAAACCAGGGACACGCTGGCTATGCCACTGCTTACTGATGAGGCCTGGACTTAGCCCATGGGACATAAAGCAGCCTGGCTCTAGCTGATGGTGACTTTAGAACAGGCAGGTTTAAGGTGTTGTGGGAGTTGGAGTACGGCTCCATAAAGGCTGAGTGAATTCAGAAGCTCTCCATTGTTCTAGTTATGGTGTTAAGATGGCCTGGTTAAAAATTGTAAAGGTTGCCTGGACACAAAGGAGAAGCAGTCTGGCTCTAGGACGCTATAGAGATCTGGTTTAAAAGTCTGGCCCAGTTCCAGGGGTGGAAAATGTGGCCTGGTCTGAAGAGATTTAAGGGATCTCTTTAGAGAGGGGGGTAAGGAGATCTGGATGCAGGAGTTGTCTGGAATAAAGGGGGTTAAGGTGGTCTGATCGTGAGGGGACAGAAGCCTGGGTAAAGCGTTTTTTTTTTTTACAGACGGGTTAAAGGTGGTCTGATTTGGTGGTACAAGAGGGGGAGTTGAGGTGGTCTGGCTAAAGGAGCCTGGTTACACCCGGTTTAAAGAGTGTCTGATCAAGGTGGTCACATAGCAGGTCGGGCTAAAGTGATCTGGTCGCAAAAGGGTTAAACGGGGGACTGTGTAAGGTTGCCAACTCATAGGGAGGAAAAGTATAGCGGTCTGGTGACAGACGGGTTAAAGGAAGGCTAATTAAGGAGGTCTGCTCCTAGGGGTTAAGGTGACCTGTTTAACATGATGTTGTTACAGACGGGTTGAACGGGGTTCTGATTATGGTGATGGGGTCACAGGGGTGGAGGGTAGATGTCTGGGTAATATGTTCTTCATGCATACGCGCCCCTGCACACTTACCTCTGGATAGCAGTCTTTGGCCAGCACCTGTAGCATGGCCGTCTTCCCGCAATGCACTTCTCCCACGAGGACCAGTTTACACCTCACAACGGCGGGGGCCTGGGGGCTGCGCCTTTACTTCATACTCGGGTGCTGCTACGGGCAGGGCCCCTTGTGCTGAGGCTGGCCACCTGATGGTGGTACCCCCAGACGATGCTGAGGCCTCTGCTGGTCCCCAGGCACTCCCTCTGCTGCAGTAAACTGTGGCTGAGCTAGGATATATGCTAGTCCCCAGGGTGTCCTGCTGAAGTGGGTCCTGTCTGGCGGGGTGCTCAGACTACGCCACTGGAGCAGCGCACCGAGGGCCGCCCGGTTGCTGGTACTTGGGCTCTGCTACCTCTCAGGCCTGCCCTCGGGCCCTGGAGCTGCTGAGGCTGGGGAAGCTCGGGGCAGCACTGCCGCAGCACAGGCTCAATGGGGGCCGTAGTAGGGGAGCTGTGCAGGAGTCAGTCAGCCCTGGTTGTTGATGCACGGGCTCTCGGGGGCCTGTGCACGCGTTCTTGTACCGGCTCAGGCGCTGGTGATGCTCACGCTGCGGTGGTGCCTTAGCTGCGTGCTCTGCTGCTGTTTCGCGGGTTCTCCTGGGGTGGGGGCTCTGCTGACCTGCACGGAGAAATGTGGCGGCTGCGTCTGCAGGAGGATTCCCAAAGGGCTCTAGCCGGCCAATGAGAGGCACGGGCCGCCCCCCTCCTCACACCGGCCTGTCATTAATGCCTCGATTGCATACCGTGAGACCAGAGGTGCCGCCATTCTTTTGTGTAGAAGTGACGCGTGGCGCTAGCTGAGGTATATAATTGTACCTACAACAAGAGAGGAGCGGGGGCGAGCGCGGCAGCCTGCTCAGCTGACCAGACGCTCGTGCGTCATGGCCTTTTGCCGGCATGTGTTTACAATTATCGCGCACGCGTCTGGGCACGATAATTGGAAACACATGTCTGCCGCGCGTAACCATCTGAAAAAGGCCAGCCACGACGCACGAGCGTTTGGACTGCTTCTGAAACCCCCTTAAAGTCTTCGCCTAGCAGCGCTTGCGCGCTACTCGAGGCTCGACCTAATAACCAACTTCAGAGAGACCGTGTCAAATAACAATGCAGATACTTCCAGATGGAGACAAGAGCGGTCGGCTAATGAGAAGCCCACTAAGGAAAGTGTTTCAAGGAGATAAGCATATGATTTATGGGGTATTTGTCCTCAACATGAAAGCCATTTTATGATGTTTGCAATCCCATGCTTGAAGCTTCCCAGGTGTCGAGCCCACATGTGTGTCTGCCCTGAAAGGGAGTTTTACGACCTTCACAGTCCCTTGTCAGAAGCCTCCCAGATCTGAGCTACATATCGTTCCTACTAGATGGAAAGAGGCCATGGTTAGACCTATATTAAAGAAGCCAACTCTGGACCCTAAGCTGCCGAATAACTATCGGCCAATCTCCCTTCTTCCTCTCTTTGGGAAGGTCTTAGAGTCATTAGTCAACAAACAACTCACCAATCACCTAGAGAGCTATAATTTGCTGGATCCCTCTCAATCTGGGTTTCGGGCTTCTCATAGCACCGAAACCGCCCTGCTGGAAATAGACAACATTATACTCTCCCTCGACGCCAGACAATCTGCCATCCTGGTCCTTCTCGACCTGTCGGCTGCCTTCGACACCATCTCCCACAGCACTCTCTTGAATCGTCTGCGGGAGATGGGTGTCGGGGGCACTTAACTGGTTCAGGAGCTACCTGACAGATCGTACTTCTAAAGTTCAAATGGGCACCTTCACCTCCAGCAGCCAACCCATAGACAAGGGTGTCCCCCAGGGCTCTATTTTGATCCCTACACTCTTCAACCTGTACGTGTCACCCCTAGCTAACGTGATTAAAACCCACGGTTTTGACACAGTGTCGTATGCTGACGGCACTCAGCTGCTAATCACTCTCGGACCAGACCCAACTGATACCAAGCGCCGATTCAGGCAGTGTATGTCTGACATACACTGCTGGATGTTAAACAATCATTTGCAACTCAACGCCAGCAAAACCTAAATTATTCTTTTCGGCAATGCACAAACCCTGTGGTCAAGCGACTGGTGGCCCCCAAATCTAGGCATATGTCCCTCACCTAAGGCGGCAGTCCGCAACCTAGGAGTGCGGATTGACAATCAACTTTCCATGTCGGATCATGTCAATCATGTGGCTCGCATCTGTTACGGACTAATGCGCAGCCTCCGCAAGATCTTTAAATGGGTCCCATTGTCATCTCGCATGCCACTGGTGCAAGGACTAATCCTGAGCCGTCTCCAGGTCCTTCAAAACACGGCGGCCAGATTAGTACTAAATCTACCACCCCGCTCCCCCTCGGTACCAAGTTTGAAAGCCATTCATTGGCTCCCAATCAGAAAACGCATCACATTCAAGATTAATTGTCTAGTGCACAAAAATCTCAGTGGACATGGCCCCTATTATCTTGCTAACAAACTGAAAAGGTATCAGCCCTCCAGAATCCTTCGATCCGCTAATAAACACCTCCTAATGCCTCCGAAAATCCGCACCGCCAGGAATGGCGGAAGATCTTTCTCCTGCCTTGCTCCCACTCGCACTTCCTCTTTATCTTCGTACAGAGAGCGACCACAGAAAGTTCCGTAAATCTCTCAAAACCTGGTTGTTTTGAGTCCATCTCTTTTCCAGTTTGTCCCCCCTTTCCCTTTTGTCTCGTTCTCTGAATTAGGCTAGCACTTTGAGACCTTCGGGTGAAATGTGCGCTCAATAAAAACGAATACATAACATAACATATGGGGCCGCGCTGAAATTGTGTTGTGCTTACATGTTTAATGTCCATGAAGAAGGGCTTGTTTTGCAGCCAGACATCAGCCGTATTTGGTGCATTATTGAATGTTTCTTGCACCGATATGTTAAATTCCCTTTGGAAATAACCCAAAGCAAGCCCCACAGCTCTTATTATAACCTTTTTAAGCATTGCGCGCATATTTGGACAACGTTTTCAGTGATGTTTGAAAACGAAAGAAAGACTGGGAAATAGGTAAATCATTCTCCAGAAGCACCGTAGTGATTGGGGAAAGCACTTTTCCTAATGTGTGTGTTTCAAATGCACTTCTAAAGCTTGTGGGGGGGGGTGGAAAAGAAAGAGAGAGTATGTGTGTGAGTGTGTGTTGTGGAGTAGGTGGCGCTGAGAGCTTAAAAGTTCTCAGGCGTTAAATAAACAAGCATGGCGAACCTTTCATGAAGCCGGCGGAAAAATGAGCAGAGGCAGGCAAAAAAAAAAGTGTTCATAGAGTATCATAAATAACAGAAGGAGTAAGAGCACATGTAACAGGGCACTCCTCATGGGAGGATACAAAAATCCAAAAGGTGGGACTATTAAGCATATTCACCAAACAAAATTAACAGAAACCAATGAAAAAGATGGGAGGTGCTTCAACGCCACATTGTAGAGACAGCGCATATGCTGCCTATCGAGACCTAAAAATGAGTGTTCAGTCACTCCACTCAAGTATCATGGCCTGGTTCAGACAACAGCCTTCAAAAAACATTTTTTACATACTTTGCCCAGACTGTTGCTCCTTTCTCCACAGAGCACTGGACTGGTAATTAGAATAAACAGACTAACGTTTCAGGCGTCATTGCATATTTTAAACTAACCATTATCAACGATTCAGCAATATTCCACGCATTATGTAGAACCAATAAAGAATAGGTACTCACCAATATGCTCATTGATTAAAAAACAAGCAGAAGTCTCTCAAGAAACAGTGAAGGACAAGTAAAGAAATGAAAGGAGGAAAACACTACACCAACAGCAGTAGCCTTGCATTATCTTAGCAATTGAATTTCGATTCCCCGTCTTAGGTAAATGATGAAAGTACATTATACAGCCAAATATCCCACTTTATCGACAATTACTTGTGGAGTACTGCTAAAATTTACAAGCCCATGTTCCGAAAAGTGAAAGAAAAAAAAAGATGCCAACCTATGCCTAGCACAGCAAACTCCTTTAAGAAACACCTAAAATAATTCACTAACCTGAATTTGCTTGTGGAGGAGTTGCCAGGCTAGTGTCTTCAGGGAAAGTGTAGCATTTTCAGGAAAACCAGCTTTCTTGTTCAGCAAAGAAATCTTACTGGTGTCCCTAGTCTGTTCGCACGGATGGAAGTATTGCAAAACTTGGAAATCATGATGGACTGCATGTCCTATCACAAGCTTGTCTTTCAGTATTGCTATGATCTGAAATAAATAAATGAAATATTAGCTTTTACTACAGCACTGGTATATCGAAATGCTATAAATAAATGTCACCATTATTAACCTCAGTGATAACCATTTTGATTGACTTCCTTAGATTTAAAGGACATGTTGGACGAATTAATTTTCAAAACTATGATCAAAAAATGTACAACTAAATCCCTACAGAAACAATGAGTTCAATAGGCTAGATTATGGGCAACTGACTATTTTAGCTACATACAACTCTTGCAACAGAAAATTAATAAGAAATTTTAAATAGGACTGATTTATAGAATTATATTGGGTCGCTGTAAATTAAGACAGTGATTCTTAACCTGTGGTCTGGGGACCCCTGAAGGTCCGCGACGAATTAGAAAATTAAATAATATTAACAGATTATTAAAGTGTTTTTAAATAAAGAAGCAAAATTGAAAATTTCATTAAAAGTTATATAAACGCGAAGGAATTTGAAATTGGAGCCTAAAAATTAATTTAGTATTCTCAGATTGATTCGTGGGAGCAGTGCAAGTGCATCAAACAGAATATAGTATGAACAATGGGTGGCCTTGACTGAATTTAGAAAAGCTCCAACCTTACTATTAAAATAAAAAAATACAAAATTGTTTGTGAATTAAATTAAATATTTCTTCATTTGTGTATTTGTTTGATGAAAGCTTGTTTCTGTATTTTTGGTGTATTGTTTCACATAAAAAATGCTTAGGTCGGGGTCCCCGCTTCCATTAATTACTCTGTGATGGTCAACGGAATCCAATAATGATTCAGGAGGGGTACCCAGATTACATTAATGATTAAGTGAGGGGCCCACACAAGTCAAAAGGTTAAGAACCGCTGAATTTGGAGTTTATTTTCCAAACAGAGGTTCTAGGTGACATCAGATTGACAAGAGGGTACCTCAAGTTCTCCAAGATGTCACTTGGAGCACTGAAGTCGAAAGTGACACATTGACAATGTTTTGTAATGTATCCCCTGACACATTTTAAATACTCTTCCACTTTTCAGCTGATGCAAGGAATCAGTTAGGAAGCTCTCTGCTTAACGCCCTCTGGCCATAATGCAAACAAAAAAAGAAAAATTAAAAAATTGAATCCTGCCACCCTCTACCATCAAGATATAGATAAGAATAAAGTATATTGTTTGATAAGAATAAACACATGCCACTCTCCCCACCACACTCTGTACCAACCTCCATATATGCCCTGCAGCTGTGATCTCACACTGAGAACTAAAAGCCAACACCTTGCTGAGAGCAGCTCTGTGGGATTATCACGAGTATAGCTTATACCCCGATCCTCATTCTTCAATATCCTGCACAAAGC
This sequence comes from Calotriton arnoldi, assembly GCA_963921515.1. NCBI lineage: Eukaryota > Metazoa > Chordata > Amphibia > Caudata > Salamandridae > Calotriton > Calotriton arnoldi. The sequence goes on from CAWUFW010012945.1 coordinate 314,712, forward strand.
TGCAGGACGCCATCCGCAGGAGGGGCGTCACTAAAGCCTGGTGCTTCACTGGTCTAACTTTACAGCAGTGATAAAACTAGTGTTGAGATTGCTTTGTCAGAGCAGTGAAACCCAAAAGCTGAATGCCCAGAAGAATTATCAACAATTTGCGTTAATGCGGAGACAGAAATGCAAAATGACCTACATCAGTATATGTCAGCACTTTAAGCCCGCAAAAATTACAGTCCTTAGCACCATAGTTTTATTACACTTTTGAATTTCAGGTCCATTAAGGTCAAACAATATGAAGAGCTCCTGAACTGTATGGACAAATTCATTAGTTAAAAAACTAGTCTCCAGGGCTTTCTGGGCAGAGCCTCTGGTACCAGCATGGCTTCTGTGTTGCACACCGGTATCCAGACCCCCAGTGATCTGAATCCTGTGGTCCTCTACTGCTCTGGATCCTTAAGAACTCCATTTTGGGAGTGGTCCCTCCTGCGCTTACAATGGACATGGCTTAGCCTAGGGTGTGCTTGTCGAAGAGGTATTCTGCCATGCCCACCTGGCTGCTGGTGCTCAGCTTACGCAAGCTAGTGATGGGGTCGCCCAGGGTCTTCATGGTGTCCACACTGTTGGTCAGGAACGGCGAGTCCAAGAAATCACACTTTTGGGGGTCATTCTTATCCCCAGCCAGTCTATGCAGGTCCAGCACCACCTGGTTTACCGTCTTCTCCAGCTGCAGAGCCACCTCCATGGCCTCAAGCCCACTGCCCCACACATCCCGGGCCGGCTTCTTTATGCTCTGGAAGAAGACTCGTCCACCTCGCTCGTTCTGGTACTTGACTAGCTCCTCTGCCAGTTCCCTCTCGCATGCTGAGCACTCCTGGAAGAAGCAGGAGAAGTTCTGCAGGGCCACGTCATCACGGTCAAAGTAGTTGGACAGGGACAGGTACACGTAGGAGGCATGATATTTGAGGTTGATGGTGCGGTTGAGGCCGGCTTCACACTCCTGGTGGAAGTTCTGTGACTTGTGACTCCATCTTAGGTGGCCCTACATCAGTAGAACAGTTTAACCTCCTGCTGCATAAAGGATTCCTTGTTTTAGAAGCACTATATGGTTCAAATTAAGGTAAGAAAGGAGGGAGGGCATGGTTCATCCCCAACCAAGATGGCCTCCTGAGAATTAGCTCCCATCCCGAGCGTGCACAATTTACTTAACAATCCACTATGAGGAATAGCTGATGTGTTCAAAGATACTGCACTGCATACTACAATCGCACTGACTTCAGTGGGCCCTAAGATACCAGTGCAACATGAACTGTGGAGATAGACGGCGGATGCAGGCCAGCAGATTTAACAGTACTGCTAAAGTGATGCAGTAGACTGGTGTCTGTGGTGGCATACAATCTGGATTCAGCGTGCCAAACCTGGGGACCTGGCCTCCAGATACTCCCACCTCTTGGTAGGTGATGCAACTGCATGGTCGTCTGTGCGGCACCAGAGTGTTTAACCCGGATGGAAGCAGCCTTAATTTGGAAAGTCGCTTGCAGGGCCCAGGTGGTCGCCCACTTGTGGCCTCATTAAGCCTCGACCCTAGTCCTTATGTGCCACCAATAAATCCCATCAGCGCAGCGATCCTTGGACAGTGAGGCTGAATCACACTATTGGTTCGAGGAAACCTTTACAAAACTCTAATTTCATGATGATCCGTTAACATAACTGCTACAAAGCTGTATATGCCTGAACATTGTTGAAAGACACTGTATAAAACGGTCATTGTTGCTGGCCGCCTCGGTTATGCTGATGATTATTGCTCCACTCTTCCTGCAATTGAGTTGTATGTCGTCATGCGCATGTGGTTGACAACAGATTAGGCTGGATATACATACTAAGCAGTAAGCCAGTAAATGTGTGTTAAATCAGGGACACTGGCCCTCAGCCATGGAGGGCAACCTCCATGGAAGAAATTCAAGATCTACTGGTAGACCTCAAAAATAATCTCAATACAATTGACCAACGGATTAACACAGGAACATTGCAAATTGATCAGACAAAAGAAAGGGGATGCCTTGATAGGCAAACAACCAGTCTAGATAACAGAAAAATGTACATTAGATCTTGAAGATAGAGGAAATTCATCTAATATCCTACTGACTACTCGCAAAAATCAGTTGAGACAAATAAGTCCAAGCGAAGATCTTAAAGCCCGCTAAAGGTGCAATAATATTTGCATTTTGTGGATGCTGAAAGCACTGAATTTAAGAAACCCGAGACAATTTGTGGAATCCCTACTATCAGACATTTTCGGCAGATCTACATTTATGCAATACTTTGCAGTGGAAGGGGCACACAGGTCGCTTTGCTACAAGATCCAAAGAGATGCCCCAGCACCCGCAATCATTGCTAGACTTTTAAACTTCAGAGACAGAGATATAGTAATGCGGCTGGCATGAGAACGCAACATTATAGAACATCAGAAAGCTAAAAACTCATTCTTTTCAGACTTCACAGCTGCGGTCCAAGAAGCCAGAGGCTCATTTACATATTAAAAATGGATCCTGCAAGAAGAGACAAACTACAGATCTTCTCGGAAAGTCATCCAATCTTCTTTACCAACCAGACGAGTCATTTACGTTCCGCAAGATGCTTAACAGAAATGGTCTGCAGAATTCCCTCCTTTGAAGGACACCACTAGAGCACAACTCAGCGATGTGGAAGATGTGTCCTTATATGATCCTTTGTCTCCCGAGAGATAGACCAGTTGATTTACCATGATAAGTTGTCTCTAAGCATCAGGGGCTGCTATGGTTGAGTCTGCTAAAGAATATATACCATATGTAAAGTCTTGACGAGAATTTGCACAACTCCTGGATCAATTCAAGAAATTACTCCTGCATAACTATAAGCTTTGTAGATCTAACAGGTGGTTGGGGACAGCAACGCATCTTAGTGCATCCCACAAAGATAATATATATATTTCAGTGGGATTTATGAGTTTAGGCCAGCTACACTAAGCTTTAGTTTTCGGTGCGAGCAGGAGGCTTTTGAAAAATTGGGCAGGGATGGTTGACAGTTGAATATGTTGCAACCCAAAATGTTATAGCGAGGCAACAGTACATGAGAGGTAGGAAAATAATTACTGATCTAACTTTTTTTCAACCCTTGTGGTTTTGAGTGGCATGGCATTAGGTTGGTTACCTGGAATACAAGGGGATTAATAGCACCACAAACGAAAGACTTGTATTAGCCTTTCTAGATAGACTCAAAATAGATTTATCCTTTTTACCGGAAACTCACCTGAATCCAGCAAGACTACAGACCTTTGCCTCCACATGGAGACAGTGCTGATAATTTTCATAAAGCTCCTACTCATGTAGAGTTGCAACGCTTATTAGAAATTCTGTCCTCTAACCTAGAAAGCATTTATTCAGATCTAGAAGGCAGATGCTTGGTTGTTACTGGCTTATTTTGTGAACAACAATCTATCTATCTATCTATCTATATATATATATATATATATATATATATATATATATATACACACACACACACACACATATATATATATACACATATATACATATATATATACACACACACACACACATCATATGTTGAGGGCACACAATTTTTCAATAATATCAAGCAACTGTTACATAAGCATGGGTACCCGACAAGTAATCTGTAGTGATGACTTTAATTTGGCTATAGAAACTACACTTGATAGAACATGGCCACTCATCTTGGGTCATGAAAGACTGATTAGACCCCTTTTCCACCTTCAGAAAGAATTGAATGTGTTAGATGCTTGGAGGTTTAAAGAGGTTATTGAAAACATTTTCTCCTACTGTTCTGTACATGGCAGGTATTCAAGAAAAGACTATTGGTTTCTCATTAATGATATTGCACACTGGATAGCATAGGTGAGCTTTGTTACACACCCATTATCTGACGATTCGCCAGCGATACTGGAGCTTGACGTTCTGGTTACTTAAACTTTTTTTTTGTCAGCTGGATATTTCCCTCCAGAAACTTGTACTACTGAGTGTCTTTTTGAAGGGTTGCAAAACCTGATTTTTGAATTGTTTGACAAAAAAAGATTGTCCATTTATATCTATGCCACTATATGTGAGGCTTTCAAGGTCTATGTGAGAGGGATACAACTGTTACACACTCTGGGGGTGCTGAATGATAGCCAGCAGCAACTATACAGACTCAAAAACAACCTCATTGCTCTGGTAAAGCAATAGATAGATGATCCCCACGCGAGCACATTAGTGAAGATTAATCAACTGCTACTTGGGTTTACAGAGGAGCGGTTAGAAGGTATGTCACCATAGACGATCTCTTGCCCAATTGCTTAGAACGTCACCCCAGCATTCCCCCATCCACCCAAACCATTACTGCCATTTACACTCAAAATGGCACTATGATTTCCTCTATGGAAATAATTCTAAATGAATTTGCTACCTATTATACTATGTTGTACAAATCCAAGGCTTCCATCGACTGGAAGCTGCCAAGGGGGTAAAACACCCTGGTCAGATGGGCTTACTGTAGAATTTTATAAACAGTGTAAAGAACTGCTGGCTCCTCATCTATTACAGTTCTACAGGACACTTGAAAAGGGTTGATTGCCTGAGTTTGGTAGAAGAGCAATAATCACAGTTCTCCTTAAACCCAGTAAAGATGCCTCGAAGTGGCAGTCATATAGACCGTTTTCTTTGTGCTCAGTTTAGATAACAAAATAGGAGCTAAATCTTTGCTCAAGTTAGATAACAAAAAATTAGCTAGAGCTATTCCACCAGACTTACCCCATACATGGATAAATGAGTGCTCCAAGTAGCCCAGCTTCATCCCTGGTACAGCCACATCACATAACTTATAGGCGCTCTTTGTGCTGATTCAGCAGACCCACCTATATATCAAGGCTGTTTCAGCATTGCCAGACACTAAGAAAGACTTCGACTCTTTAGAGTGGATACGATATTGGATCGCATGGGCTTAAGCAAAAACAGTCAACCTTGTTAAATTGCTATACTCATACCCCAATGGTAGAGTATGAGTTAATAACATATACCTACACCATTTCAAGTTAGAAGAGGTGCTCAAACATGCCCTCTCGCCTCTTTTTTGGTCACCCTAGCACTAGAGCCCGTAGCGTGCAAACTCCGACCATACCATGCACATAGAGAAATATCTTCCCCCTATAAGATTTAGGGTGCTCTCTCTACAAGAATCTAGCCTCACTGATATGTGAGATTATTAAATTTGGAGGCCATTCTGAACTCACGATTAACTGTGATAAAATAGAACTATTTTCCTTTACTCTCTGTTCTAATAGACCCACAGTGGATTACCCTCTTACGATGGTGTAACACTTCAGTCAAATATTTGGGTATAAAAATTGGCTTCAACAAAAAAAAAACTAATCCATGAGAATTAGGACCCAGTAACAATGTGAAATCTCAGACTGAAACATGGATTTAACTTCAATAATTTATGGCTGGATGGAGTGCAATCATAAAAATGGTAGTTTTGCCTACATTTCTTTACCTCTTCATAAACATCCCAATGCCCCTCAATGGATCGTTTTTTAGAAATCTCAAGTCCCTTCTCAGATTTATTTGGCAGGGGATGCAGCCTACAATCAAATGCAATAACTTAACCAGGCCACTTGAAAAAGGCGGGTTGGGTGTACCAGAATTCATTTAGTTGCACAAGCCCACATTGCCATATAGCGGGACAAGGTCAATTCCAGATTGCCATATAGATAGTAGAGAGAGAACAAGTAGAATTAGGCTCTCTGAAGACCATTTTATATGTTACAGAATCCAGATCCTCTAATACAATGCATACAGTTAAGGTGCATACAGTGGATATGGTGAACATAAGTCAAGAGCGTGGATTGATATTCTGTACTCTCCCAACGCAACCCTCACAGGTAACCGTCTGCCTACACCTCTCTAAAACAATCAGTGATGACTATACTTTTGAAAAGAGAGATTAATCAACTCGGACATCTATTTCCAAATGGTATCTTTTTTGTCGCTGGTTGAATACGAATCACGTACCGAAATCAACTCACCGATCTTTTCACACACTTTAGACTTCGACCTGCAGCCATATTCAATGACACCAACAGCTGCACCACCTACATGGACACCCCAACCAGTTACATGAAACACCTCATGTCCAAGATACTCTTCACAGCCAACTTCTCCGCGGGTGGAACTCTTCTATACAGATCACCAGGACCCCACAATAATTTCACCAGCAACATCACAAACTTTGTCACAGTCCTCATCAATGCCAGCATCTTCATCCTCCTCAGAGACCTTACCTTTCACCTAGAAGACCGCACTGACTTAAACCGGCTTTTCTAGAAAACTTTGAAAATCTTGGCTTCACCCAGCATGTGATTGAACCCACCCACACCAATAAAAACCTATTGAACCCAAACTTCTCCTCAATCAGCAACATCACAGTTGACAAGCCAGCAATTATAACCTGAACAGACCACTCCCGTGGCAGTTTCAGCATAACTTTCCGGCACCACCACAAACCTCCCACCACCGAACCCACCTACCACAGCTGGAGAAACATCACCGAAGAGGACTGGCCTTCTGACATCTTCAGGAACCTGACCATGCACACCTAACTTACCAAAAGCCACCAAGAACCTCAACAGAAGGAGCACTGCTTGTGCCAAAACTTTAGCTCCCCTCAAACGCAACCCTACAGCAGGAGCCCAACCACAGGCAAGATGGTACACAGAGAAAATCAGGTAGACGAAACACCCCTGCAACCAACTGGAGTGGAAATGGACCCCAAGGATAAAGACATCTTCAAATCGGTCCTAAAACGCTAGCACAAGCAGGAACACCAAGCGCATAGCCTTTGCAGACCACATCGACGACAGCACAAACAGCAGCAAGGAAATCTTCATCATCATGAAAGATTTCATCATGCCTCTAGCAACATCACCCCCTCGCAAGAAGCTCTCAAAATGTTTCTGTAACCAAATCACATCCATATACGGCAACTTTGACCCTCAATCGGACCGAGTCTGCGACCCATCAAAGGCAAAGAATGAACCCTGACCCCAAGGCTCGCTGTCACCACTGTTGAAACCGCTGCTATCATGAAGACCATGCACTCGGGGAAGGGGGGGTCAGTGGGGAGCATCTTACTCTTGCCTCAACCATCCCTTCACCAAAGGACAGAGAAGCACCAACACCCATCCTCAACACCTCCATCAACTCAGCCACATTCCCGGACACCTGGAAACATGCCACTGTCATGCACGCTCAAAAAAACATCCGCTGACCCATCCATGCACTTCAACTACAGACCTATCTCCTCCTACCATACCCCAGCCAAGGTCTTAGAGAAACGAATCAATCAAAACCTCACAGACCACCTCAGAAACCACTAGCTACTTGCCACCACGCAGTCCGGATTCAGGCCTAACCACAGTACAGAAACAGCACTCATCGCCACTACAAACAACATGAAGACATAGCACACCTCATTCTCCAGGACTTCTCTGCAGCATTTGACATGGTCTTGCACCCAATCCTCATCAGGCACCTGCACAAGATTTGCATCCAAGGACCTGGTCTCCACTGGATTTGCTCCTTCTTAACGGATAGAACACAAGCTGTCAGTCTAGCACTTTACTCATCGGAAGCCCGCTAACTCATCTGTGGAACGCCTCAAGCTTCATTGCTCAGCCCCAACCTCTTCAACGTCTGGCTGACATCTACGCAGGAGACATCAACATCCTGTCTGATGCCACACAACTCAG